>VXAK01021292.1:0-39949 GCA_013399435.1 Arenaria interpres | reverse complement strand
ATTCTCACCTTCCAGAACAAATAGCTATAGGAGTGGCCTAATAATTTAGGAGGAGGGAGAGAAAAATCCTACCCAACTCAGCTATTTCCAGATATAGTTCTAACTGAGCCTATGATAAGAACTGAACAGTTTACAGAGCTTATTTTCCTTTTTTTTTTTAACTCAGAATGGTCAGATGCAGACTGCAATTTTCTTGACTTTACTATTTGTTCAAGACTTCTACACAACTCAGTTTTCTTTCTTTTTTTTTTTTTTTTTAAAATCTACAGAGGGGAGCTGAGCAGTTTCCTTGACATTCAGCTCCTAAGCATTGTTTTTCCTTTTCAGGAGAAAACCTTTAAATCATTTGTGGACTAGTAGAAGATAAACAAGTACAGAGATTTTTTTTTTTTTTACTTAGCTGTTGCACATGTCACTTGAAAAGTTTGTGATCTCCCATTCTTAAGAGACCTGTTCGGTTGTGTGTGGGGTGGCCATTTTCCTCCCTTCATGGAGAGGCTCCCTTAGGGTCAAAAGAGGGGAAATTCTAATGGGCTACAAAATGACCTCTCTAAATTCTTGATACTACATACTCAATATCAAAAGTAATCTAGTGGAGTTATTAATCTTACTTCCTTCACTTGACTTTTTTAGGTCTTCCTTGAAGATACAGAGCAGAAGGAGAGTTAAATAGTCCCAAGTCAGGATAGGCTGATGGTGAGGGCTTCTATTCACCAGCTTTCTGGGATGTAACATGCTTCATCTGTGCTTTCCTGGAAATATGTGATTCTACTTTGGTTCTTAAAATCTTAAATATCTATGAGAGCACCTATCCCTGTGTGTGTCATGTCCCGTCCCCCCCCAGTCATACTGGATGATTACATAAAAGCTGTTGCCATTTTTCACCAGTCTTGCCTCTCAACTCTTACACCATCATGGCCACAGCACTGTTATTAAACTTAGTCCCTTTCTTTCATGCCAACTTACTGTTGGAGAGGTGCTGTCCCACAGCCTGTATTAAATTTACGCCGGTGCAGACATTACTGTCTGAACTACTGAAACTAATCACAGAAATGGAAGTCATGATGACTGTCCAGTGATGCTTAATCAAATCTGCTTCAAGGAAATTGTGGTAGAAAGCTAGTGGTAGTGACAGCTTAGCCTTTTTTCAAGGCTGAAAATGTGTTCTTAAGAAATGCTTTTGCCCCACATCCTGTGATGGTTAGGGTTACACAGTGCATAGGATGGAGTGGGATGGGGAACTATAAGGTTTCCATATATGTTGACATGGAGGATCTTTGCTGCTTATGCTGGCATGTGTCCTAATGTCTTTGCCTTGGACCTCTTGTCTTGTTCCCTTTCACAGAGTTTCTGTCATGGTAACTAACAGGTTGTTTGAGAGGAAAATTTTGCTATGAGGGGTCTTGAGATGTACAGGTAGTTTTAAGTTTTGGTTACTATTGAATGAAATATTAAAAATCTATGTGCATCATCCTTTCTACAGGCTTGTAATTAGATCCTTGCCTCGTTAATTTAAGTACTTGTGTGCCAAGGCTTTGGTGAGGAATGGGGAGGGGGGGGAAGTTCTTTCTGTATGTCAGACAGTAGCCTTTAACGTAAAACCTGCTATTTTATTTTGAATATTGGAGGCAGCAATCTTCAGATTTGCTTTCAGATGACATTTATGAGCTAAACTCAATCATTTATATTTGTGGAAAGCTGACGTTGAAGGAACTTGTCTTTAAACTAGAGTGGATACTTGGGAAACTTTTTTACATTAAAATACCTCTATTTATAGGATGGATTTAGATGGGGAACCTGGCAAGCTGCCCCAACAGTACAAATCACTCGAACTTTTTGGTCCTTTTGTGCATATCTTATCACTTTAACATCACATCCACAAGATATTGACTGTAATAGGAGCCCTGGTTATTTATAAATGTGTAGCTAAATTGCAGGGGGAAAGGTTTATCTTTTTATTGAAGAAGCAAAACACAGAAAGTTACAGTCTGATTTTGTGTAATTATGTATGCAGCCAGATCTTGGTATGAACTAGGGAAAAATCTTTTGTTTGAACTTTCCAGTGCTTATATTCAAATTTTTAATTAACTTTTTATCTGTAATTCTCAATATGTTTTTATTGTAATTCTCAATATGTTTTGATAGCATTCAGGGAGCAAAAGGTAAGGCTTACCATGGCTAATTTAACACCTGTAAATTCCTGTAGATGAGCAAGTAAAGAATGCATAGCCTTTTGGGAAGGAGGAGGGAAAACATAAGCCTTATGTTATAAAAGCAGTAGTTCAAATGCTGTTTAGATTGATTCATTAATTAGAAGTTGTATTTTCCATCTGTGCAATTCTAAACAGATTAATTCTTATTTTATGCAGGTAAAATATAAAAGACAAACCACCTCAAAGTTTATTGAATAATTTTTTAAAAAAGTTGTAAACCTGCCCAAAATGTCAGGCTGGGATTATTTCCACACCTTTTCTATGTTCTTTTCCTCATTCTTGATTTGGGGGATAGGAGAATGCTTTAAAGTCTTCTTTTATATCTCTGAAATTGTCCCATTCTTCACAATATGGTGTATGAATTTCAACTTAGTCAACCAAAATTGAGTCATATAGAAACTTGTGCAGAAACCAGCCTTTGTATTCTGCAGTTTGAAATTCTTCTTCTAATGGATTGTGCCTTGAAACCGATTTAAGAATGCTTTGAACAAAACTTAGATAATTTTATTTTAAAGCTATAAATTCTCAAGAGAAGAAAAACTTGGGGTTTAAATTCTGGTACGTGCAGAATGTTTTTCACATGAGGAATAGAGTTTAGAAGGCTTGGAAAGACTTTATATGGATTAACTCTTGGCTCAGAAGTGGTTAAATAATGCAAACCCACAAAAGGTTATATGACAATGATCGTTCTGCACTGCAGGAATTTCTCTAGACTTAATTTGCTGTAGGTATAGGTGAAGAAGCTGAGTATCAAGAGGTGAAAGTAAAAGGAAGTAGTTGGGAAGCGAGTTCATTTTTGGGGGGGAGACATGACAGAACTGAGCTGCATAAAGTTGTCTCCATGCTCAAGGTCCACATAACTAGTATATAATATTTGATAAGCTTGCACGTTTTTTATTCTTTTTTTTAATGAGATTTCTTGACTGTGATTTTTGTTTTAAAATTAAATGGCACTTTGCTTCATGAAAACTGGTGGATCACTAATTCATGCTGCTGAAGTCTCAGATTAAAAAGGCAGTTACTGATGTTGTACTAAGGTGAGACCTTCTGGATTTACTGGTTGTAAATTGCAACGGGACTATAGTTTTTATAATTCTGACTTTGGGAAAAGAGGAACGTAGATCCAGCACAGTAACAGAGAAGCTAGAACCGAGAGCATTCTGGAGTAGCCCAAGGGTTTCTGATGTGCAATTAACTCCAAACTTAATTTTTGTTATGGCTTTGGTGTCAGTAATGAACCTATGCTGTCTCAAAATTAAACCCCCTCAGTTGCTGTTCCTCCTGAACTACAAAGAAGAGTTCTGATACCTCTATTGTAGAGTGGTTTCTAATGGAATTTAGATGTGAGTAATTACATATGTATCATGCAAAGAAATGCAAGACATATTCACATACATGCATTCAAAAGAGAAGGTAAATCAATTAACTTCTGAAATCAGGGTATATTGCCTTACAATGAGTTTAAAGTATCATCTCAGTATTTCCTCTTAGAAGTAACTTTCATCTAATAATACTTTAAGTTCCTGCCTTTAACTCTGTGTCTTCGGCTGATTTGCCTGGATTCTCCTGAGCATGCCATGGGTAGATAAGCTCTTAATGAATATTAGGCTGGATTTTTGCTGCAGGCATCTTTACATGGATATATATGGCCAAAAAACATGTTCCTCTGCACACGTCAGAAAGATCAACTGTGAACCTCATCCAGCTGACAGATGTATCATCATGGCACTGGCACAGTGCTGCTGTTGGCAAGGTCTGCCACCTTGATCGTAGGGCTGCATAAATGGTTTATACAGCTATTAGATTAGAGTTGGCATAACAAGTCATGGTGAGGATGGGAGTTCAGGTCCTCTCATGATCATTTGGGCAGCTGTTATTGCTGAAGAAAAGAAAATAAACTCATTTTTGAACAGTGCTTTCAGAATAGACATTCTGTCATATTTAAGTGTTAAAAACTTGTGTGGTTAGAGGTGCTTATGTAAAGTGACAAAAAGAACTTGAGTTTAAAAAAAAAATATCTCCTAAGTTTTTGTGCATACTGAATGATATTTTAAAAAGTAAAGCACAAAGTAAAATTCGTCAAAATGCTTTTTTGGTTGATAACAACAAAATTTTACTACTTATTACTTTAATCATTCTTATAACTATCATTTTTCAAAAAAAGTCTGTTTCCAGAATTTCTACCCTGAACAATGAACTTGGTGTTACTGAAAGCAGTATGAAGTGGAAAAATTTCTATTGACACAGGCATTATTCTTCAAGATTATTCTGACACTTTTACTGCTTGTTAAATGTGGGAAGGGTAGGAGCAAGTGAGAGCTCAGGGTGTGCGTGTGCGTATGTATGCATGCACAAGGCTATGTGTGACTAAAGTTAGCTTTTTATGAGTCTCCAAAAATTTCAGCTGTTAGTTTGAACAAAGGTTTAGGAAGGTTCATAATTCTTCTGAATTGCTCATCTAAATCATTCACCTAACCTTTTTTAATTAACAAGAAGAGGGCTCTACAGTGTCTAAATCAGAAGACTGGGTCTTTTTTCTGCCAATTACTTGCATATGATTTGGGGATGCTGTGTATTTTAATTTCTATCTTGCTGTAATACTGCCTTGATTCCCTTGAATTGCGCTGACTAATCTTGGTAAGGGAAAAGTACTTGATGCCAGGTGAGTGCAAGAACAGTTGGTACCAGGTTTCTCTCTCAGAACACCAAAATAATTCTAATTAAAATGAGATAAACACCTTTTAATATCTTTTCCATGTAAAAAGGGAAGAATTTAATAGGAAAATAGAAGTGCAAATTCCTGTGAAAATGATATATGCTGTAAAAGTTTTCTGTGCTTTAACTTCTGTTCTTTGTTATTTTCAAACTCGGATTGAACTACTGTACTAAAGCCAAACCTATGCTTTTCTGTTCTGCATGCTGTATACATTTAAAGTAAACACTTTGAGGCTCATTATTCTGTAATTTTAACTGTCTTCGAATTGATTGTTGGTGGCTCAGGAAAAAAACACCCTGCCTTTTCCATGGCCCCTGAGCCCCGTGACGCAGCAGCTGCAGCTCTAAGGTAGTGAAGGGAACTTTGTGGGGAGGGTGACGCAGTTGATGTGGCTTTGGGGGTGATAGAGATTAGTCCACGCAGCCAGAGACCACTGTCTTGTTCAAGTTGTTGACTCAGCTGCTTGTGAGAGCAGTGTCTGCCTCATTTCAGTTGAAAGGCAAAAGTTGAGTTTTCTATAAGTTGGACTGGGGATGGGGGCAAGTTTGCTAATCCAGCTCCTGAGCATCTGAGTAGGAGGGAGAAATGCCTTCCCCAAATTCTTAACCTTGAGCTCAATAGTTTTAAAACCAAAATTGGCACCACCAGTGGCCTCCCTGGAGGCAGAGTGTGCATAGGTGCCTGCCCATCCCTGCCCAGCTTGCCAAGGTGGGATGTGCTCTGGCCGTGACTGCAGAGCAGCAACTGCAGCATGTGTGCAGAGAGTCCCCCTCACCCTGGGGCCGGCCCTGGTCCCTGCAGGGGACAACAGGCCCCCTTGCTGCTTGTGGGGGATAATTAAGGTTACCAACTTGACTTGGCTAGGCCATAGACCCCTGGCTCCTGGGCCTTCTGCCCCAATGGCTGGGGAATAGTGCAAGTTAAACGCTCCTCTTCCCAGTGAGTATGAAGTTATTTGTGTGCCTTGATTTGGGTTAGTTGTTATGAAACACGGACCATTGCTTTGGCTGTGTGAGGTTTTGACAGGCAGGGTGTGGTGCCTGCTGCTTCTCGTTCTTTGAAAAGTTTGATCTTGCTTGTGCCTTAGGTCAGCTGTAAATATTCTTGCTTGAAAAGCCAGAACTCCCCATTTGCAGCCCTGTTATTCCATGTAGTTCTAAAACCCCTGTTCTGGGTTTGCGTCTGCAATATATAGCTTTAATGCAAATTACTCAGCAGTCCCAATGTGCTCATACTCATTCATTAGTTCCATAAAAACCTTGAGATTTATTTAGTAAGTCTTGATATGCAGAATATTTTACTGTCATTTTAAATGCTATTGTGTCAAGGCCTTTCTGAAATTATATCCGTCTAAAACTTAGTAACTATTGGCTTTAGAACTGGGTTTAAAATGACTTTTTCAAGGCATATTTAAGTTTTTATTGCTGCATTAAACCACTTTTTATTGTGTCATAAAATGCACAGGCAGTATTTACACTTCCAAATACTTTAAATATGTAGCCAAGCTCTTTGGAAAAGATGAGAGATTGGAATCACTCATTTCAGTGGGGTCTTGCTTTGTGAGAATGCCTGCAGCATGTCATCTTCTCATTATTATGTGGATGTGTCCGCTGGGGTATACGTAACATCTTGGTTAATATATCTTCTGTGAGTAGAGAACTTATCTGATAGACAATCCTTAATGGACGGCTTGCCATGTGTTGCTGCTGCAGAGAGGCACTGCTGGCCTACTCGCTGGGCTGGGGAATTGGAAATCAGGAGAGCGGGAGTCTATTCACAGGGCAGTTGCTGAGCCGTTGTTGCCTGACCTTGCATATTCTTGAGCAAATCACTTAACTCCTCTGAGGTGCTATGCATTTTTTTTTGTGAAAGCAAGTAATGAGTTATTTGAAATAACTACTTTTCGAAAACTATTTGGGTACTTGTATCTGAAAGATTCTGGCAACATATACTATTCTGTGATTCAAATGTCCTTTGCATCAAAGAAGATATTTCGACCATTGTTTTTCCATTAGGCATTGCTCATTGAGCATAATCATGGGTATGTACCTTAGCAATGCATAGAAATCTTTTGCATGCTAAGAATGATATGATTGTTTTGCTTGAGTGCCTGTGAATTGCTCTGGCAGATGTACAACTTCATATTTTAAAAATATTTATTCCACATTGCCCTATTAATGTACCTTAGCACTGTTCTTTGGGGACTTGTTCTAGTACTGATGGTTAGTAGTCAAATCTCTGTGCTAGTGTGATCTCTTGCATCAGCTGGAGGCAATTGACAAGTGTACTATTTCTACAACAGGCATTTGACCTTTAAAAACAGGCCTCGGATCACTTAACTGTTTCACATCCATCCCAAAATTGCTATGACACTTTAACGGGGAGAAGCCTGATGTTCAGATTTCATTGTGAAGCCTACTTGAAGGCGGGATGCAGAGTGCATACTGTCTACAACTAGATATTGGACTCTCTCCATAAGCTTCTTTCTGGGTTTGTCTGTTGTTTTGGTGCACGTTTTTCTTGGACCTTGGTGGGTAGGTGGATAACAAAATTATATGTGTACTGACACTTTTAGCAGAATTTTCATCTAGATTAATTGTTGTACCCAAACTTGATCACGAAGTTTTAGCTTTTTGGATTTCGTTTTGTTGGAAAGCCAAGCTGAGTTTTGAAACATTGCAGATGACTATCCCTCTCTCTATCCTTCCAAACTTATCAGAGATCTTAAGTGCAATTTCTGTTGGGGTTGAAATCAAGTGATGGTTTTTTACTTTTGTATTCTGTTATTTTTTGGGGCACACTTCGAATTTTGGAAAAAAAACAGTGAAAGTTGCAATAATTCTTTTAGTAAACCAAAATATTTTAATGTTGTCAAGGTTCCATTATTCCAATGTAAAATAAGCACTTTCCTTTGAAATGTTTGCAGTTTTAACAAAGTGATGTGTTTATGATAGAACTATTTTCTTGGGGTTTTTTTGACTATTCTAAGAATAGCTTTCTGGGATTCACATTGCAAGAGTGGCTGATTAGAACACAGCTTATCCTGAACAGCCATAGTTCAGCTCAGCAGCTCTCCTTACTTTCCAAAGAGTCTAACAAAGTCTATCATAAGGGGAATTCTTTCCTAAAGAAAAAAAGAAACCAAACACCTGCCTCCCCTGTCAAGTTCCTAACACAGAAATCAAGGGCTTTTCTAAACTACAATCCTGAATGAGAGTGCAAATTTCAAAGACTTCCTTTGGAGGCTACTGACAGCAGATTAAGTCATCACATCTGGAAATAAAGCTTTAAGAAGTTCAGACCATATGCTTGACAAGTGCTTTCTGTGTAAATGAACAAAATAAGTATCCAAATAAAAATGGTGGAGAATTAAAAGCAGCACCTCAAAACATGAAAACAAGACATAGTTTTTGAAGAGTATACTAATATCTGCTACATTGTTATGTTGGAAACATTCATGTGTAACATCCTCTGGGCTGTCCAACCCTCTGCACAGCTAATCTAGTCTTTGATCAAAGTCCACTTTAATCACGCAAGGACAGGAGGGTTTGAGGTGAATGGTGTATCTGTATTGAAGATCTGGGCTAAATATGGCACAGAACTCTCACAAATGCTTCCAGTTTTGTAGCTATTGCATGAGTTTAATAATACCTGGGTCCTCTACCGCCTACTTTTTGTTACCTGCTGTTAGTGACTCCTAAAGGAAGATGGTCTGATGCAGGTGGTACTTGAGCATTGAGAGGTTATCATCTGCCGAAGGCCTAGAGCTCAGGTCTCTGTATCTGGAGCTCTGTCAATACAGCTGCACTGCTTGCACTAGTGGTATGAATGCTTACTGCTTGCAAGGAAGCATTCTACCATGTTCACAGAAAACGAATCATTGAATTGAGTTTGAGATTAAAATGTGTAATTGTGTGAGTTCCCAATATGTTCCCATGCTCAGGGGAGGCAGAGAGACATGCTGTGTGAGCTACATGCCAATCAAAACAGCTGGATTTTCCAATGCCAAATAAGAGCAACTATCTATTCAGGCAGAAGGTATAAGTAAACAGTAATTCATGGAGATGATTCCATAGATAATTTCTGAATAACAAAGTTTATCTGAAAATCATGAGCTCTTCCTGCTCCATTCTGGCAGGAGGTGGGGAGGAATTCAATGAGTTACATTATTTATGATTTATTCATACAGCTCAGCCTGTGCTTCTAATATATATGCTCTGCATCTTTTATAGATGAAGGACTTTCTTCTGCAGGGCAGTGTATTGAGGAACTTTCAAAGCTGCTAAATTTAATTTAGAAATCAGGTGTATATCTGTGACCTCCTTTGTCTCTTCAGTCTCCATTAAAGTATGCTTGTTTCCTTTTTTTATTGCATTGATTGAACTTTTTCACATAATCAGACAAAATCCAAAGTTGTCTAGAATAATAAAACTTGAAGAAAATTGGGTCTTGTTAAAACAACTGATTAGAGGTGTTTCTTCAATACTGTTCTGGCAGTAGTGGGCTCTGCCTTTTTTTTTTTTTTTTTTTTTGGGAATGAGTTCATAATAACTAGTGTGCAGCTCCAGAGGTGCTGTGAAAAAGGTGGGATGAGTAACAAAAGTGAAGGGGTAGTAGCTGTGGTGTTGGCAATAATCTTTGCAATCCTGCAGTCACTCAAGCAGTCTCTGGCAATCAGATGCAAGTTGACTTAGCCAACCACTTTTCCAGTTTACTGGAAAAAATGTTAAGGGGAGATGCTTTTGTGGATGCATGCAATCTTATTTTTAATTTATCCCTAGTTGTCTACCCAGCTTTTTGGTTTGGACTTGTCAAACACATTTTATTTCTACTGCTGGTAATGATAATACTGATTTAGCAGTTCATTCAATCACCTGCTTTGTTTTTGTGCGTCTGTGTCTTGGAGCATGTTGCAGTGTTATTTCCTTCAGCAGTGGCTTCATGGTATATATTCTGTTAAAAAGGCTGTTCAGCTGCTTAAGCTTTGGCTTAGAAGACCAGATGGGTCTGGAATACTAAAGACAGAATGTTTGGGCATTCAGTCATTTAAGATGAATGCGTTTTTCTGGGGTATCTCTATCTGGCAGGGAAGGTGCTCAGGTTCCTCCTCTTACCCTGTGTTCCCTTTCCCTGTATTTGGCATGATGCTGATGACAGGAGCTATCAGCAGTTCTACTGCTGCTGTTTTTACACTGACACATTGCAGTCACTTAGTCCATCCTAGGCATGTGTGCCTCGCACCTCTGCAGGTTAGTCCTGACTCTGGTTGGAGAATCCATAAATTAGATATATTTATCAGCCTGTTAATTTAAAAGCAGACACGTCTCTCCCGGTAGATACCTTCCCTTCACATATGCGCTTATGATACTTGCTTGTTAATACATTTTCTTTCATGGAGGCATATGCTTTTATATTTTTCTGAAATCTTGCTGTTTTCTTTTTAAAACTTCTTCTGATTATCATCACCCAGAATGAGGACAAGTCATGGAAATTGATGCAGTTAATATGAGGAAAGATTTTGGAGCCATATTTAGTTTTAGCTTAAAATTTTTTTCAGTTCAGCTTGTATTCTTTTTTTAATCCACTAGATGAGTGGATTGCCTGTGACTGTTTTTAAAGTGCTTGTGTGTTTATGATGGCAAGGTTTTTTTTAAGAGATAATTTGGGAAACTAGGCATAAAATATTATGGCTGGGATCTACTGGAATTTCAGGATAGTGATGCTTTATGCATATCAGAACTTTGGTACTCTATGTGCCTAATGCTGCAAGTACAATTTAGGATAGGTCTGACATCAACTGTGATTGTAGCGAGAACATTCAGACAGCGTCCCTTCCTCTGCTTCCCCGTCCTCTGCCAAGTGACTGCAGAGACTCAATCTATATACTCTTTCTGAAATGAGAAAGAGGTGAGGAAAAACAATCATTTCAATGTTAAAAAAGCCAAGTGTCCATCCCTGGTAGAGATGGACTCCTTAAGTAGCTTGCTAACTGCCATAGTTCTAATAGGGAATCAAGCAGTAAGGTTACAAGATGGAGAGGTGGCTCTTGGTGGAGCCTACAGGATTGACACATCTGGTATTAGCTCAGCAGTGAATGTTTGGAAACAATAACAGCTTTTAGCTTTTAGTTATGGTAAACTTCTTAGCCACATCTCTCAAATCTTAAATATTAATAACTTCACTGCCACATGGGGAACTACCATTAGTTGAAAAAGTTTTACTGAAAAAGAAGCCTCAATAAGAGTTATGATCCTGAGACCTTAGAAAAAAGTAGCTAAAAACAGAGCAGAATCAGAATGGAGTAAGAAAGTTGGAGATTGTCAGTCTCTTTTACTGCAGATGTGGCTAGCAGGGTATAGAGAGGGACATGATCATTGGTTACTTCAGGCAAAACCTGTTTTTTTTTGTAACCAGAGAGTCTTCTCAAAGTTTTGATCCTGGTTTTGAGGGAGAACCCCTATGGACACGCCTTATTTCATGATTCTCACTTCATATATCACCCTAAACAAGAGGCTGTGGTTAATAGTTACCACGCAGGGGAAAATGGCCAGCAACAACCAACCAGAACACATCTTGCTTTTGGTGTGGTCACTTTTAAGTGCTGAAAGCTGATGGTCAAGTGTGCAGCTAATGTGGTATGAGCTGCATCCAACCAACTTCAACCTGTTTCAGTGGAAAAAGCAAGAGTTCAGCTGAATTTTTCTCTTAACAGTGAAATATTAAAACTAGATGCTCATTCTTACATTAGTGCAAATTATGGGCTTTTAGAAACTTCACTATTGTAGCACCTTTGTCAGCTTATGGTCAGTTCAGTGTATTTTAGCCTATTCCTATTCAAAAGGCTAAAGCCGCAATGAAAATCCTAATGTTTTGATGCTTGATTGCGAAGTAGCATGTTTTCCTTGTTTTTAAGCAGCTTTTTTTTTCAGAGCCAGCAACTATATTCCTTCTACATATGATGATGCAAAAACGTTTTTCTACTTAAATCTCTTATCAGCATGTGCATACGTGGACTGAATAAAAGCAGGAATTTTCCTGTAAAGTTACTGCTGTTGCCCTTTTCATGATACACATGGCTATTTTAAAAACAGGAGTTCTTTCACAAGTACGTCGAAGTTCCCTGCCAAGAAATGGTCACTTTTCTCCTTCTGCAATCAAATCAAGCCCACTGGCACCTCTATCTTGATTTATTCTTTACAAAATTATCCACATCTGTTATGTTCATATGGATTACTTCCTTCAAGATGCTTGCTTTCTCACTTGAAATTATTTATTTGATTGAATTGTAACTAAACTAGAGTAGATTAAAATGCCTATGATCAACGAATCACTTGATTCCCTGAGAGGAATTGTTTGCATTTCTCACTTCACAGAGCTTGTGGTTTTATTGCATCTCCTGTTAGTAGATACAAATTTCAACGGTTTAAATTTTTTTTTGTTTCCTTATTTTCTTTGTACCCTTTTCTTCCTGTACATTGCTGTGAATGTCAGAACATATCTCCTCTCTACTTTGCTCCATTTTTTAACTCAAATCTTGATGTGATAACACTAGCCTCCAAAAGCTGCCACTCCTACTTGTTAAAAATAATGTGTTTCTAAGAACCTTCAGGCACCACTCGTTTAGTTATGCTTTTTTGAGTTTTTTGTTCTTGTAAACTTATACCGTCTTACCAACTTAAGTATGTGTGGGTGTGGGTTGTTCTTGTTTTCTGATGGTCTTTTAACTAAAATCTGAATCTGTAAAAGAAAAGACAAGCAGAAAAACTATGAGATGGATTCCAGCAGAGACAAGCTCAACTTCAAGTTTTGTGGCCATGTACCTCTGGGAACAAGGTGTTTCCACTGTAGGTTTAGATGGAAATTATGTAGTTGAACTCTGCTTCAAAAATCTTTTGGCGCTTTTTCTCAATTGCTCTCCCTCTATAGCTGTATGACTGCTCTTAATATCTGAGTAGCTCCCAGTATCATTCTTGTGTTCTTGGAGATGGGGATGAGATATGAGGAAGGTAAATCACTTAATCAACATAATACAGGAGACTGGTAGTGGGTCCACTAGAACGTAGCCTTACACTCTTATTGTATTATCTTCCATTTTCTATAAGTTTCACTCCAGATTGTTTGTTTGTTTGTTTAATCCTGCGTCATTAGAGGTGGTTGCTTCAGCCCCAAATTCACTCCCTGTGGATGCACTCTCTGAGATAAACTTGGTGATGTGGGGACAAGCTTTAACTAAATATGAGCACTGCAGATACAGTCATACATGTTTTGGTATCTACCTTAGAGTGTTAGATTGGATGATGGCTCTTTTGCTGGTGTCTCCCAATTGCCTTCATGTTAAGTCTGTCAGACCCTATAGGAAGCCTGCTCTAAAGGTGTCTTAATTTGGATTTACTAATATTTCTGTAATGTTTTTTCAGTGAGCCTGAGTTACATGTGTATGTTTCTGTTCTTTGTGAGCACTAAGATAAACACCAGATTTGGTTGATTTGCATAGGGTCTTCAAGCATTTGTTGCTTATTGGCTGAGCTATGCTGATGGTTACGTTTTTTGGTGCCTTTTATTTGAATGAATTTAGCTAGAAGTCCTTGCCATATGAAGGAAGGGTTAGAACACACTAGCTCTTCATGATGTGGTTTGTTTGGGTCATCCAAGCTGTGTGGTATGGCTTAAGTGTTGTTCTCCCCCTTTGTCCATTTCTAGCTGGATAACAGAAATACTCTGAACAGGCAAATGAAGGTGACTAGAAAAAGCTGTTTAGGGTTCTATTAAAACTTGTAAGATTTGGGGGTTTCAGACACT
The DNA here is from genome assembly GCA_013399435.1 of Arenaria interpres. Taxonomy (NCBI): domain Eukaryota; kingdom Metazoa; phylum Chordata; class Aves; order Charadriiformes; family Scolopacidae; genus Arenaria; species Arenaria interpres. The sequence goes on along the minus strand of VXAK01021292.1, from coordinate 26,221 downwards.
GCTTGGGATGTCTGGCACAAATGTAAACATGAATAGCAAATCACTGAGTTGCAGTGAATGAATTGCTGTTAATAAGCAGTCTTGGTTTATTTTTGTAATAAAATTTAGCTTTATGGGTAGAAGTTTGCTAAAATGTAGGCAATAAGGGGGTAAACACTTTAAAAATAAATTTCAGTGCTGTCCCTGCAGGATGCTGCTAGGTTCTGGGAAGTCTTAAAATCCCTTCTATTACCTTTCCCCTTCAAATCATTTTTAAATCTTTTAAAAGAGAAATACGTCCAAATAACAGGGCTGCAGAATAACGCAAGAGAGTAGTTACTATGTTATTTGGAGGAAAAGGGGGTTATTTATCCCTTATTACTATCTGATACGGCATGTACTAATTTCTGCTGGAAGAAGAAACCAGCAAGGTCCAGATCACACCCATCTTCTGCTTTAAATTCATTTAGTATCTCTTTAATTTCATTTCACTAGTTTTTCTCCCTTTAGCCTCTTTCCACTAGGTTCTTTACTGTCATCAGTGGGAGTGAGCAGGACACACAAAACACGGAATTTGAGGAATTATCTGTAAAACTCAAGGTGTAGCAGAGCAGCATCGGTGTTCTGCTTGATGGCAGTTGAGATGGTAGGATGCCTGTGAATCCTGCACACGATGCTGCAACTGGCAGCAACAAAGTACCTTTTGTAAAGGTCCCTTGGGAACTGGTATCTGGGAATGAAACTTGCATGGAAAAGTCTCCTTTTCCACACTCTTCTGTCCCAGGGTGAACATCATGCTAAGCCTTATCCTAGTGACTAGTGTACTCCAATTTTAAAATAATACTGGGGTTAAAATAAGTTGTATGCACCACGATTAAATTTTTGTCAGTGACAGTTTTTCAGATTTCTTTCACGCTAACTGTCTTGGGCTGTTAAGTATTTTAAAACTTTACCATCTGCCTTGATTCTGTATTTAGTGAATATGCACCTACAGTGTGCAGCAATTCACCTGGACAATTTATGTAAACATGGTGGCTCTTGATGCATGAAATGAGAGGTTAAGCAGCATAGTGATGAAACAAGGTAGCAGGTGGCAGTCTCTGGCTCTTGGGGTAAGTGAGACTCTCTTGCCAGGGGGATGAAAGCTTTGGGAACAAGAATATAGAAGAACTTGGTCACTGGTGAGGCTATTAATCCTTCTTGGAAAACTGCTCTGGGTAAAGGTCAAGGAAGGAAAAACTTTTGTTTACCAATTAGTCATAAACCTCTAAAAAAAAAAAAGTCAAAATATACTGAATCTAAATCTACCTGTGCAAGAATTCTCCCTGGGGGGAGAATAAGGAGGTCAGAAATAACAACAAAAAACCTTCAACCCTGGACTAAGCCCCTTGGAGAGGCCTTCCGTATTCAGAACTTGATTGATATAATTAAGTCTTGTATCATTCACTGCTTTATGCTGATCTTCCTTGCTGGGTCAGGGTCTAGTTAAGAGATTTTAGCTTATATCCAGCTCTAAGCCAGTGGGACCAGTGGTAAAATTGAGGATTACTAACAAAAGCAGACTACTTGCAGTTCTGTACCTTAAAAATAAAATTTAAACCAACTCCCAAGCTTGAGATGGACCGATTTTATTTTTTTTTTTTGGCTTTGCATGTGTCTCAATATCATGTTTTAAAAATAGCTTGTCACCATGTACAGCAACTGAAGCTGAGCCTGGGGCTGGAAGTAAATGTACCAATGTGCAGGGATCCATAATGCTGGCTGCTGAGGCTGGAGAGCAGTGCAGCACTTGTTTCTTGGCAAGAAATCATGTAAGTAATCAGCAGGGTCCCAGAAGGTCATCCTCCTTCAAGTGTTGCCTAAAAGGCTTTTTGCTCTTTTCCTTTCCTCTGTTTGAATTGATCCTGTCCAACAGGGTCTGGCTTTGTACATGAATCCTTGCTAAGCTTTGAGTCTGCACTCTGACTGTGCTGAGTTGCCCTGTACTTCTTGGTGTACAAAACTGAAAAGATATTCCTGGTTGGACAATGCTGATATGTATTAGAGCCGTTCCATGAAAACAGACTGCTCCAATGCTGTACCAACCACTGTGTCTGTAACAGCTGGTACAGGCTCCTGTCTTGCCATGCTGTATTACTCCAAAATGGGAGCTGAAGTGGCTCAGCAGCACAGAGGACATGGATGGAACTTGTGCCTCTAAATTAGTTGGTCATGGCTGGGAAATCTCACTCTGTTCCCAGTGTCAAGCAACATGAAGAGCTAGCTTCAGAAAAAATGGGCTGCTGTGAGCTTGTGCTAGTTAAGCCCTTTTCTTCTGTGTATTGAAGAGTCTATAAAAGTAGATGAAACTCTTCTATGTCCAGAAACTGAAGTGTCCTCCCCAAAATTAACCTATTTGGCAAGATGCTGCACCTTGATATCATGCCATTATGGAAAAGAACATCTAGAGAACTGGTTCAACTTTAAGTTTCCAGTTTCTCAGATCTGTACAATTTAGTTTGTAACAAGTTCTCTAACCAACACAACTTGGGAATCCCATTTCCTTCCCTTCCTGTGTCCTATTAGGAAATTGTGTTTGGGTTTGCCACTGTCTAACAGACTCTGACCTTTCTTTACCAAGATCAGAGCTAAGGTGCTTTTTTCTACCTGCTGGTAGACAGTGTGGTTATGGATATATTTTTAAAGATACCTCTTTAGTTGATTGGGATTTTAAGAAAAGTGAAAGCTGTCAGAGATCATGTATAGCTTTTGAATGGTTGGATCTGGAAAGCTTTGACGGGTAACAGCTAGACATGTGAAATTCAGTATGTCACATCATTCTACAACTTGTGCTCCCAGGCTTGGGATGGTGAAATGGTGTGTATGTGTTAACCTTAATACAAAAAAATCTTTCTGTACTTCAAGGAGAAGTATTTCAAATAACCTGCAACTTAAAGCATTGCATCCTCTCTGGTCATGCTGGTTTCTAAGTCTGAAATCAGCCAGAGACAGCTAGGTGCAGCACTGTGATCAGAAATTGCTTTTGGCTTTGGTCAGAGAAGTCTTTCACAGGACAGATGAACATTGGATTTAATAACACTGGATCAAGCTGCCTTTTATTTGGGAAGTGACATGGCAACTTTCATATCCACTCAGATTAGACAGGCACTTTTATTGCAAGGTCACGCCACAAAGGCATATGTAGAATAAACTATGTGTTGCTCAATTTATCTATGTCAGGAGGACAGAAAGGGGAACTAACCCTGCTAGAACTTGATCCAGTTGTGCTTTCACACCCAGGTACTGCTATTCTGGTAATGAGACCCCTCTGCTCTTGGGGATAATGAGTGTCAGTGTGATTCTTCTCTAACTGCCCCCAAACGCTTTTTTGAAGAGATGTGATGGTTCAATAGACCTGCGTCAGGATATGAACTGTGGAGTGGCAGCATTTTGCCTTGCTTGAAGCCCTGATTTTTTCTGAATATTTCAGCTGCTTCCTCTGCATAAATGGAAATAGGAGATGTTAATATATATGGTGGTTGCATAAATTAATTGCAGTTATATGTAAAGATGAAAAGGGCCATGTGAACGCTGAGCAGTGATGATGATGTAGACTTTGTGAAGGAAACTAGCAAGAGGATGACAAGTTTAAAAAAAACCACAAGAACACAACAAGAACCTGAGGATGAACAGTATATACTGCTACATCTTTCATGGTTAGAGCAAGACATTAAGAAAATGAACAGAAAAAGGTATAGAAATATTATGGTACTTCTTTTTAAACACTTTGTCACATGTACACTGGTTCTAGCATTTAGAAACTGAGTTTCATAAACACTGACTGAAATTGTAAGTCTTCTGTGGAAAACTGATTCCAAAACTACTAAGAAAACCACCAAAATATTCAAATATCACCTATAGCAAGAACCATATGCAAGACTTCAGTAATATAGATGCTTTTTTTTTATGCTAGTGTTACTTATTTGGAAATAGCTGTCTTCAGAGAGCCTGGACACAGGAAGCTGAGAATATGTCTGTTTTTTTTGGTTGCTGCTAGTGGGTCTATTTTTTTTTTTGGTGTGCATCCTTCTTATCTATATGAATGAAAGCTGAAATTCTTGTCCGGGTCTAGAATGGTGTCCTTCTGTTGCATTAACAAATGGCAGCCTGATGGAGTGATAAATAATTTATGAACTTGGGGTATTGATTTTTCTTCAGTGCTTATAGGAAATTATACGCTTGCGGCTTCAGGAAATAATTGGTCCAATTTAATCGCATAAAAATTATAGTCCTTTTTAATTCTTTTCAAATGGAACTTTAATGACCATTGGGTGTGTTACAGAACAGAGCAGAAGAGAAGGGTGCCTACATTGACTGAAGAAATAGGAGAGCCAGAAACAGCAGGTTTTACAGGTCTAACAAAAATCACCAGTATGACAGTGCTTCTGAATGAAGGCTCATGGACATTTGTCTGATCACATCTCAGCATTTCCATGGGGAAATATTCCAAATTCAAATAAACCCACTTCATGGTGCAATGCAAATGAGAGGTACAGAGTGCCTGGCATATTAGGAAAAAATGTTCCATTTATAAAACCTGACCAAGTAGAAGGTGGGGTTTGTTTTAATGCAATGTAATTTCCTTTTTAGTCTACTGGTCTTCTATGTAAGCTCTGCATCTGGGAGGAGAGGGGAAGAACTAAAGTAGCGGTAAGGAAGAAATTTCAGCAACTTCACCAAAAATTAATCTGAATTTGAGTTCTTAGGGAGGGAAAAGCACCCTATTCCTTGGTCAGGATATTCCGTGGTGATTCTGGCTGACTCTACTACTACTATTTCTATCTGCAAGAGTATCACTTGAATTGGATGTAAGGCTGATGTAGTCTAACCCATTCTGCCCATCCGTAGGAGGAACAAAACAAATATGCACTATTTAAAAATGGAAACGCTTCCAACAATTTCAGCACTACTAATGAGATGGTATTCATAATAACTTAAACTGGTGATCCCTGTAATGCTAACTGTAGGCTTAATGTGGCATGTTAAATGGTAAAGTGATGCCTGGTGTTAGCTTGAGGCTGAGAGTTACAGAGCGTCTCACAACATTTTCCAGGGAGGCAAACTAGATCCGGGAGCTTGAGACAAGCAAACAGGCAAAATGTCTTTACACAATATTGCCTGCCACCAGCTTGGGCACTAACACAGTACTATATCAAGGTTTGAATCCGAAGTGCTGCCTGCCAGGGCGGTTAGCTGTATGTGAACACTGCTATCTTAGGGGTATAGCCTGGTAAGGGGATATACTGAATGTGAACATTTTCTGCCCGTATGCCGTAGAGAATGTCCAAGTCGTCTGAGAAATGTGCAAGACTTCCAGTGTCCTCTGGACAGCTTACTCTTATGCCAGATTTGTGGTAAATCTGGCCTTAAATAATCATGGTGGTAACATGAGGACATCAAGACCAGCTTTCATAGTTGGTTGTTCATTTTAGATGATGGAAAGGGAAGGGTGTTTTCCTCTTCTTCCTGGGACTCTGGACTTGTCTTCACCTGTTGCTTGCCAACACAGAGAAGCTGTGAAGTAAGTTTTGGTAATTCTGTTCAAAGCATAATACTGTTGCTACTGCTGTACCGGGAACTTACTATGGTGGTTATACTGAACATAACGTCCTGTTTCTAGATGTGACTCTTGATTCTACAGGCTTCTAGTTCAAAACATGGATAATGGCTGGACAAGAATGGTCCTTTTGACTAATTTATTCAAAACTCACACAAAGTATTAAAAATGCTATAAATATAGAATGCATATGCATGCTATACTTCAACACACGTTTTATGACCACCAAACATTTACTTTATGATTGAGGTAATAATAATTTTATTAAATATAATATTATGGGTCTTTATTCTGTTTTGATGCACAGACATATGCAAATAAACTGTATTAGCATTTTTATGAGTGAGATTTCAATGGCAAGCTTATTAATAAATCCCTGGGTAGTGCTCAGGCTGATAACATTAGTTCCCTGTACCCTTTTATTTGGGCAGCTAATGATTTTTTTTTTTTCCCTAGTTGTCAATTCTGAATTAATGAGAGATTAGGAACAAACAGGACAAGGCTGTGGAATGCCTAAAGCTATACTTTGTTGTTAAATTGCCAATTCATATCCTTTTTGGGCTGGGTAGTGAGCAGTGACCAAAGATCACTTTATCAGATGCCTTGCTGGCCTATGTAAATAAGATCTTAATGTGTCCTGCAGCGCAGGCACTCGGGAAGTGCCAGAGGGAAGCTCAAGGGCGTGCTCTGTTCTACTTTCTGCCTAAATAACTTGTTTCTTCTGGAAGATGGTCTTGCTTTCACACGTAGGCAGGATTCATGATGGCAGAGCCTGTGGCAGCATGTGATATGTAACATGGGCTGGAGCACAATGTGTGTGGGAAGTTGATATAGTTATAATTTGGCAACTTATTGCCAGCAAAAAGGAAAAGAAGTTATTTTCTTGGGCACAGAGATGAGACCATCTTTGTAACCCTGAACAGCACTGGGTCTGAGGGAAGCATAGCTTTCCTCTGTAGCCAACATACTGAGGCAGAGCTGTTGGGGCTGCAGATCAAAACATGACCGGTGCAGGTTGTGCTGGGGGATGGCTGGGAGCACTGGGCCGGGCTGAAATTCTATTTAATAAGGCACTTGTGAACACAGTTCACTAACATCAATGGTGCTGGAAGACGCCTGCAAACACTTTGCATTTACAACCTGTAAATTCCATAAAATTACAGATCCACTACGTAGCCTGGTAACTTTCTCCTTCTAGGTTTATTTGTTTCTGTGCTTGAGACTATGGATCCCACACACTGGAGAGAAACCAGAGTTTACTGTTCAATTAAAGAATTTTGTTTTCCTGGAGACAGCATTGATCTCCTGGAGTGTTATGCTATCTGTCACTGTCTAATAAAAAAATCTGTTGCTTGTACAGCGGAGCCCAAATTAGACTCTCCTAAAAAGGTAGGATGCTATTTCTGTGTGTGGAAGAGGGTCTCAGAACAAAAGAAGTTGGCATTTGGCATGTGACTGGTTAAACTTTGAGGAAAAAGACAAGTCTGCTTAGCCTAGCTAGGAGGCAGTGGAAAGAAATAGCCAAAGGTCATAGTTTTTCCATCTTGGCATTATGTAATTGGACTGGATTTGATTACAAAACAATGGTGGACAGCTGTGAATTAAGAGGCAATATATTATTGCTTTGAGCTACTTCTGGTGATATTCTGGACAGAAAGGCTGGAAAGATGATTAATCCTTATCCTTGCTCACTTGAGAGCACCAGACCCAAAAGATAATTAGCTGACTGTTTCTTACTAAAAAAACACAGTGAGAGTCTGTGTGCCAGACACAAAAATGAAGGTCTGCTGTTCCTGTACCTGTCACTTATGCTCTGTCTATCGGTTTGGAGACTACCCAGATGCCATACACAGGCCTAGGCTGTGGCTTGTTTGAGAGTACTTTTCTGCCTTTTCACTTTTCAGCTTTGTCTTAAGGTTTCAGATGTGGCCTTGCTGTTGAATGTTTGAGAGAGTTTAGCCTAACACAGGATGACATTTCCCAGAAAATATAGCTGGTTATCAAGATCCCAGAACATATGTGCTTCTTGGCAGTTGGCTGGTTGCTACTTCATGGAGATCAAATGGAAAAGGGGAAGGAGAAATAACATTTTAGAGTCGCCCCCTTCCCCCTCCTCCCCCCCTCCCTGCTGCTCCTCCTGCTTGTTTGAGAGCCCCATAGAGCCTGCGGGAAAGTTTTCTGGGCTGATGAAACAAGATCCTCAAGCGTGAAAGAGGTGGCACAACCTAGAATGGTTTGGGTTGGAAGGGACCTTACAGATCACCTAGTCCAAATTCCCCTGTCATGGGCAGGGATACCTCCCACTAGACCAGGTTACTCAAAGCCCCATCCAACCTAGCCTTGAACACTGCCAAGGATGGAGCATATGTACTTTGTGTGAGTCTTTGGCAGAGGTTAGCACTGGGACAGCAAAGTTAGTCATCTACTATTTGACTACACGTGGATATGTAGTGCAACCTGGGCCCCCTTATAAATTTTTTTTAATAAAACTGACTGCTGCCTTTCTCTAGGAGTAAAGAGAAAGATGTCCAAGGTGGATAGAAGATGATAGTGTAAACAAGAGGTTCTATTAGACAAGGAGCAGCAACAACTGGAGTATCAAAGGATGGTGGTAGGATATGGTAATGACTCTGTAAATGCTGTAGCAAAAGCCAATGACAGTTGCAGTTACTGGGAGAAGGGTACAGAGATGAAAGAGCAAATGCTCCTCTCTACAGATGGAGAGAGCATGGACTAATGGTGCCGAGGAGGATGGCAGGACTGGGAGGCAGAGATATGAGGGTTGAGACAGCTGAAGAGGCATGGGGTGTAAATTATTTGATCAGTTGATTCCTAGGGATGAAGGATTTTGTGACACAGCTGGGCAAAACGAGGTTTGGGGAATTTGGTGGATCTTTGGGTAAGGTACTGATAGCAGATGGGCTAACAGCAATCAAGAGGTACTGATGGAGTGAGTGACACAAAGGGAAGTAAGTGGGGAGGGGGCACTGACCACAAGGATGAGTATGGACTAGAAAAAACACGGTGCTGTCATCCTGGTGATCCTGTGTCAATCTTGCGCATCCCAAACTGTGATATTAGATATTCCTTGGTCTCTTCTTCTATAACGAGCTCTGTCAAGAAGACCAAGCATTTGAAAAACTTTAATTTTTTTTTTAACACTCTAAGCCCGAAAAATTAACATTTTAAAAAACCCCTTTTGAATAGGTAAGGTAAAATAGGGATAAAAAGGAATTGTGAATAACTCTTCCCTGTGTTGCTGTATCCTTCCAGGGAAGGTAAGGGCTTCCAGGCTCAGTTTCATTCAGCTCGGCTGCTGGGTGAATACCAGTAGATGCTGGTCAACCCCGCGTGGTCCCTGGTTCATCAGAGTGATGGCTGCGGGTCTACTCTTCGTCTTGCTCCTGTTGCAGGCTGTGCCGAGCCTTGCTCAGGCCACGGGAAAATCCAGGCAGGAAGAGGCCCTGGGGGGTGTCTTGCCCACACCCCCTGCTCAGAGCAGCGTCTGCTGTGAGGGCGGGTCTGGGGGCTGCTTGGAAGAGTTTTGTCCTTGTGCCCCCGTGTAAGGAAGCGTCGCCGGCGCTGCGGGGAGCGCACCCCTAAACCCTCCCTGGGGGGAGCCTGCGTCACCCGTGATGAGGCGCTTCCCGAAGCCGGTGGAGGCGTCAGGCCGGTTAGCTCAGTTGGTTAGAGCGTGGTGCTAATAACGCCAAGGTCGCGGGTTCGATCCCCGTACGGGCCAGTGCTTTTGCTCGCCGGGTGTGCGGCGGCGGCAGGCAGGGTGCAACAGCGGGTGCCGGTCCCGGCGAGGGCCGCTGGGAGGGAACCGGAGATTGTCGCGTCGGGAGGGACGGTGTCCGCCCGGAGCTCTCGGTGGTCAGCTCTCTGCGGGGGGCGCAGTGGCGGAGGTGCCCTTGTATTTTTCCGCTTGGGTTGCCCCGAGGTGGAGAACGGGCTCCAGCCTGGGAGGGGGGATGGCGAGGGGAGGCGCCGGGGGAGGTGGCCCTCTGGGCAACTGGTTTAAGTTGGGCTTCCAGGCGCCTCCGGGGATGCAGAGGTGAGCGCGGTGGAAAGCGAGCAACCACACGAGGTGGCAAAAGTCGACCTGGAGTGCCAAGGGATAGAGAGCAAGGGGAAGGGGTTTGCAGGGAGGAGTGAAATCAAAAGCACACCAAAAGAAGGAATACGTTGGTAGAAAGTACACTTCAGCAAAATTTTAAATCTCCCCGTGAGACATCACCAAATATTCAATATCTTTTGCCTCAGAGCATCTTCTCATCTTGTGCTTCTGTTAATTAGTGCTAGGTCTGGAGGAAACTTGCAGGATTTCAGGTGGTCCTCACTTTCCCTTCATAATCACAGGTAACTAGAACTTCACATCAGATCTATAGCTCCTTATATTAGTATAACTCTTTAAAAGTTCTCTGTTGTCAGAGGCTGGAATCAGTGACGCTGTAAGGAGTGGGTTTAATATATTTTTTTTTTTTTTTTTCCTTTGGAGCAGAAGGACAAGCAGATCTCCCTCAACACCCTGATTTTTCAGAGAATGTTCTAAAATAAACATAGGAGATGCCCAGGCTTGATAAACACACTCTGAAATCTGAGTCTTAAATAAAAATTAAGTACTATTTATTCAAGAAAAAAAAAAAAAAATCAGGCCAAAAGGATATGTTCTGATAGAGTGGTATGTCTGCTGGAGTGGCTGAGATGGATCCCTGCTGGCTCAACTGGCCTGTATAAGGGTGCTTTGTCTCTAAAACTTCTCTTAAAAGCTCAAAACAGATACTATTTTAGTCCTATCTACCTCTGATTTCAAATGGGATTTCTCCAGAGGAGGGAAACTTTCTGGGGCAAATGTTTTCCTTATAGAAACCAGTGGTTTCATTATTGGAGCTACGTAGACAGGCCACAGCTTCTTTGGGAAAATGTCTTGAGCTAACAGCATTCTATTGATTTTTTGATTTTTTGATTTTTTTTTTTTTTCCCCACAAATTTGCTAATATGCTCCTTCACTCTCCAGGCCTGTTGCTTAAGGCTTCTTTGAACTGCAGTGTTTGATTTTAAAATAATAAAAAAGAAAAGCGGGTGACCCTCATGTCAAAGTCAGTGTTTTGACATTGCATCTTCCCTCCAGTGTCACCAAGGTACAACAAGGGCACACGAGAAGTGTCATTCCAAAGTCACAATGTAATTTTTAAATCATACAGATGAATATTCATGTTATCTAGCATCCAAACTGCTGTCGTGACTCCTTCAGATGTCAAGGGAGAGTAATGTAGTGCTGGTTTGATGACCTTCTGTCTTGCTACTCCACTCAATGATCCTCCTCAGTTCCTTTGGGTCCAGTTATAGTGGTCAGGACTTGACTGCATATAATGACATCCATTTTAAATGAAATGAAAGGAGAAACAGCACAGCTTTTCATATTAAAAAAAAATAAATATCTGGGAATAATATTGCTTTGTTTTGTCTCTCCCACATTAGGAATCAGAATTTTATTGCAGCTATGTTGTTGTATAGCAAACTCCTTGCTGTAAACCAAGGTGATGCAATGGCTCCTTGGCCAATATTTGTTTGGTTTGAATTGCTTATATGAAGTGTATTTGTGTGGGGTTTTTTGGTGTGGGTTTTTTTTTTTGAATTGCTTATATGAAGTGTATTTGTGTGGGGTTTTTTGGTGTGGGTTTTTTTTTTTTTTTTCTCATCAGCCAGGATTGTACAGGCATATTTTCACTAAATTTAATTTCAGCAGATGGTTGTCAGATTGTGAGGGTCACCCACTGTCCCTAGGGGAGTCATTCCAGAGCCCATTCTTCAACCTCAAAACTAGTTGGAGGATAGAAAGAGATTAAACAAACCCATATAGTGGAATAATACTTTTGTGAGGACAGCAGAGGAATTCCCATTCTGAATGGTCTGCAGTGGCAGATGCTGGGGCATATTCTGGGGTTACTGTTTGGTGTTTCACTTGACCTGTAATCAGATTGCATAACACTGAGCCTGGAAGGCATATTGGTTGCTGTGTGCTTAAAAAGTGTGGTGTGAAACACAGCTCCTCCATGCACAATGATGGAAAGGATGAACCTTTCTTATTGCCTGTGACATTGTTGAACAATAACAGCTAAGGAGGAACCTTTTAACCACTCTAGCCAAACATTTTCTGTTAGCGTTTCAGATAGAGTTACACAGACCAAATAAGTCAATTTGTTTCATATTCTTCATTGAGAGGGCTACAAATTTCTTTGATGCATGAAATAGTACTAGGAGGGTACTTAAATTCAAATAGTTGAAGCAAGCCAGAAAGTGGGTTTACACTGTATTAAATTTGGAAGGTGTGTATTCTTTCACTCAGTAATGTCTGAAGCATTTTCTTTTCTGGCCACATCACAAGTTAATTTTATATTGTGTTTCTTATTAGAGCATCTAAGTGTCTTGTGATCAGGGTGGTTTATTCATTGAATTTTCCATTAGGGGTCTTAATTATGATGAAAATCTGAGTGGCAAGGATTCATCTGGTATCAACAGAGTAATACCCAGATACAATCTAGAAACAACGTTATTGAAATCAAAGGCAGGATGTGGTGGAAGGGGTTTTTCTTTAGATTAATTTGTGTGTGACTAAGTGTAAGCATTAGTGCTATTATCATCAGTGAAGCTTAACCTTTGCTTAAAACTGGTGAGTGTAGTGTTTGCCTTCCACAGACTAGAAAAAATGGCAGTTCCATCAAAAAGCCCAAGTCTGTCACAACCCCAAACAAAGGTTTTCATTTAATGTTGTTGTGAGCAGAGATGCAGGTGGGAGGGGGATGAGGAAATGCCATAGAAACAGACCCAGGAAGGAGCTGCTAGCCAAGAATGTGGCTCAATGGGCACAGGCAGCCCAGCGCTGGCCAAAAGGAGCCGGGAGCTGTAAGCAAAAGCCCAACAACCAGCCTCCTGTTCCGATCCTCTAGTGTCTCAGAAACAGGGTTTATTCAGGGGAGGGATGCTAGCTTCCAGTCTTTTTCTTTGCAACTGAAATAATAAGGATCCTGAATTTTTGTCTTGCAGTTTGCATCAGAACAGGGTAACTATACTGCTAAAGCTGGAGGAATATTTTCTTCAAATTTGTATGTTCTTAGAAAGCAATTGCTGAAGAAAAGTATAAGCAAATCTGAGTATTGTATTAAAACCCAAGAAAGTGTGATGGACTGGATTTGAACAGGAGTCAAATCTTTGCTTTTAAGGTACTGTATAAAAGGATTAAGTAACTTTGTAAACAAAGCATCTGGCAATTTCTCCAACAGTTTTGAACTACTGCCGGCCTGTAGACTTATTAAGCTTAAGTAGCTGAACAGTCCTTTTTTCATTGTGGAAGAACTCACCAGTGATGCCTGTAGTAGGACAGGACCATGTGGAGGTCTCGGTTCTCATTTAAATATGTACCATATGGATCCGGGTGGAAGACAAGGGTACAAATATTTGGTTCCTGGTGTGTATTTGCACTTTTTTTACAAAAAATAAGTAAACTTCACTTGCTAGATTTGCAGGAGTGGTTATAGCCGGCAGTAGGGATGGTTTTATATGGCAATTCTGCATAAAGCTTCTTTCCTTTTGGTGAGGTACAAGAAGTATTCAGTTTAATCAGTATATGGCTACATTTCACAGGAAAAATAAGCTAGAGGTAACATAACCTTTGGTGCTACTCTCTCAAAGCTTAAAGGCAAATATGTCCAAGTCTGGCTGTGAATTTTCTTTGTTTCCTGAGATGAAGAATATAGTTTTAAAGACAAATGTGAATATATTACGTTATGTCACTTTTGTCATTGGCCATAATGTAAGGAATGGTGAAGGGGAGTGGGGGTAGTCTAGAGTTTGCAATCCTTCTGACTTTTGTGAATAAATGTTGTGCTGCTCCAGAGGGGAACAGCAAATGAAAGCTCCCTAATATTTGGGTGGGACCGAGCATAGTTTTGCCTTCTTGTGTTCCTAAACAGACAGTATAGTTATTAAACTTTGAGGCTTACTTGAGTCACAACTGGCTAACATCCATCACATGTTTTGGAAGTGAACCTTCTGCTTTTCTGTGAAGTGGTTAAAATGCTACAAAAGGATGCAGATTGAAGTCCCGTCCTGCTCCCGGCTGGGCTTCCTAATTCTCTCAGGGGGAGAAATTCTGCCTTGTTCTAGGCTTAAATCTAAGCCAGGGAGGGGAAGACAAAGTTGAAGGCTAAAATCCCATAGTCCTGACATCAACTCCCTGGTGGTAACCAGCAGCTCATACACCCTACTTGAACGCACTGTCTGTTAAAGTGATTTTTGGAAGCACAGAGCAGGCCATGTGAAGCAGGACAGCACATCTCCTCTGTGCCACCCCGCAAGCTTGACAAACCCTTGTGGCAGACTGCACAGAAAGCAATTCTGCTGCTGAGCTAGAGGGTTGCAACTCATGCTGTTGAGGTGAGGGACAGCTGTTGAGGTTTGGGACAACTCTCAAGGTAGGTTAGTTTTAACAAATGAGCATCTGATACTGTACCCTTCAGCTAACGCTTACCAAAATGGCCTTCAGCTGCAGATTCTGCCACTTGGACTGTATTGCCGAGAAGGGTTCAGTCTGCAAAAGCACAGCAGAGGTTTCACTGAGGGTCTAAAACTAGGCATAAAAAGAACTTTTTAGTCTCTGTGTCTTTCCTCCTTAGCCGGAAAGGATTCAAATATCTGGTCAGTCCAAGGTCACAAAAACAGGTGTCAGTGTCACGTCTTCCCAGTTGTGCTTGAAAGCCACTTTCTTTTCAGCTAGAGTGGGTTTTGAATTTCTTTGTGTGGGCTTGTGTAGAAGGTCAGGGAATGGGACAGGTTGAATGGGAGAGTTGAAGAAAATGTGGTTCAAGGAGCAATCTATTTGATGTATAGAGGAAAGGCACAGATAATTGTCACGTGCCCAGTGAAGTTTCACTAGCTTGTTAACATATGCTAGCATTGCTTTCAGTAAGAACAGCTTTTTGATGGTGAACTCTTTGCTCTTGAATTATTAAAATTGTTTTTAAAGAGAAAAATCTTCCTGCATCCCACTTAAGCAGACTTTTCTGGTTTTACCCTTATGCATACAAATTGAAAAAATGAATAAAAGCAAAACAAATATAATTCTGTATTTTGCCATGAAGTATTTCATTTCAGCAAAACCAAGGCAGCGTGGGCTCAGCATCTGACTAAGAATTAAAGGACAAATGAATATACAGGTTCTCAATTCTGCTTTTGGCCTAGGCCTTCAGTTCTTCCTGTCTGTGACTGTCTTTCCCCATCTGTACAAAAAGGGAAAATGCTTATTTTAATTAGGAATCAAGCACTCTTGAAAATCCACAGATAAGTGCTACAAAATCTATCTATATACCAAAAGCGATGCTTACCTTACTGTATCCTAGCTGTAAAACAACAGCCTGCTGGGATCACCTGCACACCTAGTGGTGGATGAACACCCACAAAGAAAGTAGCTGGTCTGGTGATGAGTTAAAAATATCAGCCATTAGAATGCTTAAAGTATGAATTTATTTCTACTAGACAAAAAGCATGCTGAGACTTCCCTATGGTGATAGAGCTTTTTAAAGTGGTAATTTCTGCCTAATATTGGTTTTAATGAGGAAATTGGATTTTCTCCTTTAATGTTTATGTACTTCTGCTCTTTCCAACTTTGTTCTCTAACAGATACATTTGCAATAACTCTGCCAGCTATGTAAAGGGCAAGTTTTCTTTTAAGCAGCTGAGGCTCTAAGCAACTGATGTTGAGGTAGCAGATACAGAATATATTTTTATGGTGTATTTTGGTGGATACACTGACCAGGGTCTTCCTTCAAGAGCACTTATGAAAATACTTGCTTTTTAAGGAATTTAAGTTCAGGTACTGGAACTCTGGCATTTTGTGGGCCATAAGGATAAAAAAGAGGTTGCACTGCCTGCATACACCTTCTCATCTTGTCTCCTTTTAGGTGGCTATTATGGGAACAAGCTGCTGAAGGCAAGCTGACTTGTTTAAAGTTTAATTTTCTTTTTAATGAGGAAAGAGTAACTCTGCAGAGATTAATAACTGGACAACCCCAACAGGTCATTCTCTTCAGCTCTTGGATTAATTACCTAGAATCACATGATGCTTTTTTTTTTTCCTTTCCTGCCACTCTGCTAATATCACCTGCTCATAAAACCCAAATTTTCATCGTTGTGTAAATCACTAATGCAAATTATTCTTCATTTACTTCTTGTCATATCTCAGTCCAAATCAAAACAGACTGGCCTGACCCAAATTTGGGATTTATATGTGATTCTCTTCCAGATCTTGTTGTGACTCAGGAACAAGAAAAATCTTGCTAATGCTAGATGCTGGACAGAATCCTTTTTGCTCTTTGAGAGAGGTTGTGGCTCTGCAATGAAAAATGGGACTCCAGTTTTGTCAGAAGTTCACTGACACTTAAACATGTACGAGGATGAGCTCTGTAGAATGAGAATATGCCTCTATTCCCCTAGGCCAGTTTTGTTTTCTGACTACAGTTGTACTTTTATGTCCTCCTCCACAATCAAAGGCAAAACTGATTGTAGTTTCAGGCCATTGCTTTCCATTAGGTAAGAAATTTGAGGGAAGTTTCATGATTATAATGATTAGTAAGGGAGGGAAGGTCAATAGATGGTGGCAGGAGCTCAGAATAGAATCGGCTGTTCTTATGGTTCTTCCACTCACTGTACGCAAAACTCTGGCTGGACTCCAGCACTCATCTATGTGAAAAACATGACAGAAAAATATTTTATTTCTCCCTAGCTACTGTTTGGGGGTGGGGATGATGTCTTAAATGTATTGCTTAGAGCAGTTCTACCTAGCCAGGGAGATTAGCCAGAATCCTCAGAGCCTTTTCATTCTCCCTTGACATGTTGTGTAATGGTCTTCTGCAATTGAGCTGTACCAAAAGAGCTATAAAAATACCAGGAGATTAGAAATGTATAAACCAGGAAAGCTGGGTGGGAAGAGGGGAGGTGTAAAATTCTGTTAAGATGCAACTGCTTAGACTCCCAGAAACTTCTAATTTTGTCATTAAGTCTCTACAAGTGCCGGTCTCTTCACTTAGTTGAGTTTGCTTCTGACTGTTCTGGAAAGACAATCCTGTCCAAGGCTTCATGCTCTAAATCCCCCTTGAAGCCCAAAATGCCAACAAGGAAAATCTTGACACTTAAAAAATCAAAATAAATATATTTCAGTCAGTGGAAATGTCCTCCTTTCAACAGTAGGGAATTGCTCTGATTTTCCCATGTTAACTTTGGGTATATGAGATTTTTCTTGTTCCTGAGTCACAACAAGATCTGGAAGAGAATCACATATAAATCCCAAATTTGGGTCAGGCCAGTCTGTTTTGATTTGGACTGTTTTAATAGATAAGATGAATTATCTGATGAAAAAACACTACTTCTGAATTTCTGAACTGTTGAGATGCTTAGGTATGTTTCCCAAAACAAGGTGGAAATTTTATTTATGCTAGGGATACTTCAATGAGCCTGCACTTTTAAAATTGTCTTTTTTGATTGGGAAATTCCTGGTTGGTTCTATTATCCAGAAGCATGTCACGTTTGAATGAAAGGATATCTCTGGCCTTTCAGGTTAGTGGTATTTACAAAACTGTTAGGTGTCTAAATATTTTTTGCATCACATCTAGATGTTGATGGAAATGGTCCTACTGTACAGAAAGATACGTCTTTCATCACCTCTAGAATGATTTTTAATTCTTTTTCAGAAGTATTGACTTAATGGTCTTTAATTGCACATGAGTTATCTGTGCATTTTGTAATTGCTTAGCCTCATCCTATTTCTCACATATCTTATATAGTCTTAAGATATTTGCTTTTGTTTTTCTGGTTTTGAAATACATTATATCCTGTAGCTTGCACTCATGTTCTTCAGTCTGAAACACAGAATCTTCAACCCTCAAATGGTACTTGTCCTCCCTGTTTACAGTCATCTTAATATGTGTATGGTACTTCATTCAGCACGTGTACTGTCACTTACTGACATATGTCTTGAATTGCTGAACCCTACCTGAGTGTAGTTAGGTGTACATATCTGACAGCTAAAATCTTGCTCTGATCAACATTGATCTCTCCAGCTTGTAAATCAACTCTGCTAGACTCTAGTTCTAATTTGTAAATCCTTTCCTGACATTGAGGTCTAGATCAGTGGTGTCAAACTTCATTTGATGACTTAAGTAGGCACTGATGGCTGTGAGCTACAGTACTGCTGAAAAACAGATATAGCGTCCCACACTAAAAAAAGTACAGCATATCTATCATACTGGGGGAAAATTACAGCAGTTTTCCTTCATAATTACTGTACATAACTATATATGACATTAAAACTGTCTTGATCTCTAGTTATTCAATTTTAATCACTAGGAGGCTTAATTCCCAATAATGTTATGCTTTTTCTGGTCTCCTAGTGCAAGCAGAAAAGAACAAAATTGTTAACTTCCAGGTTCTGAGGCAAATGAGGGTCTACTCTGTGGTGCTGTACAGGCACTCCTTTCTTCACAAAACATTTTTCATTAATTTATTCAGAAGTACATGTGAATTACAGAAGCCTCTAATTCCAATTGAAGGTTGGACTTTGTGGGTGGGCAGTAGTGGTTTATATTCCCTTTTTCTCCTCTTAATGCTTGGGTCTGGAATATCTACAGTATGTATGTACACAGATGTGCCATTTTTTCTTTTCTCTGAAACATGTTAGTCTTCAGCCCAAGACTGCCCTCTCTACTTACAGTTATTGTGCTACATGTAGGGGGCTTCTTCCAACATGTGTACTATAAGTATGATATACTTAATTGCGCGTTAAGAGTCCTGTATCTGTTCTGGGACCATCTCTGATGTGTTGCCCCTTCAAAAAGGGGCAACTATGTGTATGTATGTTTAGTTATGTTTTATAAAATAACATTTTTGCTTTTCTGTTTTGCTTCTTACTCTAAATCAGCCTGGGATCCTAGCATTTCATGTCTCTCTATGAATTCTTACCTGAGCACTTTGCCCTCCTGTTGCCTGGCCTTACCAATTCACTACTTAAACCTAGGCTTACCTCAAGTGTATTCATATAATCCTTTACTGTGGAAGATACTTTAGTTGTAAAGATGAATACTTAATTGAATGACAAAATGTTAACTTTGAATTCTTTGTATTAAACATTTAAATTCTGACATTGATTCTGTCCAACTATGCAGGCTTTTTAGCTGTTACTTCTGTGTAGATCAACTGTTTTATTTCCTTTTTTTTTCATCCATGTTGAAATGTGTTGCAACCGTTCTGTTTCATTGAAGTGCATCCCATACCTAGGGCAGGCTCAAACCTGAGGGACTCCGAAGTGGAAAGTCTGTTATTATCAGTCTCCCAAGGCAGTTGCTAGCTGCAGTATGTTTTGTCCATGGCTGGTTTGCAGTTCTTTCCATCTGACATCAGTTCTGAAAGCCTTTATGTAGAAATAGCAGAGAGAATTATTTTATATTTATAAACTTATTAAGACAAGGGAAAAACATTTATATCTGTGAAGTTTTTAGAAATTCCTCATGTGCTGTAGGTGTAGTTCAAATGATAATATTGCCTATATATTTGAACACAAAATTAAAAAAGAATAACTTTCTTCTAGACTGCATATTTTCCCCCAGACTGAGAGCAACAGTTACAGAAAAGTGAATATATAATATTAATCTTTCTTACATATGTAATTTTTCAACGAACAGAATATTAATGGGACATCAGAAGATCCCTGTTTAGGAGGGAAAGGAAGGGGAAAACAAATCCTGAAAAAATTCTGTTTTTCCACTTCAAACATCAGTGCAAACTCTGCATTATGATTCAGCACATACCATTCACACCTAAAAGCCTGTGTTTTGAGGTTCTACAGTTTTCATCAAATGCCCAGACAGAGCATCGTAACCCTCTGCAAACTTGCACTTGGTAGGCTGGCGGTGGTCCAAATGCTGGCAGAAGCACTTGCATAAACACAAAATGTTAGCTTTTTCTTCTTTTATTTTCTGCCAGACACAATTCAGCGGCATTCCAGATGACATGCCTTCTGTTAAGTAAGGGGAAACTAGTGATGAATGTCTTCACAAGAGAAATTGTGATGCTGTGGCATTAGTTCAGCATAGTCTTTGGTTAGTTCTAGTCCTAGCTAGTTCTACTCAGCTGCCTCATTTTGGGTGATCAAAGATGATAGAGCCCATCTTGTTTGCTCGCAACTGCTAGGCCTTTTGAGATAAATCCAAAGTGACTCTGGTGATCTGAGAAGGTAAAGGCGGAAAACTAATTTAATGAAGGCAAAAGGGCAGAGCAAATGGGGGAAACCCTCCAATATTACCACAGCTATGTACCGTCTCTTTGTGCTGTGTCAAATTACACTGAAGGATACTTTCTGTTAAAAGTGGTTAGTAGCATGGGGTTTTGTTTTTGTCACCTAGTCCTCCTCTAAACTGAAAATGAGCTGTGATGCTGACATGAAACTAGAGAATTCTGCTGGCTTTCTGCATAGGCAAAGGGTATATAAGTGTAGGGACATAGGAAAACCAACTCATCTTCAATATCTGCTAGAAGCAGCCAAGGCAAGATTGATTTATCTCTAGGAAAGATGTCAATAGATTTCTAAAGCATTGAAGCCCATCTCTGAAAGTGTAGAAGTAAAGTGTTTGTTTCTGAGTAATACCTGTTAGAGCTTTTTTTTTTTTTTTACCTTCTCTCCTTCTGTTCTTTGTCCAGTAAGAGTCAGAGGGGCTGAAGAGCACTAGTGTCCTAGGGACTGTTGACTCTTTTCTGAAAATGACTGACAGTAGATACTACTTCCAGTGACCCTGCATTTCACCAAGGGATGCATGAAGTTTCACTGCAGGCAAAAAGAAAAGTTATAGAAATATACTTTACTTTGCCCATTTTTTTCATTTGCTACAGAGAGGTACTGTAGCTTTTCTGAAAAAAGGGGTTGTAATACTCAAGTAGAAGAACTAAGACCAAAGGGTCAATCACACTCTAATCAAAATCATTTTTTGAAGAAATAACACATAAACCAAACCTTACTTTGTTTTGCTGTAGCCAAGATCCCTGCAGGTCTGGCTGAGGTAAACGGCCTTGATGTTAGACTGTGAATGCCAAAGAGAATGCAATACTATGTGTGAATTCTGTGTGTGTGCAAATGCTACTTCAAAGCTAGGACCCGTCCGTGGACAGTGGTGTCCTTCCTGCTATTGTCAGCACAGCCTTTGCCCCTGCTGCTCAAGTGGTAAGCAGGGCCACTTGCTCCTGGCAAGCACAGCTGCTTGGGCAATTGCTCCCTGGAGATAAAAGGTGTTAATAGGGTGTTAGAGGCAAACCAGAGCTCTGAGGTGACTGGGGAGGAGTATAACAGAATTTTATAAAGAAAAGCATAGAAATGGTGAACGAGGAGTGATTGTTCAGTGACTCTCAACCAGGGCAGCAAATGCAACTCACCAGTGCCAGATCAAACCTAATACGAGGCACATCCTCACACAGCACACACTTAAAGTGCCACGATTTATATGGTCACAAAAGTGATTGGATGAGTTAAAGCAGGAAAGTCTATTCAGGGATTTTAAATGCAAAAGCTGTGGGCAGCCCATGAGGTGTTTGGGCTGAATGTTGCTGGACAGAAGGGAAGGGTAGTACTGCAGAATCATCCCTACTTGCTAGTCCGGTTCCTAAGGCTCTGCTTAGGTGGAAGACACTGGGATGGAGGGACCTTTGGTCCATGTGCTCTTCTTGCAAAACTCTGTACCAGACTGAGAACAGATATGGAAGGTGGGGCATTTGCGCTGTGTTTTCCTTTGGAGGGAGAGGAAGGAAGCAGCAGAGACAACTACCTTCTGTGGTCAAAGTCTGTTCTGTTATCTGCTGATTGTTTTTTCTTGGTTTTGTTTTTTTTTGGTGACTTAAGCAATAGATATGTGCTATTCTTTTGTTTTTCTTTTATGTAATAGAGTTCTTTTTACCCTCTTCAGGTGGTGTTAATCTGGTTTAAGGAGAAACTTTTTTTTGCAAGTGTTTTGATTGTCCTGTGTAAGTGTAAATATATATATATATGTATGTATATTTACATCAACTTCAAAAATAGTCTTTTAACCACACTGCTATAATGGTAGCAGCATCAGATAAATTGGCTTGTGAGAACTTGTTTTCCTTAAAGTGTGGCATTTGCAGATGCTGAAGGGCGGCAAGTTAAAACTGATAACTTGATCCTTATTTGTTCTAAGTTATTCTAAAAAGTCTGGGAATAGCATGATATGAGGCATTCAGGCTTTGCATGAGCTACTCATGGGTTTGCAAAGGCAAGGCAAATATCATAAGTGTAGCTACCCTATGAAAGCAGATTAATAATGTTTGCAAAGGACGCAGGGATGAAGAACGCTGAAGCTAATGTAAGAATGAACCTGATAGATGGTCTCGGATACACTTTCTGCATTTCTGTGGTTTCACAGTGAATGTAGTTGTCCACATGCAAACTTCAGGGCATAGGAACATAGGACTGGAAAAGATCTGGATAATGAAGTGTCAACAGCATCAAATAATCATATCATAAATGTATTAAAACCACATTTCCTCTGGTTTCACACTATCCAGCAAAACTGATTTATGCTCTCTTCAGTAGCTGAGCTGCATTTGTTGCCTGCCAGTTGCCGGTACTTCAGGGAGAGAGAATTTATAGCAAGTGATAAAGATCATCATTATTAAAGAATAAAATCCCAGTTCACTAGAGAAAAAAAAGAAGGAAAACAGATGAGGTGTGTTAACGAGTTGATAACAAATACCAAGATTAACATTTTAGACTTACCCCCTGATTAAGAGCAGAGGCTGCTTTCTAAGGACAATTGAGTAAAGAAGAAGGATTTTGTTTGTCTAGTCTTTGGATCACATACTGAAACTCATATTCAAGTGGTATATATGGGTTTTAGTACCTGGCTTTGCATTTTCACATTTGAAGACTGTACCCTGATTGTTCACAAACTCATTATATTAAGAGCTAACAACAGGAACTTAAGAAACTAATTTTTTGTTTGCATTAGACCTTGAATGGAAAAGGTTAAAAGACCTGGTGGGGGGGAAATGTTCTGTGGTTGTGTGATTTACAATAGTAGTCTGTCTCATCTGTATCATCACTATATGATGAAAGAGAAAAATGTGAGAAGCAACAAGAATAGATCATCATAACAACAGCAACAATGTTCTTTATCATTTTGGACTTGTCACATTTGGAATGATTAGATACTTGTCCAATTTATAGTAGGTGGTGTGTTTCCAAAATGAGTTAATGAATTGGATGTTTTGAGATGTAGGCAGAAATTTTTAAAGGTATTCCTTAAAGGTTTCTTTGAGTTTCAGTAAATGATCCAAAAGCTATTGGATTGTTTTGATTTTTCTCTTTCTGCTGATGTCAGTAATATTTTTGTTTTTTACCTAACCTTTAGTACATCTCTGTGGCACTTCCTCCTGTAATTGGGTTATGCCGCTTTTCCTATTTGCTGGCTAGTTTGGGGATATGAAGAGGGTTAACAGGCAAGGCATTCCCTGCCTATTTGTCCTTTCTACTGCCTTTCTTCATTCTTGTTTCTTCATACTGTTAAGAGAAGTGCTAATATTCAAAATGGATGAGATGTTGTTTTACAACTGATAATTCAGCTCCCTCTGTTATTGGTTGGATATGAATCTCTCTGATAACACTGTTTGTTCTTTAGTAAGAAATCTTCATCAATGCTGGATGGTCTCAGACAGTGCCAGGGGTTATGACTGTGCCTGTCTCACTGTCCTGTAACCATATTCTTAGATAGCCCAGACCTGTGCCCCTGAACAGCCTGTGTTCTCACAAGAATGATCTTGCCAGATCAGATAAAAGCCCACTTTGCTTAGTTGTCCCATCTCTGATAGTGGTCAGTAATGTCCAGCAGAGGGTATGGGGGCAGATCTGGCATTTAGCAGTATTTTTCCCAGAACGCTTTCCCAGGCAGAGCAATCGGTTGACACAGGAGTGTCCTGAACGAAAAGTGGTCATTTGTATTAACAGCCCTCAGCAGAGGGCTAGTTTCTTCCATAACTGTATCCAGTCTCTTTCTGACCTATGGAAACGTATCCCTAATGTTCTGTCAGAAGGAGCTCTGCAGCTTAATTTTATGTTACTTCAAGAAACACCTTGGGCTTGACACTCCTACCTCAGAGTTTCTCTTGATGCTGTCCCCCTACCTGCTCCACAGTTCTTTACTTGGAAGCTGGTAATAATTTTGTCTTTATATTCAGTATCCACAGTATATTTTTATCATACCTGCTCGTAGTTACCTTTTTCCCAGCTCTGCCCTCACTTCAAACTTCTCTGTGTGAACTTTGAGATCATCAGTTTTAGTGATTCCCATCTGACCCTTTTACAAAGTGGAGGAAAAACTCAACTCATCCTGTTAGTTAAGTACTGGAAGATTGTTGCAAAGAGTAAAGCAGGCGTTAGCCCTCCTCTAAACACTTGAGTGGTGTCACTCTTCCATGCTGCAGCAGCAGGACGTGCAGCCACCGCTTACCATGCACCAGGGCTGATGTCTGCAGGACTGAAAGGAATTTTCACTTATTTTGGATCTGCTTTAGACGAGGTTAGTGCTCAGCATCTCCTTTAGAGGGAAGAAGAGGGCTCAACAGCTATGAAAATCAGGCTATTAATATCTGGCTACTAGAGCCTCTGACCTTTGCTTTTTGGCAAAGTTGCTTCTTCATGGCTTGGTAGAAGAGTTTTCCTGAACTGCAGGGAATCAAGACACTTTTTTTTTTGCCTATGCAATAGTTGTTGCTACTTCCTAACAGCTGAACTGAGCATTCAGAGGCTTTAGGTATAAAAATAGGACATGAAGAAAGAAGTAGGTCATGCTTTTCCAAGAAAGATGACTATCTTCCTTTGGACTGATCACTATTGATAATTGTGCAAATATGCTCCTGTGACGCAAAGGCAGGTCAGGGTTATATTTCTTTACTGAGCTGGTTTGATGCAAAAAAGACTCCAAAGGAGAAAAAGCTTTCTCCAGATTGCCCTTATTGGTATTCTGTTAAGACAATAAAAGGTGGAGAGCTGTTTGTTTAACCACTTTCTACTCTTTCATATTTCCCAGGGAACTTGGGTAGATGTGGAGACCTGCTCTTGGAGAGGGAAGATAATTGGCTGGCCTCCTCCAGCAGAAGGTATATGAGAATACCCTTCAATGATCTGTGTTTGCGCTGTGTGCAAATGCAATTTCAGCTCTGCCCTTGAAACACAGATTAAGCAATGCTGCCAACTTGTATTTTTCTGTCAAACATTTCACTGGCTTGGGAGTCTGTACTCAGCTTACAATGTACATCCTCTGCCAGGGTTACTGCAGATTGATGCTTGCTTGTGGGGTTTTTTTTCCTCTTAAGCAGGAGGATGCTCCTGTTTGTCGGCTCCTCAGATAACATGATCCCTGTATTTGGAATATTCAAAACAGCAAATTTGTGTTGTCACTGTTGAGGAATTCACTGACTGTGAAATAAACTTTCTCCTGCATGGGCAGTATAGGGGAGGGTATCACTCTGCACAGCACCTTTCTGTTTCTTTCCTATAGTGTTCTGTCTTTCAGGTGGTCAGCCTCATCTTGCTCTTTTTGGCCCCTTTCCATGTAGCTTCCTCTTTTCTTTCTAAACAGCATTTCAACAGCAAAGCTGCAGGCATGTCTGCTTACATGTTATCTCACAACCAATGCATCTGTCACTGAGAGAAATTCACTGATCTTAATATTCTCACCCTTTTCCTTGGAGCTAAGTATTTGTCACTCTTCAGGGCTAGCCAAACCAGTTGCTCCTGCAGAGACATGACAATATTTGAAAGCATGATTTCATCTAAGTAATTTGAGAAATTCCAAAGGAATGGGCAAGTTCTTAGTTGTGTTGACCCTTTTCACTACCAAAGGTACTCATGGGCAGTTGCTCTGAACTCCCCCTACTTTGTCCTTTACTTTCACCATAGTGCATTTTAAAATGGGCTGGTAGATCCTTCACAAACTCCAAAGGTGGCGTTTACTTTATTGTGAGGCTCTCTGGCTTGATTTTTCATTCTGAAGTGGAAGAAGTACACTGGCAGGAGTCCTTGCCCCTTGGAGGTAAAAGTGGCACTATATTTTGTGTCGTGTTAGATATGCCAATACCCTTCCAGTGCCTACAAGTGTTCTGCTATATGTTTGGCATTCCTACAGAGTAAACTGTTGGTGTTGGGTGGCAGAACTGATGTGCAAGGCCTGAAGTGCAGGGAATTCACAGATTCGACAGACTTGGAAGGGACCTCTAGAGATCATCTAGTCCAACTCACCTGCTAAGCAGGATTGCTCAGAGCACATCACTCAGGACTGCATCCAGGCAGGTTTTGAAAATATCCAGAGAAGGGGACTCCATGACCTCCCTGGGCAGCCTGTTCCAGTGCTCTGTCACCCTCACCGTAAAGAAGTTTTTTCTCATATTTGAGTGGAACTTCCTATGTTCCAGCTTGTGCCCGTTGCCCCTCATCCTATCACTGGAAACCACTGAAAAGAGTCTGGTTCCATCATCCTTCAACTCACCCTTTGGGAACTTGTAAACATACATGTTTGTAAACATAGATGAGGTCTC
>VXAK01021288.1:5439-20270 GCA_013399435.1 Arenaria interpres | reverse complement strand
AAAAAAAAAAAAAAGATTTTTGTCAAGAAATACTGATGAACAGTCCATGAGAGAAAGTCTTGCCACTATATTATGGACTTAAATCTTCCTGGCATGCACAGGAAAAAGCATCCTTAAATACAGTTTGAGAGAACGTTTCCTGGCTATTCTTTTTATTTCTGATATTTAGAAATAAAGCTGTTTGCACTCAACTGACTTCACTATTTCCCGTCTTTTCCCTTCCTCTTTCCTTCACTTCACTTGTACATGGAGGGAGATAAAATAAAATTCACTCTGGTTTAAGCAAAACCAGGCCAAATTTAACACGATTGTTTTGTGATATCAACCCTCATTTTTCTTCATGATAAATGAATATTTTGAATTAAATTTTTATGGTAAAACTGAAAGATATTCACACTAATATTCACAGAAGTGCACACTATGAAAAATTTTCTTGAATATGTATTAATTATACGTAGTGATTCAGTAGAATTATTTTATACATCATATGGTTAGGAAAAAGCTTAATTTATTTTTTTTTAATCGGAATAACAGGCTTATTATTACTACTGCAGCATGGTGGCAAACATAAATGATGAAGGGGGATCATAATCCCCAGTATACGTCTGTGATTTGCAGATTGCTTGGTCACTAAGATCTATAACATTTTACAGAGAAAAAAAACCAAATTCTATTTTTCCCCATCATGACCTGTAGCAGATCATTCAAGTTTTTTTTTGTTACAGGGAAGCAAGAGGGAAATTATTCTTACAGCCCACAACGGGGGAAAAAATGCCTTCAATATTGGGTGGTGATGCAGGATGCAATCCTGGTGTTCTGTTTCTCAGTGAACAATGTGTTGAACAGGTGGTGTAAAAGAAGGGGTATGTTCTTTTTGTCTTGAACCACGTATCTTACTAAGTCAAGAAAGGAAAATTGGAAGTGAATCTTGGTACCTAATGTGAAGAGAAATAACTTACTTGGTGAAAAGTATCCACTTCACATGTCCGTATCTTAAGTACTTCATAGTTTATAGTAGCTGTGTAGGCTGGCAAAATAATTTAATGAAGCCTCAGGCTTTGGAAAAGAGAAGTACTTGGTTTAGGTGCCATGTCACAGACAATTATTTGGGATAGGAGTTGGAAAAGAGGAAGGGTGTAGGCATGCAGTTCCAAATGGCATCGCAGAAGCTGAACTTCTTCTCAGTGTGTGCATTCACCAGTGGCAATACAGTTTAGTGGGTTGTCTAATTGGGTGTAATCAACTGCCACTTGATGAGCATAGCACTCAGTCTGCATTTATTGGAGCACTAACAAGTAATCCCTCACAATTTCTATTACCATAAGCTCATAGAAATTATAGGTTGTTTCACCCATGACCTTCATTATGTTCATAAGGCTCCTCTATGCCATTTCAAATAACTGTAGTCTTTAGTTGAGAATGCTGATCTTGGGTTTTGGTCTAACTGTCACCAGATGGGCTGTACTTACTGCTAGTTAATTATTTTTTCTTTAAATTTAGGAAGAACTTTCAAAAAGTCTACTATCTGAACTCACAACTTTTGCAAAAAACTTCTGCCTAACACTTGAGGGGAGCCAGTCTTGCACACCTAAACTCTCTGCTGCAGCAATCTTGTTCCAACTCTGCCATTTCTCTGTAACTGACTACCTAAAAATGGAGAATGGGAAGTGGAAGAAACTGTGTTCTTTTATACAAGTATTTTTGTGTTGCCAGATTATGCATTGGCATTCAAAGGAAAAGTGATAACAGAAATTCCTTGTAGCACAGTTATGTAAGCAGCAGCAAAGAGGTAAAGCATTGAAAGTAAACAAGATGGAAGTGGGGAAGGTTGTTACAGAAAGTGGTAGTGAATGACCAGCAGTGTGTGACAGGTAACGCCTTTGGCCTGTAGGTTGTAGTTTTTGCTGGCCATACTCCATGGTATTGATGGCATCAGTTAGCATAATTTATCTCAGTGGGAGATGCCTTTGAGGTAAGCCAAAGCTGCGACACAACTAGTATCTCAAGGCTGGCAGCTGTGTCCTGAGATCATCTCTGCAGCGCAGCTGTTCAGAAGAATATTTTAATATCCCTGAAGGTTTGAATATTCATGTTTATATCAAGTAAAGATGTTTTGCTTGTGAGTGAAGCAAGAATGCAGGACTTCATCTGTGATGCTTTTGCTTCTCTGCACAGATTGCATTTTCTCTGCAATGCCATTATTATCTGCAGTGAGATACAAGTGGAAAAAAAAGCCTCTTTGTGTGTGTGTTGGAAAACACTCTGAAACAGCATCAGAACCCTGATGGTTATTCGTGTGAATAAACAATTTGTTAAAACATCTTTTTCGGAAGGCAGCAAGTGGTCTTTGAGACTTGTTTGTGGCATCATTCCAGTTGTCATACATCTCTAAAGAGCCATGCATTTGGCAGCTCCCCAGGCCGGTTTCCACAGGCCATATTTAGACAATGGCAGTTATACCACATTGCATAACTGCATCCCAAGAGTACCTTTGATGAAGGTATATATATCTGCTGGGCAGTGTTCACGTCTTCACATCACATCTCACAAGCTAGTTTCCCAAGGGTGCAACTAGCATATCAGGAAAAAGAGCCACCAGATTAATTGTATGAGTGACATTCTGCCATCTTTGGAGTCTCTAGGAAAAGGTAGTCCTAGTACTTTCTGAAAAAACACAACAGATCTTCTTTCCAAACATTTCTGTGTAAGCTCTTATGAAGAAAGTGGATTTGGATGTAGAAGGGTATTCAAAATTGCAGGCCAGATCACAACTGGTGCTGTGACTTAGAAGAGCCTCAGAGTCTTCCCTGAACTTTGCTAGGTCTGCTTCCTTCTCTGGAATACTTCAGAATAGGGTGACACACAAAGACTTTATCTTTGGACTACTGTCATGTGAATTTGCTATTGCATATTGAGACTAAGTTGCCGAGAAACTCATGCTGTCTTTCATAGGCTAGAGACATGGGTTCGCTGAGCCCCATGTTCTTCCAGAATGAGAATCAGAACCCATGTTTTGTGTTATCCTCTGTTACCTTCTGTCATCTCAGATGCCATCAAGGAAAAAAGAAGAAAACCTGATAACCAGCATTTTTCAGCTGTCAGAAATAATTGTCTTGCCGCTAGCAAGGTAGCTTCATCAATTGGTGATGCAAGATAACATCCTCATCCTGTTGTCATCTTTTAGAGCCTTTGATCTTAACAAGTCTCTAGTGGTCTTCTCCTCCTTCTCTTTATTTTGCAAACACAGTTTGTTAATATAGTGAGAGGAAGAGGGGCTGAAATGTCTGGGGGAAGGATAGCAAGAAAGTTGATTATTCCAAAATAATTTAAAATAAAAGTTTAAATAATACGCATTATATGTTTCATTAAGACTTACCAGAAACGTGATTTTTTAAAAGTCACTTTGTTTTCTAGAACGCAAATCAGTGCAAACTTCCATATTTCTGTTTAAATAGATTGCTTTCCCTGGTGCCTTCTCTGGTTTTATGGACACAACCTGGTACAAGGATTAATCCCTCGAGCAGTACAAGAAAATTGAAATTGATTTTCATCACAGCAGTAAACAGCATTCCTAGTAGGATGGGCTTGCAGGATGACTTCCTGCGATTGCAGGTGAACAGCAACAACTGCATGGAGCATACTCTTGAGCCCTCGATATTCTTAATTATGGGAGTTCTGTTTTATTTAAATAGTGGTAAGACTAAATGATTTTGCAAGAACATCTTACAGTGAAGGTGAACTGCTATGTCCTACAGAGGCATTGAGCAGCTGTAGTTTCCTAGCTGAGCGATACCATTTCTGAAGAGTTGCCAGAAATGTTCAGTGTACTTTCTTATGGAAATACCAGCAGGATCACAAGTCAGTTTGCATATTAAAGAGTAAATTGGGGAGCACTTTTGCTAGAGAGGATTAAACATTAATAATCCCTTTGAGAAACTACCATTTGGAGATGCATACTGTGGAGAAAAATTCAGCTCTGACATTTGATTTTAGGCTTCACATACTTTATTGGACTAATGATATAAACTAGTTCCAACCTTATGAATTATTATTTTGGCTTCTTTGGGAAGTAAAGTGTATTGTGATTATCATAAACAAATGTTAAATATAATTTGATTTCTTTTAAAGAAATGTCATGGCACCTAACTTCTAGCTACATTACCGGGTAATTAGGAGAATAGAAAATTAAATTACAGAAGCCAACCTGAGACATACTTAGCTCCAGTATTTTAATCTTGATTGTGCTATAACATGTTTGGTAAAACTGTATGTTCAACTAACATTAGTAAATGGAAATATTAGTATATGATATTTATAGCTCTCCTGTCTTGAGTAACATTTTACTCATGCTGTTCTGAGAGTTTTGTTAAGAAAAAAAAGAGATAAAAATATTTTGGTGTTATGCTGCTTTGTACTGTCCCGTGGCATCATTGTGTACAAGTAGAGGCAGAAATTGAAGTATAGAAGTAGCAATATTGTGTTATATTATGCTACATGCTACCTTATGTTTTGTTATGTAATGTTATTTTTACCATTTTTTCATCAAGACTCTTAGTATTTACATATAAAATAATAGAATTGTAGAATCATCCAATAGTTTGGGTTGGAAGGGACCTTTAAAGATCATCTAGTCTAATTCCCCTTCGATGACCAGGAACATCCTCAAATAGACTAGGTTCCAACCTGACCTTGAATGTTTCCAGGGATGGGGCATTTACCACCTCTCTGTGTAACCTGTTCCAGTTTCACCACCCTCAGTGTAAAACGTTTTCTCTTTATAGCTAATCTGAATTTACCCTCCATTAGCTTAAAACCATTACCCCTTGTCCTATTGCAACACACCCTGCTAAAATGTTTGTCCCCATCTTTCCTGTAGGCCCACTTTAAGTACTGAAAGGCTACTGTAAGGCTATGTAAGTGTTGGTCCCAATATGGACCCCTGAGGGACACCACTTGTCACCGATCTCTATCTTGACATTGTGTCATTGACCAATTCCCTCTGGATGCAACCATCCAACCAATTCCTCATCTACCTAGCAGTCCAGCCATGAAGTCCATACCTCTCCAATTTAGAGAGAAGGATGTTGTGGGGGACTGACGAAGACCTTAGGGTTTGTCCATAGCCATTCGCTTGTCCACTGATGTAGTCCATCATACAAGGCCATTAGATTGGTCAGGCAGGACTCGCCCTTGCTGAAGCCATGCTGGCTGTCTTGAATCATGTCCCTGTCCTCCATGTGCCTTAGCATACTTTCTAGGAGGATCTGATCCATGATATAGATACGTATTGATTTCTTGTTGCTGTCAAAGTGGGACATAATTAACGAAATTCAGGTTGGATTCCAGTGTGGCCAGTGTTAAGACACGCAGGTGTTTTCTGCCCAGTTAATGGTTTCTTCCAGTGCAGCAAATGCAGGCAACCTGTCCTCTCCTTCGTAATGCCTGGTGCCCCCTGTGTTCTATTGGAACAGACATTGACTTGAAACAGGCAGCTCTCTGTGTGTCATCTCATATGCCAGATTCCAAAGATAGCTCTGGGTGCCTGAGCACGCTCAGGTGGCACGTGATTTGTAGCACTCCAGGGGCCTCACTCACTGACAGCTACTGGGTTTTTCGTTGCCTGACAAGAACATGATTAATTCAGGCAATGCATTTATTACTGGCAAGTTGAGGAGGAGTAAAATCCTTCTGTATCCATCAGCATATGTTTTGTTGGAAGTCTGAAAATTACTGCATATAATTGATAGTGGTTAGAGATAGCGATCCTTTTTACGTACTGCCGTGCCATAGTTCCTGTGTCATGCAGGATTCAAAACAGTAAATGCAGCCTTTAGGAACTGGGGTATCAGGTTTTTGAGGGTAGGTTTGACTGTGTGATGGCCTTTTCAACTGCTGAATGGTATGGCGTACACTTTGTTTATTTCTTTGACTACCTTTTCAGTAATTGTTATATTTTTGGAGAACAAAGAAGGAGCATACAGCAAAAGTTCTAACAAGTGCCTTGTTCTCCTTTCGAAGGCAGTGAACAGCAGCATGCCTATTCTCATGCTGCCACGGGGATTGCTGTCCTCAATCTCTCACCCTTCATTAGAGCATTGATGTATTGGACTTTTTGCTGCCTTGGTGAATTACAGCTGTTTGAATGAGAGTGTGGTGGGCAAAGTGTGCATGTGAGCTGCTCAGCTATTGCACTGGTAGCATCTTCCATCTCCCATGAGACTGAGTGGGCAGAGTGAAGCACAGATAAGTGACTGTGGAGGAGGTTGGTCCTCTGCAAAAATAGCCAGTGCAACAACAGCATGTACAGGCAGTATGATCAAGGTCAAGCTTGACCCCTGGGAATGAGCAGGTTTTTGGTGTGTTTTATGTTTTTGTGTTTCTCCCATTGATTAAGATGGTTCCAGTTAACTGGGAAGAGTTACTTGACAAGGTTTTGTCCCATTCTGAGTTATCATTTTTTCATAGTATCTTGCACACCGTGGGAAGAATCACTAGAATAAAAATGTTTCAGTAAAAAAAATGTAGCAAGGCAGTGTTCTTTTTACAGTCTTTCAAATATACAATTTCTCTCTCGAAACTCCATATGAAACTTTTCTGTTTGCCCCCTTCCCTTTCTTTCCCTCACCTCTCCTTGCCTCACCCTGGTGGTCTCTCTGCTTTTAGCTCAGGTTCTTGTGTTTTTCTTGAAAAATTTTGGGTACTGATAGGGGGAGAAAATGCTTCACAGTACAAGAACTATCATCAGAACTTTGCATCAGAAGCGAGCAAGGTTTTTAATGAGACCAGTAGGAAACAGATGTCGTATCAAGAAGAGAAAATACTTTTTCATGTGTGCTGTATCTAGTGAGCCAGAGTTTTATAAAATGGGTCTTAATTTAAACCACCAGGACAGCAAAGACCTGTTATGTTTTCTCCAAACTTTAAATATCCTCTGAATTGCTGAAATATTAAACACAAAACAAAAAGCAGAGGGTAAATTCTTTTACAAATTGATAATTAGGATACAAACAGATTAATAAGGTCAGTCAAAATTCTTAGATTCAATTTTGACCCTTAAAGGGATTTTAAAGTGTTTTAAAATACGAACTAAAAATAGCTAATTGAAGAATAAACATAAACATAAATTTTTCTCTAGAAAGAAGAAAACCAGCATTCTGCCACTTAGAAAATCTTTCCTTTTCTTCCTATTTCCCCATTCAACCTATCAAAACAAGAAGAAAACATCTGTCAGGCTTGTGGTGTCTTTTTAAGGACATGGGTTTATATTATTCACTATGCATGTTACGAAGCCCCATAAAGGGCAAAATCACTTGGCAGAGTAGAAAAGCACTGGCCACAGGGAAGAAATGGGGAGCAGGCATTAGCTGCATATGCATGTTCATTCGTGCTTCAAAGCAAAATAAGAAACAGTGGACCCATATTAGAATTCAGATCATTAGGATTGTTTTGGGGAAGTGTGTGTGTGTGTGTGTGTGTATTTTCACCATGTGGATTTATTGAGTAATTGTATGGGGCAAGTTTTAGGTGATCCTAAAGCTAAACTTGATAAGAAGCTGTACTGTCACACAGAAAAGAAGAAAGCTTTATCTACTGAAGTACTTAACTGTAGCTTGGAACAGAGCAACCATTGTGTATGTATTTATTACATTAAATAAAGAGGAAAATTAAGAAATCTTTAAAATTAGGAAAGGTGCTGAATACTGTCAAAAAATTCTTTGAATTCTAGGATGCTTAGCCAGGACAGGATAGGGGATGAGAAGGAAAAGGACAATTGAAAGTTGGTAGTGAGATGAGCAATTGTGATCTGTGAAGATTCATCAAATCCTACTGTATACAAACAATCTTACTCACAATGAAAGAGGCGTCTTTAAAAAGCAATTTGTATAAATTGGATTTCTACACAGCTGCATCTATGGACTACTAAGTTATTTACAAGAGCAGTTTGCTTCTTCCCTCTTTTCAAATTTGACATAAATTTTGTCAAATTGAAAAATCATCTTTCTTTCCCCCTCCTGCCATTTTTTATTTTATCATGGTGGTGAAAGTCTATTGCAAGTGTATATTTCTTTCTTATCTTTTTGTTTTCATATTTACTGGAATATCATATTATCTCCAATGACATAATCTATGCATCCTTAATGTAGATGCATTTAACTCATTAGTGTGTTGCAGTGGGGGAACCTACTATGTTTATGCTAATAGAAATTAAAAAAAACTATCTTGCTATCTCTGATTGATAAGAGTTCATTCTGTGTGTTTGAGCACACATTTGTCGAAGTTTTTCGTAGCAATGAGGACAGTTCTTGAAAGCATTCACTAGCATAAACTCTAAAATAATAGCAAGGAAACAGTTACTTTGGACAAAATCTGTGTTATCTTAAGATTTACTTCCATAATATGTCTACCGCTGTTCAAAATTATTCTCTGTCATGTCCAGAGCAACAAACTTTGTATCAAACATGCAGCCTGAACAGCAGGACTACAGTTTGTGGGGCTAGATGGTGGCCCATGTGTGCTGTGGTGCACAGGGAATGGCACAGATTATATGATGTTTTCACATGGTTGCGTTTAGGATGCTTCTCTCAGTAAACTTGCAGCCCTTCTCAGACTCTGTTTATCCTGACATACTGAATATTATTTACTCTTACCCATATCTCTGAAACAGTGGGGAAATATATACCAGGGAGGGAGATCGTGCAGTGAGAATCTTCATACAGATATGCAGAGACAGAGGAGCCTGAATCTGTGTACACATTCGTACACAAGATGAGCTAATAAATTTTGCTCCAGTTGTCAACATGAGACCTAGACCAGGAGTTTGTGTGACAGCCTGTTAATTGCAAGTTATAAGTAGCTGATAATGAGATATTTCACTGGAAATAT
This sequence comes from Arenaria interpres, assembly GCA_013399435.1. Taxonomy (NCBI): domain Eukaryota; kingdom Metazoa; phylum Chordata; class Aves; order Charadriiformes; family Scolopacidae; genus Arenaria; species Arenaria interpres. The sequence continues at coordinate 11,387 of VXAK01021288.1, read as the reverse complement.
TTATACAACTTCGGTTGAGTAGTCATGCCTGCTATTTTATACACTCTATATTGAATTATGCATCAAATATAAATCTGCCAAAGCTAATATAATTGGAATTGCAAAGGCTAGTGAATCATTTGGAACTATCAATGCATGCATACCCCATTCTTGGTGGAGAGACAAGGAAGATCCTGGATGGCAATGATGTGTAAGAAATTAGAGAGCTAGTACCTAGCTTCAGTTCTAAAAAAAAATATAAAATTGTTCCTTAGTAGGAAACTTTCTGTAGATGATTTTGAGAGATAAACCCTTTAACAGGACAATATGTGCACATCTACTTGATGGAGCAGAATGAAAAGAATATTCACTTTCCAGTATGGTAGGACCAAGACGATTTTCCTGAATTTCTGGATCAATGATAAATGTCGGTGAAATGCATAAAAATATTTGCATTTATTTGTGTGTGACATTGCTGTTGTACAAGTCTTGTTTAGTAGAGCATCAGTTGAATTTAAAACAGCTTGATCTCCTTCAACCATTTTTACCTGCAATCATTTGTAAATACAGTAATTTGTGTCTGAGCAATGAAATGGCTCTAAAAATGCTGAAGACTTTTCACACCAGTTCTGAGAAATCATGTCCCTTTCTGCCAGGGTGGCTTTGAAGGGCAGCGTATAAGCCTTTTGTTACCATAAACATCTTTTCACGCTTGGGGTATAGTTCCAATTGATACCACTCCCAGCAATGACTATCTTGCTACCATTTCTAAATGAGTATGGCAAAGAAATGAAATTTATGAACAGGTCTTCCTGTGCAGTGCACCAGTTAGGTACAGTGTCTTTATACTGCATTCAGAATACAAGACTACAGTGCTCAGAAGGAGAAGTCCCTCTGTTTGGGGGGGGCAGGAAGGGAGAGGTTGGATTTTCACTGCATTGCTTACTAAGGTTTATGATGTAAATACGTGAGTGAATGCACAGACACATACCTGTAAAGTATGTGTAGCTTTTTCTGTTTCCTTCAATATATGGTTTAAATGTGGTGTGCAAAATTGTCAGCTAAGCGATTGTTTACCCCATATGAATAATGTTTTGGTAAAAACAGCTGTTGGTTAAAACTTGGCTTGAATCTTCACTTTGTGCTAACAAAGCATTTGCTGTCACACAGTTTACAGTACTGCTGACTGGGAGCTCAGCAGCGTCGAATAGTTTTTTTTCTGTAGTTTTCCTAAGCCCAGTAAATGTTTGAGGGTGAGGAAGTTGAGCTCCTGCACAGCTGAGCTTCTGAACAGCCTTTCTGCAGAGAGCTGTATGCACACACAGAGACAGATCCAGTAGGCTCAGCAGATGGGTTGCAGGGTCTGCAAGCATCCTGTTGTGTATCTTTTAGTGAAAAACATTAATGCCATAGAGATACCTACCTAAACCGAGAATGTAATAATATAAAAGTAGCTGGACAAAGCTAGTTAGCTGGATTTTCCGAAATGGGACCATATGCGGGTCACATTGCCTAAAGATATCAACGGATGATTTGGTTTTCTGTTAGAGAGGATGGCTGGGTTTTGTCTGTCTGGTTTGGGGGGTTTTTTTAAGCCTCAGTTCCAGAAGTAATTGATACCATTTTTCTTCTGCAATTGATAGGTTTCCTAGCTCAGCACCTTGGAAGATTATGATGCTGATTTAGAAGCTTAATTAACATTTAATTTCCAGTGCTTCTGCCCAACGCGGTGGTTACTAAACTTGTGATCATGTGCAGTTTGGCTTGAAGATAATAGAGAAGCAGTGGCATTATTACGCCTTTGTCATCTTGCCCTTGCGAACCCCAAGTACATTAAAATTATGTAAAGAAACAAGCTTTCATACAAACTGAATAGCCAAGATATTTGTAGCATCCTGTGCAAAATATGGGCACTATGCCTGGGTCCTTCATGCACATTTTTTCTGCAACTTTATGATGATTAGAGTATCTCTAAACCTAATATAAAATATTACTGAAGAATAATTACATTTTCGTGCTCAAATGCACAGCCATTTATAATAGTTATTATAGTTTCTGAATGTGTTTATTACAGAGAATTTGCTGAGGAAAAAAAAATAATTACTTGGCTCCATGGTGTTTCTGATTCAAGAAAAGCAGTAACGACCTACTGTTGAGTTTATTGTACTCTTCATTAAAGCAGCTGGTATTGGACATTCTCAGAGTAAAGATATGAACCATTGTTCTGACACAATACAATAATTCCTGCTTTCCTGTGATACCATCTGGTTCTACCTCTGTTTTCAGTATTTTTATCATTGGTGAGAAATAGTGTAATAATCACAAAAGTTCACAAAAGCTCTGAGTTTCTGTGTAAGTTTCAAATAATTAGATTTATTTGTTTTAATTCAGTTAATTTAATACAGGAGACTAAACTTAACTTTTAGCCTTGTCTCCAACACAAAATTAAGAACATTGAAGGACTGACAATAGGATAGGTTGGGATGGTCTAGCAGAAACTTAATGCAATTTAGGGATTTGGATTTCATTGGTGGTTTTTTCTTGTTATTTTTTTACTTTGAATCAAAACTTTATGTGAACATTTGACTTTAGAAGTACACTTGATATTGTCTCCAGTGCTTTACATCAAATAATCATGGAGTACTTTTTGACAGCTGCATCAGAAATAAGTACAGAGTTGAGTCAGGTTAATGGGGGCCCATTTTAAGCTGGATTTAGACATATCTGAAATCAAAAGAGATAAAAATGTAACTTGTCCATTCACAACTTGATAGAGTGATACAAACTTTTGATTACAAGATACTCAGAATAATTAAATTCCTCACTCATACTGCAAATGCAGCCCCTAATCTCACAGTCTTGGAGGAATGTGTCAAGGCTATTTGCTTTTTCCAGCACTGGTCAGAAATTTCTGAAATTGCTGTAGTTAAAATACTGCTAATGACTAGCTCAATTATCTTCAAAAGGATTTTGCTATGTCACAGTTTAACATTTTAAGACTGCCCTGGTCATCAAATGAGTTCCTCTTCCTTATCCCTCAGTGTTTTTCTCTTTCCCAGATACATCAGGGAACATTTCATATTTTCAAGGGCATTACTGGCAGAAAGTACATCATAATAATAATAATAATTCCAAAACTCTCCAGGTACATGTCAAAGTCCTGAAGAGATCAGCCTGAACTGGCATTGTGTATTCAGATAAAGCTCTGCAAGCAGCAGGATGCTTGGATTTACTACTGCTGCCAGAAAGCTGGGACAGTCTGCTGCTAATGGTTTGCCTGTCAACAGTGCTGTGCACTTATGGAAGCTGCTGGCAATTTCATTTTATATTTTACTAAGGTTCCGGGGCAGTCCTAGTGGCTTTTGACAAAGTATCATGATAGTTGAAAGAAACAACAGAAACAGTCCTCTGAGCATTAAGATGGCAAAAACTATTAAGACCTTAAACAAATCAACATTGATAGATCTACACACTTGGGAGTTTTATGATGAAATTCATATTCTAGCATGAAAGTTAAAGTTTTGCATACATTCAAAATGTACAGATCTGGTTTGCAATTCTGATTGTTATTGAGGCAGCTGAATAGTCCTCTCTAAATAGTAATTTAGACACGGGTTGTTACTGAAGATGAGGGAGGGTCTCAAGTGAATTAATTGACCCAAATTTTCAAAAAAGGAAAGCTGAATCATGCTGGTGTCTAGACATTGACTGTTCTAAAATTATTCACCCTGAAAGTTCAGGTTGTCACCTCCTCTTGGTGCATGAAAGAAGAGTGCAACTAAAGAAAAACTGGGCTGGAGGGCTTGCAAAGGTACTTCTCTAGAATGGTACCTGAAACTTTGTCTCCAGGAGCCTGGACAGATGTGACTAGCCAGCTGGAGCTGAGTGATACCAGTGGTGTTCAGCTGCTGACTTCTGCAAATTTGAAAATCTTATAAGGGACTCTTATGTAATCCTTCATTTTTGGAAAACTGGTGTGTCATTGTTTTGTGCAATATTAACTTCCTCTGATTATGTTTTGTTTGAAAAACTAAGTCTGGTATAGCTTGGTGTACCCTTGAGAGAATCAATCCACAGATACTTTTCTAAATTGTGTTAGAACTTTCAGATTTCACAGTAACCTGTAGAGGCATATTAATGCCTCCAAAACCCACATCATTTATTACATAAAAGTACTGCTTTCTGGTTTTTCTGGATGGCTCCAGATGACTGAGAATTGATGTTTTCATTACAACTTCTCATCTTATTTCCTAGCATTTACTAAAAGATAAAGTTGGATCTACTAAAGCTAATCTTTAAATGTGTTCAGCCCTCTAGTGTCACTTGTCATTTACATGTTTCTTGTAGGAGTTTTAGTCTCTGTGAAAAAAAAAAAAATCTTATAAAACCCCTTATTTCTTTTCTTCTATAACCAACCCTTTACTTTTATAGTACTGATTAAGCAAATTTCTTTCAGATTGGCTTCAGCAATTATAGTGCAAATATTTCTCTATTATATGAAGAGTTCCCCCAACTTCTAATCAGATTATTAGAGGTAGCGAAATTAAGAGAGCATGAAAAAGCAAGCCCACTTCCATGGACAGGAGGTGACTTAGGAAGGAGCTTAGTTTCAGAAAAGGAACATGGAAGAAGTTTGAAAGAAAGGAAAAACAAGAAAAGATGGGATCGTTCAAGGCACTGTTTAAATAAGTCTTGTGCTCTTTTGATCAACATGAGCCACTTAAAATATAGATACAATAAGTAAAAGAAGAAAAAATTTTTGCACTAATTTTCAAAATAAGCAATGAAAATTACATGTATTCATCAAAGCAGTCCTTCATTTTACTCAATGGTAATGTGATTTATGGCCTCAAGTTACGCCAGCGGAGGTTCAGGCTGGATATTAGGAAGAGTTTTTTCACCGAAAGGGTTATCAGGCATTGGAATGGGCTGCCCAGGGAGGGGGTTGCGGCACCATCCCTGGAAGTGTTCAAAAGACGGGTTGATGTGGTGCTGGGAGATATGGTTTAGTGATGGTATTTCTTTGTGTTTGTTGTGTGGGTGTTTATTTTTGTCAAAATTAGGTTGACAGTTGGACAAGATGATCTTTAAGGTCCCTTCCAACCTAGAAGATTCTGTGATATGGAAGTCTTAGCCCAGTTATTTGGATAGTAGTTACCATGAGGAAACACTAAATCATTTACTGCATAAATGTTGCAATTAATTGAAAGTGTCTTTTTTATCTGAGGATATAACCATTGATGCTCTTTTAGAAAATGGAAGTAATATGATAATCGATGCTGAAATTTGCTTATGGCATGCACACGGATATAATGGCTATACTGAATTGCTGCATAACAGGAAGGTCCAAGACACTATTAGGTATCTTTGAGTTTGTTTTATGCAGATACCTGGGAGGCAATCCATCCAAATCCACACAAAATCAGCAGTAAATGTAAGTAGGAAAAATGTCACTGAGAAATAATTGGGTTTTTCACAGGTTTTCCATAATTTAAAGACAGGAATAGGAGCTAGATCTGTTGGATCCTAGAAGGGTCCTGTTGCCTATCTTGTGCTGTACACACTCATCTGTAGTATTTTTTTCCCTAAACTCAATGCTACTGGATTATGGTTTGAAGAATATATGTATTTTTGAGGATATTCTGAAATCTTTGCAGACACTCTCTGTAAAGATTTTTTGCCTGCTTATGAAGGTGAAAATTAGAATAGCAACATGACGCAGCACCAAGAGCAAATCCAATATAATATCTCAACTGCTTATAATGTTGTGCACATTCTTCTTTTTTTTTAATGAAAAAGAGCTATAAAATAAAACTCTTTACAATACTATAGACGTATTATTAATAATGCCTGAATTTAAGTTGAATCCTCTTTCATCCAATCACCCCTGGAATTGGAGTGATTTTAGGTTAGAGATACAAAAAAAGAATATTTTAAAATTTCAATGTTAAGTAAATTGTACATCTTGT
>VXAK01021285.1:0-29300 GCA_013399435.1 Arenaria interpres | reverse complement strand
ATTATATATATATATTTAGAAGAATTGAAAAGCCTCTCTGCATAGCTGTGCTGATGAAACCAACAGTAGCAAAATGAAGGGTATCATTTTAACAATTCTAGGCTTATATTTGTAAATTTTTTTGTAATATAAAAAAAATTATATCAAGAAGAAATGTAGAACTGGATGCTGGAGTTTTCTATAACTGTCTTTTTTTTTTTTTTTTTTTGTCTCCTTCTTGGACCGGAATGGGCCCTCAGANGTCTCCTTCTAGGACCGGAATAGGCCCTATGACACTTTTAACTTGCACTCTTTGGAAAATTCCTTAATGGATATGATAAGGACTGATCATGAGCCTCTGAAAGGTAAACACTACCCTCCCAGTGGCCCACCAATGAGTTTCGCAGATATAATGTGGAGGAATCATTTTACAGGTTAGGAATATTCATATGTCCATGCTTGCTTGGTGTTTAAACAAAAATCAGCTTTTCAGTATTGCTGTAATCTTTTGCTAATGAATGAGTTATCGATTATGTAAAACTTTTTTCCCCATCTTAAGATCACGGAATCACGGAAGACAATAATCTCTACTGTAGGAAGATAAGGTGAAATGTGTATAGATTCACTAAAAGTACACAATCGTAATATTATCTAACTGGCATTTCTGAATTTTGATTTTGAGTATCAGCAAATTGCACAGTTGGGACTCCTGCTGCAGTCACTCAAATGTACACTCAAAAGGTGTAGTGCAACTGGAGTCCAATTGTTATATTCAACATCTTATTCAAAGTTAATATTCTTATTTTTGGGTTATCAGATAGTGTGCAGGTTCTGAAACAACCACTGTATCAAGCTTACTCTCTACAGTTGCTTCAGGTTTCTTAAGAAAAAGTATCTTAATTTGGATTTCAAATTGTTAGGAGGAACCAAAAGCTATTAGATGTTGGTAAGTGCTGGGAAAGCTTTATTTATGCTACTAACTGTGTTTTACCAGGTGTAGCATTGGGATGAAACTATTTCTAATACTTAGCTGGTAGTGAAATAGTGGTACTGAATAGTGAAAGGTTGTGGCAGCATTTCAATGAATAAGCATTTCTGGTAGACGTGCACCCTCCTGTCTTAATCTTTCATTGGTTAACTTTAAAAATAGGTGCACAGTCTTGCTCACATCCATTCTTGCTGACTTTGAAGACTGAAGCTAATAGTAGGCCATATACTACAAAGGAATGATTCCCAAACTCTGAGGTCAGGACACTGGAACTGAGAGAGAAGAAATTTAGTTGTGGATGGCACTTGCAATGCTAATGCTTATAATCGTACTTTCCTGATGTCACAACTGTCTGTTTTCCTCCTCTCCCCATTTATTTATTACATGTGGAAAAATATTTTTTTCTTCGTCTAAGGTCTTGTGCCTTTTTTACCATCTTTCTGGGTAGAGAAGTTTTTACAACCATACCAAACTTGGTTCTGTACTCTAAGCTTTTTTAACCTGTGCTTTGCACTGTTATCTTGAAATTAGCTGTGCTATAGCTTTCATGTGTCTTTAAATATTATTCAGCTGTCTAAAATGGCAAGAAATACTGTTTCTTATCTATTCTACCATAGTGCTCCAAAATAAATGTTAACCTGAAACTTACAAAAACCAAGCTCAACAAAATTGAGATTTCTGCTGGATATACATTTCATATGGCTGGTGTTTAAAAAAAAAAAAAAATTCCGAATTGGTGTTAATTTAAGTATTTATTGTATGTTACTAAATGTACTATAATCTAGCTAAAACTCAGGGGTTTTTTTAAAATCAGTATTTATTTAAATATACAATTGAGACTAATTTTTTTAAAGACTGAATTTCCATATGGACCTCAATGTGGAAAAAATGAGAAAGTTGGATTAGAAATTCTATTACTCTAGAAAAATACTTTAATACGTGCAATTTTGCTTATGGTTCTATTATTGTCTCTTTATAACCATTTAAAAATGTTTTTTAATCAGAGTACTAGCACATAAAATAATAATGGGTACAAATCTTTCATTCTTTTGTGTTGTTGGGTCGTTCTATCAAGAAAAGTTTCCGGTACTCAGCTGAGCTAGTTTATGTAAGTGTTGCAAGTGGCATATTCTGCAGCTGCATCTGAGTCATAATGCTGTTTAATGTTGGTGTTTTGCATGAGGCAGAAATGAAATTATTGGTTTCATTAAGCGTCTTCATGCTTTTCAACAAAAGTATCCCTTCCAAATCAGCCTTAACATTTTCATCTCTACTAGGTCATCAATTTATGTAGGTGACTGACTAGTTTAAATGGACACTTGAAAGCAGTAGGAACTATTTTCTTCTGCTCAAAAAGTAAAACCAAAGAGTTGGGTATTAATAGTAAAATTTGAGTTTATCTTTTCCATTCGCAAGTGAGACTGTTAGCTTTACTTTTTCTCTAACAAACGTTTCTGTCACCTACTGGATGTGTTCTTTTTCTCACTCCATGTTTGGGCCTTCCTGCCTTGTAACTTTGCTTCCAGTACAGTGACTGTTGGAGAAGTCTTGATTACTATTAGTTATCTCTCTCTTATCTACCCAGCTGTTTTTTTCCCATTGATACATTTAATTCCCTGTGTTGCTGTCTTTTCCTCCTCCCCCTGGCTAGAGGGCTTACTCTGCTGACCTCCAGCCCTGCCCTGACCCAGCCTGCATTGACTCCTGTTTTCGCACCGCGCAGCGTGACTGGCTGTTTTCATAGGAGTGGCTGTTTTGGGACATGTTCACTCTCCCTTCCAAGAAGTGTTGTTTTAATCTATGTTAAACAGATCTATGTTACTATTTTAACTGAAACCTTTTCATAAAAAACTAACTTACTTTTCTGCAAACACTGATCCACTCCTCAAATCACTTTCCTATTGCATTTGTTGTTGCCTTTTCTGTGAAAAATGGTCATGACTCTTCCCCTGTACCTCCAACTTTCTGCTTTTCCTCTATCAAAGATGCAGAAGGCTTTCAACTGCTGTCCTTCTCTGCACCTTCTTAAGATTTCACTTAATCTTGTCTTCTAAGCTCACTTGCTTTTTTTCTTATTTATCCCTCTCTCCTCTGGCTTTACCCTTTGAAGTAGCATGTTTCAGTCTGTAATCACCTTGAGAAAGTAAGTGATCAATTCTGCTTGCCTTTGTTTCTTAAGTCATTGTTACATACACCTTGAAGGTTTTTGAATATACTGGTTATGTACTTCAGCCTGATTTTTTCAGTTCCTCATAGACATTCCTGTGTGAACGTCTCTTGTGCAAAATTTCAAGTGCTCTTTCTGGAATCTTATTAACTTAACCCAATCTCAGTACTACTTCATTTTTTATTTCACCTCTGTCTTCCATAGTAAACTGTGTGGGGTTTTTTTTCCCTTTAAGTCTCCCCTTCCTCTGGTATCTGTGACTATCCTCTCTTAGGTTTTGTGCAGCTGCTTCTTATGTAGACAGAAAGTAAAATAACCACAAAAATCCTAGTTTAAAAAACAGACAAAGAAAAATGAGATGGCTTTCAAATGACTTGTTAACTTGTTCACCTTTTGGCAAACGAGCCTTGTTGTCTCAAACAGTTTTAGCTAACAGCGCTTAGCGCAAATTAGCGCAAATTTTTAAATGGAGGGGGTGAAAAGATGAGTATCAAAAGCCTCTGATTTTGAAACCACAGAAGGATTTAATTCTAGAAAAGCTTTACATGTCTTGGAGCCTCCAATCCATGTCATAAAGCCGGTGCAGCTATTTCAGGATTGTTTCAGCCTGCCTCTGGCAGCAAAGTCTTCAGCAAATGCGTATTTTTAGAAGCAATGTCTGTATATGTATTCATTAGTAAAATATTGCAGGTGGCTTATCTAAAATTGGAAACTTTGCTCAGAAAATAGCCCTTCTTGGCACATGCGCCCCCTCATATCCCAGCAGATATTTGAAACAAAAAATAATTATCTCGGATAGATTAGAACGGGGATGGAAGGGTTAACCATAAAAGATTCTGATGGAAAGACCAAATTGAAATGGTTCTGTGATATTTGCTTCTCATTTTGGAGTATAAGTTTCTCATGGTTTGCATTGTTGAGTGGAGGCAGTGGAGAAGCTCAGGGGAGAGAAGGGAAGAGTCTATCCTCTTGTTTAGTACTAGTTGAAGCTTCGTACCTTCTCTGAATCTGAGGTATGATTAGACTTTGTCCTGTAGGCCATGGAAATTGAGTTTGTTTCAAGGTCAACAAAGTAGGTCACTCTTTTTAAAGCACAATCCACTTGACCTTGAGAGGGCATGTGATTAAGTGACTCCTGGGGGAGTGTCGCTTTCAAGTGCGGAACAAGAGAAAGGCTGAAGGATTGTTAGTGCAGCAGAAATGAGCCGATCCTCAGCCTTGCAATATTGAATTACTGGTACTGAGTGTGCGCTCACTCAGTCTGATTGGCAGGGCTGGCCTGGAGCTCTTGGCTGGGAGAGCTGGGGTCACTTTGTTCTTTTTGGGAGTTTCTTGCTGTAAGAGAGATTTGATACCTAGCTCTGAGGTTTCTGGACTTAGATAAATTACCAGCTTATCCATCTATGTTGCATTTTATCTTGAGCCGAGTCTTGGGAGAAGGTTCAGTGTCAGCTCTTACTCTGTTTCAGTTTAAAACTGGCTTATTTTTCTCAGCTTTTCCTACCAGATAGGGAATACCAGATAGGAGTACCCTGCTGTAGGTTCCTGTCTTTCTGTTCTCATAGTCTGGGCACTGTGTAACTTCACAAATTGTTTGCTGTCTTCATGCTTTGAGATATGAAGAATGTAAATTCATTAAAAAGCAAGTCTAATTTTCTTTTCTCCCAAGACAGGCAGACTTCCTTACCTGCTTTCTCTGCCATCAAGATCAGCTTCAACATTTTTATTCTCTTTCAGTCAATACGCATAAATCCTTTTTTCCTCTCAAAAAGGAGGGGAAAAAAAGAGGAAAAAAAAGTACAGTAAAGGTACAGTTAAGCTTCTTCTAGTGAAAGATGAATTACTGTATATGGCCAAGGGTATGTGGTTGTTCTCTGTATCAGTTGTAACCAGGCCTTATCTGACAAAAGCGTGCAATATTTTCTAAGATTTTTTTTTCCTGAACTGTCTTGTTTATTCTCTGAGTTGCCAATACAATATATTATACACTACAAAAACATCGGAGAGAGTTTTGCTTCAATGAGGAAAGGATATATTTGCAGTATTTTATAACGTGTTGGTATTTAGATACTGCTTCTACCTAATGCTGAAGGGCAAAACTGAATTATCAGAATAGCTATGGGTAGATGCTACTTATTACTGAAACATTTCTTTCCTACATCAAAGTGTCTCCTGTCTGTGGTGTAATATGTCACTGTTGCAATGTTTATCCGTGTCAAACTATTGCATTACAACACAAATAGAGGCATTCTGATCTATAAAAAATACTTCGATCGGTAGTAACTAGCAGCTGCCTTTGTTCTATTTTTAAATAATTAAATATTTCAGCAGTGTTAGATCATATGCTATGCACATGTGCTACTGACAGGTCATGAAACTGACCAAAATATAAAATTGAGGAGAGAAATCATATCCCTTGGAAATATTTTAATTTTACTGTTACTGTAGATAACTAATATTTGGGCTTTATTATAAATTAGAACGGAAACAAACTTTTTAACGTGGAAGTCTCTAACTAACTTGATCTTCAGTTAACTTCAGTACATGCCACCAGATTTTGTTCAGCCCTAATTGTTGATAAGCTTTTTGTAAGCAAAGCAGTAAGTTTGTCCCATGACCTGAGAAAAGTGAAGGTGAATGGATCATATTTGTGTTTGCAGTCAGCAGCTGAACACAAAGGTCATGCAAATAGAACAAATGTTGTCATCTCAGTCCAAGAAATGGTGCCACCCAGTTGGAGCTTTTTGCAACACTTTTGTTAGAAAAAAGAGCACAGTAACAGTGTTTCTCAGTCGGGATGCTCCTCAGAGACCTTTCTGTAAATGCACATGAAAACCAGCATGAACAGACAGATGTGTTTGCACATCTATTTGTGTGTAACATTAGGCCACTCAAGCTAATCCTTTTACAGGAAACATACCCCGTTTCCTTTTCATTTGAAACTCTGCTTATTTAAGAAAATACTCTTTAATTCTTTTTTCAGTACAGAATATGACCGTTAAATGGTTCATATTTCTTAATTTAAGATCATTCTTCAATGATCCTTTAGATCAATCATAGTTCACAATTTACTGCTGGTATCCAGCACGTCCTTGTCTTTGACCTGCTGAATCTGTTTTGGGCAGGACTGGTGCGGTGGCTTTTGTTTGCTTTGTTCAGTTTAAGGAGTGGTGATACAGATACCAATTTTTCCTTCTCTTTATTTCAATTTTTCCATTGTACTATTGAAGACTGACCTCAGAGAAACCAAAAGCTCTTTTTCTCTTTTTTTTCTTCCTCACTTCTCTTCTATTTTGAGGGGTCTAGTATATTTTAGCATAGATTGCTAATGGAAAAGTCTACTTTCATATTGATTGATTTTATTCCTGCCCAACTCGCCAATAAGAATGCCAGTATTGATCTTTTGAGTACAGTTCAAGAACAACAGTTAGAATGGATATATGTGTACATATACTTGTCTACTCCTTACACATAAAGCCAAATTTCTTTTTATGTTCATCAAGACTTGCTTTTAAAGTACTAATATTTTACTCAAGCTAAAAATCTTTGCACTACTTTATATGCAAGACCTTTGTGTTTTATTAGAGCAATGTAATTTACTTATGAAGAGTGCATTTTGCTCTAATATGTACATGCTGTTATAGGTTACTTTCTCTACTGATGAGATATATTTCTTTCGTCAGTGGTAGGAAGAAGATACTACTAGCAAGCTTTATTACTGATATTCATAGCTGATAATTATACACTTCTGTTCACATTTCCACAATATGTATTGCCCAGTAAAAATATATATGTGTAAACACAGTAATAGTTCTTCATATTACCCTTCTGGCAAGCAATAGTATTTTTGTTCTGCTGAGTATTTTAATGTGTAAAAGAGATGTAAGTCCCAAGTAGGTGTTTAAGTTATGGGTGTTAATAAATGGCAGACCTAAAAAAAAAAAAAAAAAAAAGATGGGGGGGGGGGGAAAAAACCCAACAAACATCTTCAGGGAGTTAGCATTTATTTTTTTAATACTTCTTTATGCAGACTCTTTCTTACACAGTTCTTGCTTTTGAAATTGTTTTGGGTATGTATATTGAGTTAGTGTAGCATCAGTTTCAGGTATCTATTTTGGATGGAAGAGGAGAGAGAATCCTCTGAGGTCTTCTCAGGTAATGAAGATCAAAGTTCTTATGTATAGACACATGCTTCGTGCTTTTTGGCCATTTGGGAGTTAATGGAGCAAAGGCTCATGGTTGAGCTGGGGTGTGTGTGAGTGTTGGGTTGTTCTGTAAACTAGACCCCTGAATACGTAAGGGTCAGAATAATGTTCTTGTTTCAGATGTTTGAGGGAATACTAGTCTTTGATTTTTGCACTCTTCTGTGTCTAAACGTTGCTCTACCCTACTTGCCTACCTGCCCACCCAAATAACTATTGCTGTTTTGTAGTGCCTTTTGTTGGCACTAACTTTGAAATCAGTTGATAGAAGAGATAAAAATTATAAAGGAGGTATTATTACTAAGGAAGTATAGCAGACCTAGTCCTGTTGCCAGTTTCCTTTGACCTTGCCACTGGAGTCTCTAGTCATAACTTGTAATTGATATCAACAATGATCTTAAGAACTACGTGAGAGGAAGTTCTCATTCCCAGTGAGCTCAGGACAGGTCAAAAGCAGGCCAGCTTTGCTATCTTCTAGCAAATCTTATGCCAGATACCAATTGCTGAATTGGTACAGGTGGTCGATACTGGTGTAAGGTATAACAGAGCAAGAAGTTTTATTCAATATATAACCAATGGACATTGTTTCTTGAAATGTTGATTGTAACATGAAAATGTTGAGAGTAGGTAACTGTAATCTTAAAAATCCTTCACTGAGTGACTGTTCATTTCCAGGGGCTGATTAGGGTTTCTCAATTTCAAAGACCCCTTGGGAAGAGAAAATGAATAAGAAGAGAAAATGAATTCAGAAATCTCGTAAAGCAAATCCAGCAGTTATAGATCTTGAACTGGTTAGTCACTGGTGTTTGTTTCAGATATAGGAAAATAATGATAATGCTAGCACATATATACAAAGGTGAAATCAAAGATCAGTTTTACACTTAGTTGTAAACATGCTGTGCTCATAAGCTTGAATATCTGCTAAAAATAGCAGACTTTAAAGTTGAGGTTAAAGGGACTAGCCACTGTGAAAGAACTGCAACAGTGGTAAAAGTTTCCTGATACCTGTGTTTGTTGCTTCTGTTATTTCTGTTTCAAAATCATTACTCTTTTCCACGAAGAATGAGGTGAATTGAATTCCATTTAGTATCATTTTATTTCCAATATAATATGGAAGAGAAGATGCACGTAGTTGAGATGTGCTCTAAGAAGAACTTGGGCTCTCTGCCATGACAAGCATGATATTGGACATGCAGCAGAGCACTCAGGCAGTCCAGCTAGAAAAGTCTCTCCACATGCTGTTAGGAGAGAGAATTTAGGGAATTTAATGACATAAGATATGCAAAAGAGCAGCCTGGGATATACAAGAATCATTAAATCCTCGTTTATGCTCTGAAATGCTTAGAGCAAGAACAACTGGATTATTTAAATTTTTTTTAATTAGGAATTGAAAAGACTTTTATGTAAAAGAGTGATTATTGTTGCAGCCTAAGTGCAGTAATATAAATGTGTGTTATAAAAGCACAAAATTGAAAATATACTCAGTAGATAGTTATGAAACTAAGACAGGCAAACTGAAAATGGCAGATGTACACTGAATACAAGTACTGGGGCTATTGTTACAGGGAGGATTCCTATTTATGACTTCAGTGAACTGCTGGAGTCCATAACTTCTGTGCTCTGTCTTCTCTGTGTGTCTGCTTATTGTGCTTAAGATTCTTGAAAAATAGAAATTTTATCCAGAGATTTTGTTTTAAAACTATAGTTAGAAATATGTACTTTTATAGACTTTGAAAGGTTCAGGCAGCATGCATGTGCTTTTCTTTGATACTTTTCTGATAGTAATTTCTGTGTTCAACCCAAATACATCCTTGAAAGTACATATTCTTAATTACATCTCAGAGTTTCACGTTGCACCTTTAAATGAATATATTTCTAATTTCCTTTTTGTGCTCTCTTGTTGCTCCTTAGATAATTATGCAGTTTTATAATCTGCATAGTGCCTCTTCAATTGAAAAATTTGCTTCAAACAGCAAGCTATTAAGATGTTGTAGGTAATATCAAAAGCTGTATAATTATTGGTAACTAATTGTCTGATTGGTGCATTGCCAGTCTGTTTTGAATGCTTTTAATAGAAGTGTGTTTTGAAAGTATTCCATTAATTTGTATCTATAGAAGATGCACAGAATTATCCTACGCTGTTGCTCAGCTCAGTGTGAGAATGTGTCCTTCTGCTTCTGTTGCTCTGTATTTTCTGCTCCTCTTAAAAGATAGCTGACAAGAACTGTTTAAAAATAGCAGGCCAAGGGCAGGTGACAAAATGTCATGCAAGCAGCACCTGGTCCAGTGACAGCCTGGAGGGAAGCAAAAAACAAACCCAGATGTCACAGATATGATTCTATTTCTGAAGCTGGTCAAACAGCAGAATTTCAGCTTCAGCAAGGGAAAAGACAAGGGCCCATCCAATCCTTATGCGTTCAAATTTTACTCTGGTTTTCATAGCAGTTCCTTTTTTCTATTACAAGTTGTAGTTTGCAAGTGTAGATTATTATATGCACCTTTCTTCTTTACAAGTTATACCTGTAACCTCATGCTTGTTAATACACTGTTAAGAAAAGGGAATTAATGTCAATCTGGCAAAATTTCTGACAAGCTTATACTAACTGAACTAATAGTAGCCTTAATGTTGCTGCAGTGCCAGACTAATGTGAAAATATCTATAGGAGAATTATGTCTGTAATTAGGAAATCTGAAGTAGTAAATCAATGTCTGTTTAAGAAGCTCTGCTCAAGGAGTTGGAAAGTAAAAATGGAAATTTTATTTACCTTCTGCATCCACTTCTTTCTGGAGGTACTGTTTACTTCACCGTCTTATTGTAGCAGTACTTTTTTTCTAAAAGAATGAGAAAATTGTAATGTGAAGAAAAGATATATATTTGCTTTTCTTAAATGGCTTGTGACAGTTTCAGAAGTGTACTGAAACTTCATGTTGCATGTGTTCAGAAAGAATATTACAGCACAGCAGTCTCTGTGACTAGAAGGCTTTAACTTATAGGAACGAAAAATGATGGAGAAGATTGGCTTAAGTTCTGCTTTGTTAAAGCATATTTGCTAAAACATGGTTTTGCAGAAGTACAGGAACTTAACAGTGATATTGGCTCTTCAGTATAGAGACTGGTCTTGAGCTCCCGTATTTGGGTGCCAATGTAGCGATAAATGTGAACTGCCTGCTCCTGCACCCCCCCCAACCTAACCACAAATCTGGAGATAGGAGAGCATATGAAATGGATTGCAATGCTTGTAAGTAACTTAAGTTACTTACGTTACTTAATTGAAATACATTTTTATGTGGCTATAAACATCCTTTTATATCTTTTTCCAAACATGGACTACTATCAATTACAGCTTTCAAATTGTTTTTGGGGGGGTTTAATTAAATCCTGTTACAAAGTTTTTTCGGGGTAAGTTTTTAATACTTCATCTCAGGTAAATAGTACCTAAAACTAATCTGAACAGTAGTAGAGTTGGCTCATTTCTTGTTTTGATGGTAAAAGCGGGCTAAGTCTCCTTTGAAACAAAGTACCCGTGTGTGAATATGTTCCCAGTTCCAGTCCCTGAAGTCGAGATCTTCTTAAACCAACCTTTCAATTGTTAACTCTCACCTTAGCTCTCTCTATCTTATTGGAAACTGGCACCAGCAGAGTTTGTTTGAATTTCATGGTGAAGCTTTTGTATGTGATGGTCCCGTATTACAGGTCAAGAATAAGTATTTTTCAAAGTACTCCATGAGAACAGTGCTCCCTCCAACCCAGCATCTTATCTCAAATAGTAAGCAATAGCAGATTCTTAGGAAACAATAAAAAAAACAGTGTAAGTAACAGTCTCCAATTATCTGTTAATTTGAGAGCTTCTGGTGTCACAGGTACTATGGAAAATAGTGGTTTATTTTTACCAATTAGGTGGAGTTTTTCTAATGCTGTATTTGTTATTTAAAGCCTATTATAAATGGCATAACTTCAGCAAGGTTGAACTTTGATGCCTTATTTTGAAAGGGTAAAGGTAATACTTTCCTAGTACAAACAAAGGGATGTATTCAGAAGTAATTATTTGATTGTTTATTTTGTGATTTTCAGTATTTTAAGTACATAACACTATGGGTACTACAGTGTTAGATTATCTTAAATGTGTATTTGTGGGAAGTTGTCTTCAGTAGATGGAAGATTCAGCTACCCTGACTGTTCATCCCCTTTAGCAATTTTTCGTATTAATGCATTCAGTTCTGAAATAAAACCACTTAAAATAGCTTTTATTTGCATTGCAGGGCGTATGGGAATAAACTTCCATCATCCAGGAACAGACAATATTATGGCACTTAATAGTAAGTAGTTAATATCTAGTGACTAATATTGTCATGTTGAATATTATTTCTTACATTTACGGTGTATGTAGCTGTACAGTTAGACATAAATATATGTAATAATATTTGCGTAGAAATTTATGTGCACTATCTTAAAATTATTTTCATAAATCAATTATCTCTGATTTTATTGGTAGAATTGGTGATTCTTTATATTAGCTTTATAATAGTTTTATTTGTTCCACTGGAAGCTTCATAATGTCTGCTTATAGCTAACATTGCAAAACAATCTCTGTTGTTCCCTCTTTTGTAGGGCTGTGTGCTAAATCAGTAACTTCAATTTCTGAGGTCTCTCCAGACATATTTCTTCTTGTTGGGATGAGTTGTTACAAGTTTTGCATGCAGTTGACTGATGGAGTTTACTTTGCTGGTTTCCCTAAAACATTATGCTGACAGGACTGGAGAGAGTGTTTAGACATCTAAATGATGAGGGAAAAGGGCAGGGCTGAACTTCACTGAAAAATTATCGCTTTTGTTTGTGTTGAAAAAAAAAAAATCCAATGATGAACGTATGTATTAAAATGTATCTGCCAAAATGTATCTGGAAGCTCTAAAGAAAGCCTTGTATCACGTAGTGGGGTGGGGAGGTGTTAGGCACCACCAGCATAACGCTGAACTGAACTATGCAAATCACAGCATAGTTTTTGTCCGTTTAATCCTAAGAAACGCTAACTATTTTGAAGTGTTCGGCTTTGCTTACAATGTTGTATTAGAGGTGTTAGGGTTAATTTACTAACTTCTATAAAAATTTTTGCCTTTGCACTGTCTATATAAGTTATACTGTGTATAGTTGAAAACTGCATTCTGTTTGTGTAGTACCAAACAGAATTAAAAAATAACTTATAATTGTGAAGAACTGAAAATTCGTACCAGACGAGATGCAAGGGTTTTACCATTTGGCTTTAAGTGTCAGCTTTTGGAACCCATTAGACTTTGCTTGCACTTCTTTTCTTTTACACTGCTAATGGTGAGGTGATATTTAGCAGAGTTTCTGTTCTCATACTTATCATATATGCCCCATTTTCTTATGGGCACATGAAATTGTGGGAAATCAAGTAATTAACTGAATTAGTGGTCCCTTTAATTAAATATTTTCTTAAAACAGGAAGCTGTTCATGTGCGTGTGTAAATAAGTTGTACAAAATTCAGTCTGCTGCTGTTTGACATGAATTCTGGTCTCAGAATGTGTTTGTTCTAACATGGGCATTTCAATGATGTGATTGCAATAGTAATCAGATGGGAGATTATGTTCTAATTTTGAGTTATTTTTTAAAAAATGACAGTTACTATGGAATATGTAGCAGTATTTTTTACAAAGTCTTACAGAGATTTTTAAAAGATGGGAATGAAAAACTGATACAAAAAGCTATACTATATACTGTACTGTGTCAATTTATGCAAGATAGTAGTGATTGTTCTTTTGAATGAAATTCAGCGCAAATCAAAAGTCTGGATAGATTTCCATATATTTTCTCTCTCCTGCATCTCTTCTCCCTCCCCTTCTTTGCTAGGCAAGGCCACACCATTTTTGGCCATTACTAAGACCTCAGAAGCTAGAATTATTGTACTGTGAAATCTGTTGGGTTTTGGTATTAAATCTGTGAAGAGCTGAGAATAAAAGCAAGTATTTAAGTACCTAAGCTTAAAAATTACTTTCTGTGATCTATGTTCTCTTTTGTATGCAGCTAAAACTGAGAAGTTTAGAACTATGTCATTCCCATGTAATCCGTTACCTTTGCCATGGGGAAATATAGCAAGGAAAGTTAGTCCAAGAAGAAATACTCTTGCCTGTGCTGGAATGATTGTGGTTTGGGTTTAAAAAATGAAATAAGTAAAATAAAATAAAAATTCCTCAAAGATATGTTTCATCACAGTAGTTCTTGGAACAATTTGGAAAACTTATTTAGCTTCTTTAAATCATAATACTTGTCATATCTATATATAATTCCTGTGAAACCAAACACTGCCGAATCTGCAAATCCAACCTTCGCATTCTATTTATAGTTGTTGCTACATAAGCATTTTTCTCTTTTCTTGTGAAGACACAGTAATAATCCTTTAAGATTTATTACTCAAAACTGAATTTCTCACTAACAGGGTACTCAATCTTTTGAAGCTTCAAGACAACACAGGCTCATGCCAACAACAAAGCAAAGCTTTACTGCAGGCACTGGAGGGAGGAGGGAAGCTTTCTGAGGGGTGTTCGTCTCTTTAGCTACTTCTCATCCCTTATGGCCACGCTTTCAACTGTACTTCAACTGGTGTTCTTATTTATTCATTACAACTTTTGGGAACTGGGGATTTTCCTGACTGACTGGAGCTACTGTAAATGTTGAAGGGATTGTTCGTTTTGAGGGAAGGTGTTACTAGCTTCATTTAGCAGGGTTTAGTTAGAGCACACTGCCACCATTGTGTTCATTGTTGTGCAAAGCTATAAATCGTCATCACCCCAAAGCACTGAGTTCTGAAATAATAAAATTAGTGAGATAATTACTTTAAAATGCATTATTATTATGAATCTCATCATTAATGTCATCATGCTTGTGTATATACACAAACTGTTGCATGTGGTATAAGCATGTTTATATCGTAGAGGTGCTTGAGGTTCTATATCAGAATTAGGCTTCTACTGGGGAATGCAGTGTTCAAATTCGAAGAGATCTGAACATAATCCTAAAGAGCATTTGAAAAAAGGAAAATGCAAATATTTAGATTTGAAACATTGTGCAGAGGGAAAAAGCTATAGCTTTTGTCTCTACTAGCTCTAATTGAAATAGTGTTTTTAATGAAGTAGTGACATCTGTTTGTTAAGTTTTTCATAACGTCATTCACACTGAGTTAAACAGGAGAACACTTTTTATAAACTTCCATCTACAGGACATTATTAAATACAATTGATAGTGTAATTTCTAGGGGAAATGTGGCATAAATTGAGTTACTGATTATTTGTAAATTCATATATGACCTTGAAGAGAAACCATCTATTGATGATACTTTTAGTAGATGATTGCGATACTAATTAAAAGGTGTCATTTTGCTTTGCCAAAATTAACTCAAAGGTGTCCTCTATCCTCTTCTCTTGCTCATATTCACTCCTGTTTGCTTCTGTTTAGGGGACACTGGACATTCACTTGAGTTACTATGTCCTCCTTTCTAATTAGTTATATAAATAGGACTAAATGATCACTATGAATACAGAGTCACCTACTTGCTAGGTAGTGAGCTGTCTTTAATGATTCTTATGAAGTCCAGAAAGCTCACAATAAACTTCAGTGGGACAGAAGTACAGCAGATGAAAAAGGAGACAGGGAACAAACAGGGCAGTGGGGGCTAATGATTCTAAGGAAGCACCGAACTGTATTGCTGGGACCCCAAATGAACTCCTGTAAAGAGTTTAGACTAAAAGTAGTTAAACCAACAAATGAGAAAAAAAACCTTTGTGAAATGCTGGATTTTTGCTTTTCCTAAAGCTCCTCTTTACAGTGACTTTTCACTGCTGTTGGGCTTCAAATGTTCCATCTGCTTCTAATGTTCATTCTTGTCTCATGTGAAAATGTGTCATCTGTGAAGTCTGGTACTGTTTGCTCTCCATCTGACTGTCTTTTCTTCTTTTCAATGGTGTCATTTAATTCTGTTTGTTCTGAATAAAGTAATTTAAAAAATACATTAAGGCAAGGGTTTGGGGCACCCTTTTATATTTGTGTAGAGATTTTGGTTTTGTTTCATTAATATAGATAATAAGTATGTGGAGAAGTTGTCATGCCATGATGGAAAATGTAACGGCAACGAAATTTAATTTTTTTATTTTCATGCTTCTATTGGTTTTAAAATTGCCTTGTCTCTATAAGAGCTATTGTACTTGGCTCTTCCTATATTCTCATGTATTGCTTTCAAACACATACAGTGTTTAGATATAACCAAGTTGCCAAAATAGCATTTTATATTTAAATCTTCTGCTAATACTATTGGTATACCTGGAAATGAACCACTCTGAATAGAACATTTATTTATTTTTGTCCTGCATAATCTTGGGTTGGCAGTTTAATAGCTAATAAAAGCTTGGGTTTTGTAATTATAATAATCTGGGAAAATGTATGGCTAAATTTCAAGAGGCATCAATCTCTTGTAATAGTTTGGTAGCTGCCCATAGGAATCTGCTGAGCTCTTTAGCCCAATTGCCAACTTGGGTTACTAATGTGTTACCAGGTAATTAACATATCAGGAATAATATAAAGGAATAGAACACACTGAGAGAGCTAATAAGGCTTGCAAAACTAGACCTGATTCAAATGTGAAGAGATCATAGTTTGTTTAACTGGAAGGAAAAAATGAATGATGTAAAGTGTAACATAGCAAAGGCAGGAGAGTTCTTAAGAGTCCCAGAGGGTGTGAACTCTCACTTTATACCCAACATCTTTAAGTTTTGCAGAACAATCTGTACAAACAGTTAGCATTGGTGCTGCCTTGGGGACTGTGAGGCAGGCTAGCTGATACCTCAAAGTCCATTCTATACATGGTTAATTAAAAAAAAAGGCGGGGGGGGAGGGAAGGCAGGCAGTGGAGTGGTAAAACACGCTTTTTCTTCTTTCTTCCCCTCAATTTTTTATATTAGCATCTGCACTTTCTGAGATCTGACTTGGCCACTACTGAAAGCAGTATCTTTTATCAGTGACTGCTAAAGTCTTTTCCTAGCAGAGGAAGGTTTCTTAAATTTTCTTCCTTTTAACTCAAGTTTGTAGCTCTTTACTAACTTTGTGGGATTTTTTTCCACCATTTTTCCTGCTTCATAACCTCACCAATGTGCCTTCCTTTCATTTGTGTGATCCTCTTTATTGTGGGTGAGTGCCATCTGTTTTCTGCGGATTTGCCAAGATTTGCCAAGCTATTCCACAAACATTATATATGATGCTAGAAGAGATGAGACTACAGTCCAGAATTAGGTTTGGTGGATTGGAAGCAATATGAAGGAAGTTCCTATCAGTCTGGCTGTTAGAAATATGACTTCTATCATGAATCTATTTTTAAACTGAAACAAAGAGATGAAAATAGATAAGACTTCCCTCCCGCACAGATGCTTGGCTGCTCAATATGTCTAAGGACGGAAGGCCTAAGCTGCTTAAACAATAGTTTTGAGTATCAGATGTAGTTCACATGTTTGATCAAGTGTTTGAGGTACAATGTGTGGGCCTTAACTGCATATAGCTTGCATGGAGATTGTGTTTTTCTGATGATGGGATTCAATTGCATATGTATGTCAGCGTATGTGATCAGGGGGATTGCTTTAATGCTTGCATTGCCAGCATTGGGAAAAAGTGAACCAGAATGGACTGTTGAGGCTGGTAGCACCAAATTATCACAGCACCTATCTGCACATCCAGCCCATCTGTCAGTGGAAATTGAGAAACACCTTTTGAACCATTCTTAGATGAGCGGTAATTCATTCCAAACCCCAATTATTTGGATTATATGTTTTATCTCAAAGACCTCTTTAAAAAGACTGGAGGACTGAAGTCTTGTTCTTCGTGAACAGCTTTTCTAGCCATAGAAGAAGGGGAAGAAAGAACATTACTTTCTTAAACAAGCTGGTCTGTTGCATTGCTCATCATGAGAAATAACCCCGCAAATCTCAACTATTGAAACACGCTAAAGTAAAAATAATTGCAAATGCTATACCTGAAAAAGTGGGGCGAACATTCTGCAAACAACAGATCAATACATAGAAAACTTTCTTTGGAAGCAAGTAGATTTCTGTGTGCATAAAGCTCGGTACAAACATACATATGGCAAGGAACCCAAAAGTTAATATAGTGAACCAAGTTTAATTGTTTATTCTCCCAAACAATTCTTCTTTTTTCCCCATACTCCTATGCACATGATTTACTGACTTTTATCATGTCGTGTTAATTTATAAGCTTGCCTCTTATCTAGATAAAACCCCCAGAAATTGTTATTCAAGAAATAGTGTATGAATAGTAAATTGATGCTTGTTCAAGCATTGGCCTTATCTTTGTATGCGAATTGTTCTTGTTCACCTTGGCTCCTATTTTAGTTAGTAAAAATGTTGAATATATTCTAAACTACATTTATGTGCGTATAATTTTTTTCCTTTGATTGCTACAAATTGTTACTCAAACTGCTTCCACTTTAGCTACTGTCTTTCATAGAGCTCCAACTGTATGAAAATCCCCTTTTTAATTAAAAAGATCCTTACCTAGCTCTTACTCAGTGTTTTTAATTTTTTTGAATGCTTTGACAGTTTGTTAGATAACCTTGACCATTCAGACAGAGTGGCATGGACTGACAGAGTGATCAAAGAAAACTTTTGACTTGTCTTGCTGGAATTACAACCGTGATTTTTCCACATGGGTAATTTGAGGCAGGTTGGTAAATGGTAGATACTTTCAAATCGTAAAGATGTAAATAAACTTTTTCTGTGTACATTATAGCAAATGAATTGACTGAAATGCACAGTCAGGCATGTTTCCAAAGGAACTTTGGATATGTGGCCCGAAGTTTAAAAGAAGTGTAGTACTTTGCGAAGATACAATATTAATATGCCTCATCTCAGAATTTTATTATGACCCAAAGGAAATCTTCAAATCAGTTCGTAGAAATTCTGACTATGTTGCATGCACTTCTTGCATCTGCATTTCTTGTTATATGCACACAAATCCTCGATCTCAGTCTATGTATTTTAGTAACATAAAAATAGAGTTCCTAGATTATTCTGTTCATTTGCTTTTTGCTACTTTAGGAAAACAAGTTCTTCAGTGAGTTCAAGGTGTGTGCTACAGAGATAGTGTTATAGCAAAGACAATTTGCATAATTATACATGATTCTATCACCTTCTCACAGTTCATTAATTAATTTTCACTGGCATTGTAATTCACTTGTAAACTTCCAGATCTATAAGAACTTCAGAGACCCACTCTTCAAAAGAAAAAGCTTGATGTATTTTCCTTTCTGATCTTAAAAAAATCATTGGACAACTCATAGCGTCTGAGGTACTGCTCTGAACTGCTGACTGCTTCAAGATTACAAATGAGTTTTCCAAGTTAGAAATGAGGTTCCAGCTAGCCTTCCATTTAGCCCTTCTAGCCCCGAAATTTCAAATCTGGAAAAGTTCACTTTTTTTTTCATTTTCACAGAGATAATGCCACTTTAAGTCAATTTAAGAACTGTCTTTAAGATTTCCTTGAGATGAGTATCTTTTGATATTGTGCACACATTATTGCATGAACAAGATAAGTAACAACAGAAGAAAATGTCAACATACTTTCTATTATATCTTCCTTAAAATGTGATAGTACAAATAAATGGTGTTGCTTATTTCTGTATTTCAAATTATCTGATCCGAATAACTTTTAGCTATGATGTGGAAAGAGCGTACATCTAGTTCTTTGGAATTAATGTTTTATGGATTCACAGATTTATTGTTACCTTGAAATGCTAACTATTTGATGCATATAAAATGTGTGGACCCAATCTCATATTATAATAAAGCAATGGGAAAAAAAAAATCAGAGGTCTCACAGAGATCACGTCAGTAACTTGTAAGACACTGTCTTATTTGGCATATAAGATCTCATGGATTAGACATTTTAGTACATCTAAAATAGAGAAAAAAAACTAAGGGCTCTGCCTAAACAGTAAAAGTTATTTTCATGGTCCAACAGTTTAATAACATGACAATAAATGTGTTTTCAGTTTCTTAATTTTGCAGAGTTCTTCCAGTAAGGAGTATCATGCAGTCTTCAGGCTCTAGCACAAATGAGTCTGTCCATGCCTCTGCTGAAGTCTGTGAAGAGGGTCTTTCACACCTTGTCAGTTTTATGTTGCTGTTAGAATCTGGTTTAAAAGACAAGCCAACAAATTAATTTGGCAATATTATCTCCTATATGAACATAATGGAAGTGCATCAGCTTGTCTATAGACTTGAGTTACCAGACTTTTAATAAGGTTTATGCATTTGAAAAGGTTCTCCAGAAAGTTCTCTCTTGCAAGTTATTAAGCAAGCCATAATGAAGCTGCTGAAAGCTTTTGATCTGCTTGATGTAGGTGAATGATACTCAAGTTCTATACAGAACATTTTCTTGATGGTAGTGATAGTAACATGTTGAATAAATACCAGCATGTAACTGATTGGCTTCATTAAAAAATATGTTTTAAGATGATGATGGCCTTGCAGTCAAGCTTGTTCATTGTTCCACTGACTTTCTCCCTTATGTAGTTAGCTGTCTCCCCAGGGGAGCTTTTCCCCGCAGTTTCTGATCAATAAAAATCAAACCTTTGGCGAGAGATTAAGCTATTAGAGTGGATACTCATTGTTTCACATCACTAACAGCCATTGTCTCCTGGAGATGAAGTAACATGGTTTTTGTTTTCACAATTGTTTCTTAACTTCAAAGGTTTGATTCACAGAGATATTGAACTATAAGTCATTATTACGCCCTCTTGTACTTATGTATTGTGTCAGCGTTTAATTGAATCATGTCAGATGATGCACGTTTTCAGGTTGAGCTTTTGTGTACTCTTCACTGATACCTGTTTTTCCTAAGCGCCACAGATTTTCATTTTCTGTTGTCCTATGACTGCAGTGTATTGTGAGCAGTGCATACTACAAGCCTTATGTGAGTACAGCCGGCCCAGTTACACGTGGGATTTGAGGCCGGGATAGTAAACCAATGCAAGCCCTAAAGCATGCATTGTTTTTTGTGGAAAAGTGTTCTTATGGCCTTCCTATGGATTAATTCTATTCCATAGGAATAAATTAAACCAGTGACAGCACATAACTCTGAGTTTTTGAACTTTTACTCTTTGCAGCCTTGCGTAAAGCTAACGAGGCTGATAACAAACATCAGTTTCACTGTTCTGTTTCGGTTTTCTCTGTCCCCTTTGGAAGCTTAATTTTTCTTTTTCAGTTAGCTATGCTTTTTCCTTGTTTTGTATTATCGTAATAGCTAACCACTAGAATACAGTTTTCTCTGGATCTTATAATTGTTCCTTCTTATAGTCTGTCTCTACTGTGACCGAGTTTGCAAGAGATAAAAGAAGCTGAAATGCTTCAGTTTTGGGAGGAGAAGGCTGAAGGTAAATGAGATGGAGCCTTAGAAAGATCACGGGGGAATGCAGAACTGTTGTTCATCATGTTCCACAGAGCTAGAACTAACAGGGCAATTGGTGAAACTTCCCATAAAACTCACAAAAGGAAGTGCTTCTGTAGTTTACTTTTGGAACTGGCTGCCACAGGAATTTGTGGAAGTAGATAGTATCAGCAGGTTCAGAAAAGCATCCGGCATTCTTAGCAAAAGGCCTTTAAGCAGGTATTGGAAGGAGGTGAGAGTGAGCCTCCTAATGTGTTTCATCCAATGTCTGTGAATGATAAGGTAATACAGAGACAGACCACTGAGAGCAACCGCTCTAATGTGCCCTTTCTAGTGTCACTGTTGAAGGCTGAATACTTGTCTGCTTGTCGGGATGGTTCATTGGTCTCACTTAGCAGGACATTGCATACGAGCTCTTATGGGTATTCTAGCTGAGCTAGATGATTCATGTCTATGTTTTAACATATACTAAGTTTATAAGAATGTGTTGTGGTCCAAGTCCTTTCTTTTCTGTAGGTTTTCACTTGGTTTCATCTCTTTCAAATAAATTGCAGAACACCTGCCTTACTAATAATAATTCTCAGAAATCGTTTGTGCAATTCTGATATTTATTTACGTGGTTTGCTTTTATCACACAAATTACACAACGTCCCTTTTTGTGTTGGAACCTTCCAACACAAACAACAGGGCAAACCCAAACTTATTCCCAGCCTAAGTAGTGAGCTGAAGAATTCTTGTTGCTATACAAGAAGCAACGTTCAGTTGCTTTATTTTCAGCGTTCTTGCTTTTCAGGATATATGTTAACTGAGCAAGAGTGACTTGTAGCAGCAGAGTAACTTCCCTTATCCGTATAACTTTTTTTTTTTTCCTCTTGTCAACATCATCCCACTGGACGTTCTGGTCCTCTGCCTTTCTAGGACCATAGGCAAGAGCTGTTAGGTCACTCCTTCCTTCTGCATCCTCAAGGACTGTCTTGTGAGGATGTGTGCTTCTGTGGGTCATGTAGCTATGCTCCTTTTATAACCATATTATAACCATGCACCTATAAACCATGTCATCTCAAGAGTTTTGTGGCTCTTCATAAATTTTGCAAGTATGTTCTTATGCCACCAATAGACCCCTTTTCCCTTGACTGCCGGATAGATGTTTGCAAAATGCAAGCCTTTAAAGTTGTTTTTCATCGGTTTCATATAGCTGCTTTGAGATGCAATTAAAATTTGAGCTGAAATGTTTTTTTGATTTATTACAGCAATGGGTAATCATAACTGCAGGGTTTGGGGAACTCTAATAGCATTAGAGCTAAACTTACTTAACTGCATTGCAAGATTTGGGGGTTGTGGAGTTTGTTTTGCTTGTTTGTTAAAAGCTCAGAGTTCTGCTCCTTGACATGCAGTTTCATGTTTTTAAAAATACACTCAGTTTCTGTGATGAGGTGAGTTAATAGTTTCAGGAGAGTTATCAGGAGGTAAAAGAATGTATTGTTCCTTTGTATTTGAGCACATCCAATTTGGGACATAGTGGTTGTGTAATTGTCAGCCTGTCAGTTAAAGTTGTGAAGGGTGGGGACGGTTCCGGGAGTTGCACAACTGATCGGTGGCTGCTTGCAACAACTCAACATTTTACATGGGGGAAAGTGCGCTCATCGTTTCTTAAAGCAGCTATGTTTTCATTAATAGTGTAATGTTCTGTAGGGTACCTAGGAAAGAATTGTGTGTTGAATTTTGAAACCTTTTACGAGATGGTTTTCTGTGCAAAATGATGCTCATATTTGGCACCAAACCTGGTATATGGGAGTGGCTTCATCCATGGTGAGTCCAATTTTGGGAACTCTCAGCTTCTTTTCTTTTATCTTCTGTTGGAATTGTCCAGGAGAGAAAGTAACTTCAGTTATATAACACCAGCAATTTAATTGTTTGTAAAAGTACAACAATTTTCTTATTGGCTCACAAATGTCTTTGTTCAAGAATAATTTCTAAATTGTTTGTTTTTGAAAATGTTTGCTCAAACTGGAGGTGTTACGAAACTTACCTGATGAACCTTCTATTAAATCTGTTGTGCTCTGAACTTTGACTTATGAACAAGACGGGTATTTTTTATTTACTTGTCTCAAAAGACAGATTCTTATTTTGCATCTTGTGTAAACAACATAATAAAATGTATGTTCACACTTTTAAGTTGCTGTGCAGAATAACTGTCAGCTTGTTGGAAAAAGTAACATTTTAATGTAAACACTGGATAAAATTGAGTTCATTTTCAAATTGTGTGTGTACATGTATAAAATGCAATCAACAATGGCGAAACTTCGCCTTCTTTGAGCGTTTAAATGTGATGCAATGTTTTTAAATCAGCAAAAGCTGACTAGGCTGACTGTCTTCCTGTTCAAGTGGGTTGCACTCTTTTCCCCATAGAACATACAGGCAATGGTAAATACACCTTCAGTAAAACTTTTTTATGGACATAAAGATTATGTGCATGAGTGCATATGCAAGATAAAAGTAATGTTATGCAGTGCAATATGACATAGAAGTGTTATAATACATGAATGACAATAAGTTATTCTAAAATTCACTGAAGTCCATAATAGATTTCTGTGATCATACTTTGATACATGCTTATTTTTTGGTGTATGGGCATTTGGCAAGACAAGGACTCACTACATGAGGTCTGACAGTGATTCTTTGCTATCATAATAAGTAATGAAACATGGCTCTAGCAGTAACTAGGAAGGAGAAGGATGAACTTCATTCTTACTGCAAAGCCAACTCTAGTATTAATTCTGCCGATCGTTTGCTGTGTGAGGAGCAGAGTCTATTCCGAGGCGTATAGCTGCATCGCTCTGGCTGAATAGTTGTTCACACAGACAGCTTCTACTGTCTTTATGTTAAACATAAATTGTGAAAGATTTCTTCATCATAGCCCTTGACATTTTTTAATCCCTCTAATGAACCATTCATGTAGTTGCTCTTTTGTGGCCTCATTCTTTGAAAAAAAGATGTTAGGTGTATGGTGTCTGAGACCATGTTTCTCCAGGGTTTGAGGACAAAGAGAGGTTACTACTGCCTGTGCTGAAGGAGGTTCAGCCTTACTCTGGGGAGTCCCCAGGGCCACTGTGAGGTGACAGCCACGGAACCAGTGAGCAGATGAGTAGTTCTTAACTAGCCACAACTGATGTGTCATCTAATTGCTGGCCAAAGAAAAGTAGGTAGGGAAAGCTGAGGGGTATGGTGGGACACCTCAGGGCATGCATATAGAGATGGAAATAGAAAAATGGGAAGAATGGGGTGTTTTATGGTAAAGGACATTTGGGATATAGAAGGAGGGAGTGGGAATCAGATGAAGTTGGCTAAGGCGGATTGGAGGGAGAGCTAAAGGAATCATGCCTAGAAGCTGGGCTTGTAGCACGAGGCCAGGAGGCATTGTGTTGCTTTTGGAAATAAGGGATGGGGTTGGCAAGGAGGAGGAGCACAAGTAGTATTGGAATTAAGAGCGAAATACACAACAGAAGGGTCTGCTATGTATTGTCTAAGCTCACTTTCTGTTGAAAAACTACCCAATCCCCAGCCTTCCACAGTCGATTACCTTGGAAGACCACAGATACCTGTTGCAACAGATTGGAGTCCCTGTGTAGAAGACACCGTTTTCCAGATTGTTTTCTGGTTTTCTAAAGCTGCAGATCAAAAAAATGCTACTCTTTACATTTCCCATTGTATCATGAAACACGTTTCTGTGCCTGTACAACATAGTGGATTTTGCCACTGATGTGTGTCACATTGAAATGCTGTATTAATTCTGGTGGTTATGAAGACGTTTTGTCAATCTGTTTTCATTCGTCTGAACATACTGACTATTAGGTTCATGTTGTTTTAGTAGGATTTTAGTATTTACAGATGGTCAATTATTTAAATTGAAACATAATGGGAAAATACATTCTCCAGAACTAATTAATAAAATGCAACATTAATTATTTTAATTAGGATTACCATTTATGATGTTTATTGCCTCTTAAAACCATAATCCTAAACTATTTGTAGTACTGTAAGTCTGGTATGCCTGATTTTTTTAATAGTATTGCTATGTATAAAACTTGTGCAGCAGCTTTGTTCCTTGGTTTTTTTTTTCTTGGTGTTCTCTCCTCCCCTCCCCCCCATTCTGGCAGTGTCATCTTCAAACTTTCTCTTGTCTTGGGTTGTTTGAATTTCATCTTGTGCTTTTTGAATGTCTTTTCCTTATTTCTGGTGGGAGGGGAAAAAGAGAAGAGGTAGAAGCTATGTTTTCTTTGCTTTTGGAGCTAAATCTAATGACAGCTGTACCGACAATTTTCTTCTGTGTTTACATGCAGCCAGGAGCTATGGGCGGAGAAGAGGTAAAAGTATTTATTAAATGTTTTGTTTGCTGAATAGTGGGAGAAATAAATATTTAGTTCTCTTGTGATAAGATGTAACCAGTATTGATATTATTTGTTTGATCAATTGCTTCATATAAATCAATCTCATATTCTTCATTTGCAAAACATCTCCCTTTTAATAGCAGATTAAAGCAATGATGATCTTGAGCTGATAACTGCAAGTTTGTAGCTGTTGCCAGTGAACTGGAGGATGACTGAATGAAAAGACTCTTTCATGACACGTACTTATGACTTAAAATGTGTAGTGTTCCATAAAAAAAGATTGTTTTCAGGTTTGGATTTTTTTTTGGTAGAACTGCAATGTTTAACTACTGCATTGCACATTTCAAAAATAGTTTTTTCTTAAGTGAAACGTCTTTCATTGAGTATTACATTTGAGTATTACATTGGATTGCCATTGTGAACATCGATACTGATAACTGTCTTCAACAGTTAATATTGACAATAATAATATTTTAAAAAGTAATTTGAGCACATTTTATTTCATCATAGACAACCCTTAAAAAATAAAAACATTTTACAAATGTACAGTGCTCGCTGACTACCAAGAAGATTACTAATGTAGCTTACATTTACATGCTGTGCTGTACCTTATGCAAACTGTTTTTTCTTGAGAAAGTAAGAGAGAAGATTGCAGCTTTTATCAATTAGAGTTGGAGAGTGCTACCTGCTTGGGGTATTTTGGCATTAAACTTCATTTAATCTTTTTTCATGTATATTCTGTGACAGCTACACATGTGACATGGCTTCCTTTTCGTAATGTAGAATTTGCATCACTTTTGTGAAGAAGCTTGGAGACAAACTTAGCCATACAAGCAAGCTGATAGCATATAAGTAGCTTGTAGTTTGTACGTATGTATGAATTGGGGCGGTAGGCTGTACAGGCTGTACTAACACAGTTTATAATATAGAATTTGAGCTGATTTTGTTCTAAGTCAGCTGGTTTAAGTGTTTATTTGATAGTTAAAAAGAAAAGAGTCATGTTTTCTCCATAAACTTATCTTCTATTTCCCCCCCTTTTCAGAAAACATGCTGTTGTGATCAGATGTTGAAGCATCCTACTCTTACACTTTTTCAGTGCTTTCATGGTACTGAAACAAATTGGAAACCATACAGACTATATAATAATGTATACTCTGTGTATGTGAACACTGTTTAATTTCATTTTAAAGTCGTGCAAGTGTTTCCAGGTTGAACAAATGGCACCAAAGTAGGGAAGGAGGGGGGAATCAGTTGGGTACTATTAACTTCTTGCAATTCATGTTTACTTGTAGAAGTGAAATACAGTAGTGTGGCAGTAATTGGAATACAGTGTAGGCTGTTCTATACAAACTGTAGTGATGACAAAACAGGGTAAACAAGTTTTGAATGTTTTGGAGTTTCAGATTTTTTTTTTTTTCACTCTTAACAAAAAGCATGTTTCTCTCAGTAACTTTCCTATAGTAACAAGTAGACCTCTATGCATGTGTCTTCACTGAATTTTCACTGAATTTTTTAGAGTTGGAAGGGACCATAGAGATCATCTAGTCCAACTCCCCTGCTAAAGCAGGATTGCCTAGAGCTTGTCAGAGCACGTTACTCAGGACGGCATCCAGGCGGGTCTTGAAAATCTCCAAAGTCATTAGTGTTCGGAATTTTGTGACTTGTCTTACTCATATAATATTAAAGTTTGTGATATTCACTTTTTTTCATTACCTTGAATTTTATGATGATGTTTTGAGCTTTCTTGACCTAAAGAAACTTGAAAATCTACAATAGTCTGTTAAAAAATAATGCGGTGTCTATCAAATCATAGAATCATAGAAGGGTTTGGGTTGGAAGGGACCTTAAAGATCATCTAGTTCCAACCCTCCTTCCATGGGCAGGGACACCTCCCACTAGACCAGGTTGCCCAAAGCCCTATCCAGCCTGGCCTTGAACACTTCCAGGGATGGGGCATCCACGACCCCCCTGGGCAACCTGTTCCAGTGTCTCACCACCCTCACTGTAAAGAATTTCTTTCTAGTATCTAATCTAAATCTCCCCTCTTCCAGTTTAAAACCATTACCCCTTGTCCTATCACTACACTTCCTGACAAAGAGTCCCTCTCCGGCTCTCCTGTAGGCTCCCTTCAGATATTGAAAGGCCACTATAAGGTCTCCCCGGAGCCTTCTCTTCTCCAGGCTGAACAAGCCCAGCTCTCTCAGCCTGTCTTCATAAGGGAGGTGCTCCATCCCTCTGATCATCTTCGTGGCCCTCCGCTGGACCTGTTCCAGCAGATCCGTGTCCTTCCTGTGCTGAGGACTCCAAAGCTGGACACAGTACTCCAGGTGGGGTCTCACGAGCGCAGAGCAGAGGGGCAGAATCACCTCCCATGTCCTGCTGGCCACGCTTCTCTTGATGCAGCCCAGGATGCGGTTGGCTTTCTGGGCTGCCAGTGCGCATTGCCAGCTCATGTTAAGCTTCTCATCCCTTTCTCATATGTTCTCATATATCCTTCTCTATTATTGTTTTTACTATTTGCATTGTGGTAACGTGCAGAGTACCCAGAGGCGAGTCTGTGCAGGGACTCATTTCATGTTTATGGTACTTGGGTATTTTAATTAGTGTTTGATTCTGTCACTGTGACTTAAACATCTTCAGCGAGAAGAGGTTTTGTCAGAAATTTCTAGGGGCTTGCCATAACCTATCAGTTCTCTATTTGATCCTCTCTTTTCTTTGAGTAAAGAGGCAAGTGTTTCTTTGTAGGTGTCATGCTTAGAGCTGTTGAGTCATGCCCTTTTAGGTGCCTTGTTTTTAACTTTTACAACCAGTTTTTCAGGTACAAATGTAGCCACAGCTATGGGAAATCAGCCCAAAACCTATTTTGCTACACCTTCAACTCAGAGATGCTAGGGGAGGGGCACAGGGGTACAAAAATAGAGCATTTAGCGATGCTTTCCCGTAATACTCTCCCAGAGATTTGCCTCTGGGGGTTTCTTGAGGTGATGTCTCAGCATTTGTTGGTTCAGAATGGGTTTTTCTCCTGTTATTCTTCATTCCCTTTGCTGAACCTACATAAACTTTTCAGCATCCTAAGAAGTCTGTGACAGGGGGTTCCACAGTTTGACTCACTTTCAGCCTTGCCATGTACAGGTTGCATTCAATGCACCTTGATTTCCCCTTGCTGAAAGAGACAGTGAGCAATCCTTCCCTACTTCCTTGTCTGTATGCTGTCCGTTATTTTAAATAAATACTTCATACATTTAACTCTATACTTAAGTATAAAGTTTTAGATCATCTTTTGCATTTACTTAAGATGAGTACAATGCTTGCAGACTGTCAAGCATCTGCCATAAAAGGTGATATCTTGCTTTTTCAGCTGCTGTGCATTTTTATTATTTCCTTCAGAACTCAGCACTTATTCAGCCTTCTCTATAGACCTGTATTTTAGTTGAACACCTTGTTCTAGTATCTATTAATTTGATGTGTCCGCTTTCACTAATGGCTCATGTTTGCTGTTTGTTTTATTTTTTACAAGAAGGTAGGTTGGGGGGAGGTGGGAATTAAAAGATTATTTAGCTTCTTACTAACGTCAATGTCTTATGGATATTTTCAAATTTCCTACTTTTTAATGGGTTTTCTGATTTGATATTTTTACACAATTTTAGACTTCCTGTTATTATTTCTCTCATGCGTGTGTTTTTTTTATGCTGAAATTCATGTGCATGACCTGTTTTCCATTAACAGAATATTCATCAATAGTCTTTCCTGTTTTATGCTCTAAACCTGCTATATCTGACAACCAGTTATACTAGACTTTGAAGAGTAGCGTCTTTAAATCGCTGATTATGGCATTTACCCTGTTTTTTATGTTGGTGCTTAAAAGCACAGTAGGATTTTAGCTTCAGTGGATTTTTGTGTCTCTGATCTCTCTCAATGTTGTGCATTCAATATATTCTTTCTAATTTAAGACTTTTCTAGGGCCTAGTGTTTATAAAAAAATCAAGCTGGTGTTTTATGTCAGTCAGACCATCTTTCCTGGTTTTTGTTTGTTAGTTTGTTCTCCATATGTAGGATAGCTGCTCTTTTTGTTATGTCTTTTTACTGCTGGAGGCTCCTTCACTGGTATTTTCAGTG
>VXAK01021282.1:248854-277164 GCA_013399435.1 Arenaria interpres | reverse complement strand
TATGGATTCTCTCTAGCAGCAAAACCGCAAGGATTCAACGGTTTTACGACTCAGCTATTCCGCAGGTACCTCTGAAGATGCCTAGGCAGGAAAGAACACCCTGTGTGTGTGTGTGTGTGTGTCCCCCGACCCCCAGCTCCTCCCGGATCGGAGCCACCCAGCTCTGTGTGTCCCCCCCCCGCCCCGGTTCAACCAGGACACTGGGTCCCGTGGGAGCCGCGGGGGCAGAGGAGCGGGCTGCGGGGACGGGCTGCGGGTACTTGTGGTGCCACCGGCACTACCCTTCCGCGGGTTACCGATCCGCAAAGCTGCGGGGGGGAAGCGGTGTGTCCCCCCCCGGCCCCTCACCAGCGCATGAGGCGGTTTTCTCTCCAGTCGCTCCAGAACTACGAAGCTCGGAGATCCTCTGTCCCGCCGTGGGGCTAAATGACAGCTTCGGTTTCACAGGGCCGGTTCGCTTAGAGATTCTCGCCTGCTCAAATCAAGACAGGTACCTGGAGGGGGGGCATTTCCGAGCGGCAAAGGGTCTAACGCCCCTTGCCATAAGTGCAGGTTCAGCCTATAAATCCCGTGGAGGGTTTAAACCCCCGGATACTTTCGGAAACCAACACACCCAGCTCTCTGCATCTCAATACCTTTAAAAATCTGCTTCATGGAAAAGATATTTTTTTTTTTCCCAGCGTCCTGTCCCACTGTGAAACAGGCTTTTTACTTCCTAAAACTTTTGTCCAGCGCCAGCCTGTTTGCCTCTAAGGTGCTGGGGATGTTTCGCGATCTGTCTCCGTGCCTTGTTTCGGTCCTTTCTTATTCTCAGGTCCTGATACCGTGTCCCCCGAGCCCCCGAACCCGGG
Source organism: Arenaria interpres (assembly GCA_013399435.1). Classification (NCBI taxonomy): domain Eukaryota; kingdom Metazoa; phylum Chordata; class Aves; order Charadriiformes; family Scolopacidae; genus Arenaria; species Arenaria interpres. The sequence goes on along the minus strand of VXAK01021282.1, from coordinate 276,313 downwards.
TTGCGGTCAGTTTTATTTAGGGGAATAGCTGGTGGCTCCGGCCGTTTGCTGCCGGGGGGCAGTGGTTTGGAAACGCAGGGTTTGGAGCAATTGCTTCCCGGATGATCTCCCAGGACAGAGCTGTTCCCATCTCAGCACATGGGCGGGCGTGGAAGCCACCAGTCACCGGGATGCTCGAGTAAAAAGCAGGGGGAAGCAGGCGCAGTTAAATGCATTATTTCAAACATAAGCCCTTTCAGTTAAAAACTGTCTTCTATATTGCTAAATGAAAGCCACACTGCCTTTGCCTTCTGACTTTTTTTTTTAATAGAACAGGCAAGTGAATTCAGAGCCCTACTTTTTTCTTAAGAAAGGTTGGAGTGCGGTCTGCGGTTCAAATATCCGATCATGTATCGAACAACAATCTATGAAACAGCGATCAGGTACTGAACAACACCTATCAAATCCCTCCGTGGGAAAAAAGAAAAGGTCACAGAACCTCGCAGGGGCAGATCCCAGCAGGACAAGTTGTGCTTCTATTATATATGTGTGTTTTTATATGCTTTCCGTTACGTATGTATATATGCCTATCTGCACGAATGCAGGTTTTGCACGTGCCTAGTGTTAACGGAAGCGATTTGTACCTGCTGGAGCTGGCTCGTACGCCGTTACCAGAATCACACAGGAAGGCAGAGCACAGCGCAGGCTGATTTTACTCAATTTCTCCCTGTTTTGCTATTGCAAAAGGCACCGCGAGCAGGGCTTTGCGGCCAGGGACCTCTTCTCTGGAGTGCAGTCCGCAGGAGAGACGGAGGAGAAGCATCAATCTGTGCTTACCTGGAGGCCGGGGGCTGCGCCCTCCGTGCCCCGGAGCCCGCCAAGGGCTTCCCCTGGCTCCCTCCGTGGACCAGTCCTAAAGATGTGTCCTAGCCTGTAAAAATGCTGCATGCCCGCTCCGTGCACGCACACATCTGGGCTGCATGTGTGGAGAAGTCAAGGCACACACCGCAAACAATTTTACATGTGCAATTTTCCAAGTATGGGTCTAACAAGCGGCATATCTACAGTGCAGAAAAGTGACATTCTTCTGCACAGGAGGGCAGTTTTCAGTGACTTCCAAAGGGAAAAAAAAAAATAACGCAGCATTATGCTCGGTAGCACAGTTAGTAGCAGCTTGTTTCTCCTGGTGGCTCCTGAATTTTTCCCCAAACCCACCAAGACGGAGTGTTACTCCCAAACACTAACTTGCACACAGCAATCAGAATATTTCAGATACTCACTTCTATAGGCTGATGTTATTAAAATTAAAAACATCTGCTTTGAGGAATGCAGATTTTTCTGGACGTAAATGCTTCTCCACTCCCACAGTAAATTCAGCTGCTCGGGGAGAGAAAACGTGATTCGGAACAGTCGTCGCATTGTTTGACACGGTGGCAAACGGAGCGATGCCGCCCTAAATGTTGTTGTTGTTGTTCCACCAACAGTCGGAACTGGATAATGGCTCTAAAGGCTCTCGGCTGGGAAGACTTTCCTGATAGCTCTCTAGGTAAAGGATTCCCATCGTGTGCTGCCTCCCACCCCCTGCTCTGGGCAGAGGTTCTCCCTCCCGTTGCCCCCAAAGAGAGGAGTTTGTGGCTGTGATGAGTTTTGTAGCCCTTGTCCGTTATCAGCTCCCTGGCTGACCCCCCGCCACCCACACATCCAATACCATCACCTCATCCCCATCAGAGGCACCACCGGCCAGAAACTCCTCCTGCCTCACAAAAATCATGGGGAAAAACTTCACTACTCGTACTAGCTTCTCTTACGCTGTTTAGGAATGACTAATTACGTGTATTGATGAGGAACACACTGATCGCCGTGCTAGTGACAGGAAGCTGCACTGAGGTGCTGTGGTATGTCCATGGGACGTGGTGTTGCTTTTGCCATTCAGGTTGGGTCTAAATAGAGAAAAAGAAGTTGCAAATGGGAAATATTGGTCCTGCTGACATGGGAATACAGGAACACGGAAGATAATCCATAGGGGGACGTTGCCCTAAAACAGACGGAGGTGAGAAAGCATGTCGTGACACAGGAGCGGGTACGGTGCTACCCAGAAGTGAATGGTGGAAGTTAAAGTCCTTTTCTTATTCTGATGCCTTACAAACCTGCCACTGGGTAAATCTGGGGGTTTCAGAAATGATGTATAAATAGAAATTTAGAGAAAACATGGCATTAGTGTAAATAAGTAAAAAACCCCACCTTGCTGACCGTGTGTCTTCTGGAAAAGAGTATGATACATCCAAATATTTTTTGGTATTGGGAGAAATCGGTCCTTCCTTTGGCTTGTAGGTAAGAGAGGTTGGAGACAGGTTCTCTCCCAAGTGGTCTGGAAGAGCTCCAAGCCACCTGAGATCCCCATTGCCACTCCACCTTCCCGTAGCTGCTGGCAACGGGAAACCTGCTCTTTGTGGGGTGGATCCCATGAAGTTATAAATAACACAAAATCAGGACTTCAAATTCTAATATTGTTTAAATCCTGTGTAAGTTGATGAACACGCACACGCACACAGGAATTTGAAAAAAACAGGATTTAGTAATTTCCTCCCAGTATTTACATCTTAAACCACGTTAACCAGTGTTCTAGTTCAAAAGAAACACTGGGATCTGGCAGGATTAGTGATATTTGAGAGCCATCCAGCTCTTGAAAAACCGTCTGATTCTGCTTCCTGGGGATTCTCACGGACCGTGGCCTTTGTGGAGGCAGGTGTCCTCGTTCCAGCTGGCCACGGGGAGCTTCACCGAGCAATGTTCACAGGCAGCGCTTCAGATCTCGGTCCCCGAAGAAATGTAAACTATGTGGGCCTTCAGAACTGGGGATTAAAACAACGAGGAAAAGAAAGTAAAATCCATTCATTACATCTGACTTGAAGGAAACGCTTAAAGAAGGGAAACAGCTGATCGTGAGACAGATCTTACGGCTGTGAAACACGGGTTGCACTTCTTGCGTGGAGACAACTCTGGGTTAGACGCTGAGGGCAGGGGAGCCGTGGTTTGTGTCCTTAATAGAAGAAGAATAGAGTTATAGTTGTCCCTGTTGGCACCTAGAGATAGATCTGCAGGGGCACAGGAGCACAAAGGTCCCTTGCAGTCCCGGGGATGCCACCTTGGAGGATGGATTCAATTAAAAAAAAAAAAAAGCTGGAAAAATTTGGGGTTTTTTTTTTTTTTCTTTTTTTTTTTTTTCTTTCCCCCAGTGACTTCAAAATACTGCAATTAAAACTATTATTAAACTAGATAAAATGAAGCGGAAATTTGCTTTCAGGTTTTAAAGCCAAGAATGTTCCTTGTGCCTCTCTCCATTTCTGTGCTCCACGTACCCTGTGCTGTTTACACAAGGATTATCTTGTTTATTTTACAGTTATTATGCTTCATAGAAACTAATCAAGAGAATATTTCTTTTTTTATGACAAAAAGTGGATGTTGAATTGCTCGAGTTGCTTTTATACAACATTCTTGAGCTTGCGATAGTGTGATATTTAATAAAGTGTTTATAAAGGCAGATATAATAGTTTATCAGATCTCAGGCAGTCATCATAACAAAACTGCCCTCAGCCTGAGTGCTATGTACTGTACTTCGTAATTTACAACACAGCACTTTCTAAATTACTTCACGAACTAAGAAAGTTGCCTACCAAAGAATCAATCTTATAAGAGCCGAGAAATCTTTTCCTAAATATTTTTTTCTGTTACTTAGTCTCCGTACAAATCATTATTAATAGCCTGGACTCAGAGAGGAACCTCTCTCCCTCGCAGCGGGCAGCACATGCGCGCTCTGAGGGATTTCCATGCCCTCCAATCTATCTAAATTTCCAGTGGAAGAGACCTTTCTGCTGAAAACACTACGTGCCTAAAATGCGATCTTCTTTTTTTAAGGGGGTAAAGTGAAGAAAAAAAAAGACTGAAAAAGAAGCCCAAGACCCTACAGTGGGAATCTAACAGGGAAATTGGGCTGGGAGTAGATTGTTTACGAGACCATGAATAGAGAATGGAGCCTTTCATTTCTGCGTGGCGGGTCCAAGTCCCCACCAGCTCCTCCCAGCTTTGTCTGGTGGATTCGCCTCAATGGCATGTGCTCAGGCTTCTTCAGCAGGAAATAAATCCCGGGTCCACCAGTCCCATCTTCCTCTCTGCTGGAGGACCTGCCCTGAAAATTCCTGCCGGCAAACAGCGGGAGACTCAGGTGTGCGTCCCAGGTAGGTACCGGCATCTCTTCGTTCTTCCCCAAAGTCCCACTCTCATTATTCACTATGCACAGTCTGTCCGCCGTCACATGGAAAAGGAAGAGATCAGGGACATTTAAAAGTAGAGAACACCTATTTGTAATTCAAGGCCATTTTTTGATCTGCAAATAAGCAATGACCTCCTTGATACCCAGCGTTTACTCAGTCTTCATCCTGGAAGCGCCTTCTGCAGTTAGTCCTGGCATGCACCTGTAGATGCAAAGCATGACTTAGATCTTCCTTACGATCACTATGAAATCATCATCCAATTTCACTTTAACCTTCTACGTAGTTTACACTTCAACCTTCTATATAGTAGAGGAAGAAAAGTATCATTCACCTGTGTTTGCGTTGCTCATCTTCACATTTTCAAGCAGTAAATAAACAACAAATTCCCAGCCCTCTGTAAGCAGGTATGTCCTCCAGCTGGGCAAAGCTTCTCCTCGTGTTTCTAATGAGCAGTCTGAAGGCACAAAATTGCGGTTATTCTTTGCAAAAAGGGCAGTGGATTTTAATACTTGGTCAGGCTTTGATCTGAGAGAAGTAGAGAGGTTGGGCTCTGCTGGAGGGCTCTCTCTCAGAAGAAAGGTCGACTCACAGTTGTGCAAGGAGCAGGTGTTTTCTTTCACATCTAAGAATTTTTTGTCCGATTGCAAGAAGCCTAGGAAAGATGGGTAATTTGTGTCCCTATTGCTAGTTTTAGAGGAGGTGCGTGGCAGTCCAAGGTGATTATATGATATCAGAAGAGAAGCAGCATAGAAAGGGAAAGGTTTTGTGGTTGACAGTGGCACAGGTGGATAACCAATTCTCACCTAGGAGAAATGGTAAAACATGTTCTTAAAGGGTTTTGTGGGAGACCATCAAACACATCTGATCTGCTGAATGTGTTTTTTTAAAGGTAAGGATTGCAATCAGGACTCTATCAGGATGGGGTTCTTGCAGCATCCCCATGGATTCGTACCACATGGTCACCGGTAGAGAGAGTCTGAAAGATAAGAATCAACCACATGACTTCATTGAGTGATGGACTCTGAAACACCAGGTGGACAAACAGGTGATTTTCTTATCCTCAACAGAAATATGTGCTGTTGAAAAGCTGCAGACTTGGAATATGTTCATGGATTTCTTGCAAGCAGGTTTGCTCTCCAAAGTTGTGTTTTCCCAAGTTTATGCAATCTGGTCAGAATAATACTGATATTTTCCTGTTCCATAGCTGGAGTTGATTCTGCAGCACAATAGTTATTCCAGGATGAAGAAATGTCTAATGGAGGATACCTGTGATCATCAGGGCCCTCTCCTGTAGGTTGAGAGTGGATAGGATCCCTGATGAATTCCCAGAACCAAAATTGCCACCTTCTTAGCCCTCTTGAGCAATGAGAGCTCTTGTCCACTGGCTGGTGAGAAGATGAGGACAACAGCTAAATTTTTCCCGATGAGGTGGTTGAAGAAGAAAACTGCAGAGGATTGGTTAGCAACTTTGAAGCTTTATATGGAGATTTATCATGGTATGCCATTTCCTTCATTTTAAGAACTGAGGGGGTGGAGAAGCAGTGCGGGTTGTGAGTGAGGCAGCACCAGATGGATGGATACCATGAAAGTAGAGGGGAAGGTGACATTTGGAACTGGGCAGAGTGTGATGATTTAGAATTTACAAGAGGATGTAGAAGAGAGAAAATTAGGATTTTGTTGAAAACGAAACAAATAATGAAAGAGTAACCTATAAAAAGCAGGAAAAAATAAGATTTATTGAGTGTGAGTGAGATTACAGACTTTGAAGAGAGAATCAGAGAAAGAAACTGAGTCAAAAAGAAAGGAATGGGAGATAAGAATAGAGAGAGACAAGAGCAAAGATACAAAAATAACAATAATAAAAAATGAAATTAAATGAAGTAAAAATAAAATAAAGTAAAATAAAATAAAATGAAATATGAAGATGTGCCGGTAATGGTTCTGTCTTTTCTTCAACACTTCCTTGACACAGTCCTTTACCTGGGATACTAATTTCTGTCACCATGGGAAAGTTAGCCTGTGGAGGAGACAGAGCTTTCCTGGGGCCTATTACAGAGGGTGGGGTGACGTCAGAAAGGTGGATCCACCAGCTCCAGCATGACATTTTCATCCTGTGCTTCTCCTTCCGCTCTAAGCCCCTGATATGTGTACATTTAGAAACAAAAATAGTGTTGAAAGATCTCCTGGAGAACAGTTTAACGCAAACGGGAGATGGAATGAGAAAGGCACCAGGTCACTGACCACCTCGGTGCCAAGGGCTGGGTGCCTCTGCTGTATCCATGATGGGACAGCAAAATTAGTAGCTTGAGACACTCCAGTTCTGCTCCAGAGGTTCTCTGTCATTTTGTGCAAGGTGCGTCTTTTTGGGCAAGCCAAAATACAGGTGCCTGAATCCTCAACCCAGTATTTATCACCCTGGAAATCATTGTTAGTTTATAATTATTCAAAGCTCTGGCCAAGTGCTGTAGGTATTGCTTTGAATGTCATGGTTGCCGATTCCCCCACCAGCTTTATAAAATCACGTATTTTTCAGAAGGATCAGCCAGGCTAGAAAGAAAACCTGGCTCCTTCACTCCCTGAAGTGGGGTTTGGACCATGCAGAGGGTCACTTATCCCGGGGTGAGGATAGAGGTGGAGGTGACAACATCCAAGAGAAGACAATGAACTTCAGGGACACCGTTGAAAACTTAGGCATTGTAGACTTCAGGCTACCAAACAGCTGGGTTTGCTAAACACATTCTCTCTTTTTCTTTCTTTTTTTTTTTTTTTTCAGCCCAGAAGCATTGTTTGGGCAGCTGTTGAAAAATTTATACATTTGTTAGGATCTCAAGCTGTTTGGGAGCCGTGGCAGGTCAGATGCTCTGCCCAGGCTGCTTGACAAGCAGGTTGTACCACAGCCTGGTGGTAACCACAAGCCGGCATGAACCCTTATAGTCAGGCCAACACTTCCTAGAGAGCATCATATTTATTGTGCACATGTGACGGAGTCACCGCAGGCCCTGCAGGGTGAAGGCTCAGAGCTTCTGGGGATTGTCTGAGGGACCTACTGCCCATGTGCTGCCCAGTCACCGGGGAACACGGGCGGTGAAGGGATTCTGCGAGTCAGATTTACTGTGAAAAGGCAGCAGCAATGAAACGCCGCATGTGCGGCAGGACGTGCCGCTTCCTGAAGCTCCGGTTGGAGCACACATACGCTGCCCAGATTTCCCCCAGCCCGAAATGTGGGAGCTCTAAAAGCTGGAGGCTTGAGAAAGGGGGGTGATATTTTTAAGATGTGTGGGGTGTGAGGGGCCAGGAAGAAACATGCCGCTCGGCACCATGGTTCTGCCAACCTCATGGCAAGGTGGCTGACACACGATGAGAAAAAGATGCCCAGGTTCCACTATCGGATAGGTGTCGCACCTCCAGGTGATGCAGAGCTTGTGGAATTACTCCATCTATGCTCTCCTTCCCCAGTCAAATAGGAATATATAAATCACAGAATCATGGAATGGTTTGGGTTGGAAGGGACCTTAAGGAGCACCCAGTCCCACCCCCTGCCCTGGGCAGGGACACCTCCCACCAGACCAGGTTGCTCAAATCCACGGTAGCGCGGATGCCCAATAAAGATGCCATCAGCATAAATAAAGATGATGAGTCATCCAGACTTTATGTGGAATAGGCGCTATGTAAATAATTTTTGTTCCAAGAACAGCAGCAACCAACCCCTGAAAAGCTGAGAACACCTTTATGGTAATCCTCAGTCCCTCGTAAGGTAGAGCATTTGGTAACAATTAGAGACGAAGGCTCAAAATACTTATTCATACCTCCCTGAACTTCAGACAAAAAAGAGATCCCGATCTGAGCCACCTCAGGGTACCGGCTTTGCAAAAGCAAAACAAAATTCATGGAGTTTTTTAAAACCCAAACCATCCCAACTTCTGGTCCCTTTCGGTTTCGATGCATTTCACTGTTTTAATTTTATTCTTTTTGTCCTCACACAAGAAAAAATGTGAACTGACTAGAAGTTAGGTTGATTTTTGTGAGGTTGAGCCGAGGTCAGTGAAAAATTGATAGCAACTTTTGAGATGAAAAAAAAAAATCATCAAAGCCGAAGGAAGCTTCTCAAAGTGGGATTTAATAGCAGCTATCATATTGCCTTCAATGGCTTGACCATTTCTTCTGCAGCTGTTTTATTTTAAAATATTTCACCCCCATCCCACATGTATAGGCCCATGCACTGACCTAAGTACACACATCCAAGTACTTTGGTCACTCATGATAACTATAAACCCTTCAGTGAACTACCAGAAAGGTAGTTCAAATGGAAATGGTGAAATTCAATATAGCGTTTAACTAAGTCACTGTCTAAGGTTAAGCCCAAGGAACAGTCAGTAACGTTGGGAGGAAAGGCAAATGTATTAATTGGTAGGTGGACACCAGATACATGTGGCTTTCCTGAAAGCTGTTGAATAACTGCAGTGGTATTTCAATGTGAGTGAAGCAAACGAGTCTATTCAAATATATACTTTAATTCATAGATACTTTAACACAAGCAGACAATAATGGGTTCATGAATTTGCTTATTATGGTTCGTTTCCATTGCTCTCTTTTTTCATTTTTAAATTGAGTTTTGTCCAAAGGTGGTCAAGAAGCGTTCCTTCATCTCAGTGGAGGTTGAGATTAATTAAAATTAAAAGGAGGTTGAGATTAAAAAAAAATATTAAAAATCCACATTTGATTAAGTAAAGAAATATTTCTATTTACTCATTTTCCCCCTCATTGATATGCAAAACATACCAATAATTTTGATGCGGTCTCTACATGGAAATAGTATGACATGCTGCCAATCATGAAGCTGAGGAGAAAAAGAAGAACCAAGAAGTAACTTCACTACAAATCAACAGATTCAAACAATTTTACCTTCTCTGAGATTTTTGCTTCATGAGGTACCCTCCTTTGTAACATTTACCGATAGCAACAACAAAAAATTGAATTGCTGACTGGTCTCCTCTCACCCCTTGGTTGTTCTCCACTCCAAAAACCAAACAACACATTTATTGTTTAAAAATGAGAACTTCAGCGTCCTACCATGGTGTGAAAGGTAAATGAACTGTAGAGAGATGTGTCACAGTAAGCCGACAGACAGACAGACAGACAGATGCTTGCAAAGCTAATTTTTTCCAGAGCTTTCTGGCCTTTTCCTGCACGTACAAGTGAGCTGCTGGCACGAGACGGAAAATCTGTGGAACAGCTGACCCACCTCACAGCTTCCCACGTAAGAGAACCATCCACACACTTAATTTCAAAATTGCCTGAAACAACTTGAAATTTGTTCACAGTCGTTGTAAATCTGAGGTGCCACTGGTTGCTGTGATCTGCAGTCATCTGCAATCACTGAATAATCCAGGCTGAAGAAAATTCTGGAGGTTTCCAACCCAAACTCTGTCTTGAAGCAGGGTGAGCTACGGGGCCACAACAGGTTGCTCAGGGTTTTGTCCAGTTGGGTCATGAAATCTCTTGAGGACAGAGACTGCACAACGTCCCAGTGCTTAACCATCTTCATTTTCCCACAATATACAGAGCATTCCATGTTTCAGGTTAAGAAACAGTCTTGGTGGACTCTTTGGTGTCTGGACTTGCTCAGGTTTATTGGCTGTGCTCCCTGTCCACATGCTGCTTTCATGGAATCATAGAATCCTAGAAATGTTGAGTTTTTTCCTAGTTTCTCCTAATATCCATCCTAAACCTTCTCCGGCGCAACTTGAGGCCATTTCCTCTTGTCCTATTATCGCCTGCTCCTTGGGAGAAGAGACTGACCCCCAACTCTGCAACCTCCCATTCATTTTTGCATGACCATTGGTAAAGTGTACTCGTTGAACTTGAATACACTGCCAGGGCAAAGTTGACTTGAGAGATGTTTTCTCCTAGGTCTTCCCCTTGCCTTGCACTTCTGCCCAGCTGTTGGTCCAACCAACTTACTCTCACTCAGACCCTGCAGGGTAGCAATGTAGAGGGTACCAGGATGCACCATTGTCATTCAGGTTGTCAAATGAGGATTGGGACTGAGGTGAACAAAGGTGTTCACTTCCATTTTGTCAGTGTTAAGTTCATGGTTGGACTTGATGATCCGAAAGGTCCCTTCCAACAAGGGCGATTCTATGATTCTGTGATGGCACCAGCTCTCCAATCTTCACAACACAAGAAAATGAGTAACTCACCACGTGTTGGGAGAAAACATATATTTTATTCATATTTTATCCTGCCTTACTGCAAGTAGAAAGCTTATCACAGCAGAACATCTCCTTCACTGTGAAAGGATGCAGTGATCCCTTTTGCTCCTTTTTGTGGAGGATCAGATATTATAGAAGAGACCACCGAGTCTTCACTTCAGACAGGACACCTAGACCTAGTTAGTGACGCCATCTACTCGAAGCATATCTGAATTTTACACCATAGATATATTCCCCAAACTATGCCGTCACCTGATGCAATCTATATCAGAACTGCTATATTTGGCCCTCTTAAAAAAAAAAGAATTACTGGAAGAGATGATTTCTAACTATTCACATGGTATTTTTGATCACTTGCAGCATGAAGAATGATTGCGGATGTTAGGGGAAATCTGAGCTTAATTGTGTCAAATTGGAACTAACCAAATCAGTTAATTCACAGTAGCTATTTTGAAAAAGCTCAGAAGAAAAGATTGCAATTGATAAGATAATAAACTGTATTTTTGCATGCCATGGAGTGTTTTTAAAATATATGGAAGAGCATAGTCAATAAAATTTTTTAGTGTAAGGCATTGAATGTGTGGAAACCCCATTCAGCAAAATCTTCCAAATTGTAATTTAGCACCTAACTTTTGGTTCAGGTTTCTTTTTGAATCCTTAGGCATTCAAAAAGTGCATTAATGTCAGAAAACCTTAGGCAGTAAAGCCACCAACACTCCCCCTCTGTGTGAAATCCCATCTCTCTAGAAGTCTGTAGCAATAAGTCTGCTGGTGCTTCATCTTCACTCGATAGTTTACTCGTAACCTCTCTAACCTGGTTTCTATAAAGTATTCAAGTTCTGCTAATGCTTCATTATTTTAAAATTACCATGTTGTACATCAGTTCTCCTACTCAGATTTTTGTCAGTGTCTGTAAAGAGATTTACAAATCAAAAAGGTTTTAGAAGTAATATGTGTAAATACTAGGGGAACCTAATTTGTCACTAAAAGTCTGACTAATAAAATCTGAGGTTTGAGCGCACAAGAAATGCAGAATTATTTAATAGCTGAGACCTTATGAAGTAATGATATCTGCTTTGATATCTGTTTTTGAAATCATAAAAGATAAAAGAAGTCTCGCATTACTTTACAGGCTTTTTTTACAGTTGCAACGATAGCAGGATAGTATTATCCTTTAAGTGTTTTCAGCTCTTTGCAGGGCTTTTATGAAGTTTTAAAAATAGTATCTTGTGGTTGTTCACAACTGAACAGCAAACTGACTGTGCGATAGTTATCTGTGTTGCTAAAGATAAAACTGCGAAGTTATTAGGCTACGTTTATCTAAACAGCCCAAGGATGATGACATAGATTTAAAGTTACAGCCCAAGATCAAAGAAACCAATAAATGATCCAGGAAACAACGATTTAAAAAGCAAAATCTCATTTGTTAATATGAAGGCTGGTTTTAAGGTGGGAAGAGACATCATTTGAAATAGGACTTCTTTATTCTCATTTTTTTTCTGTAAAAGATGTTCTACATTAAACTTGTATTTTTTAGAAGTATCATAGCTTTTCACCTCAATTCCTTAGGCATCATGAGCCTGCTCCAGCAGCCACTGATAACCAGGTGGTGACTCACACTAAGGTTATTTTCTTTTCCTCAGCTTTAATCACCTTCCGAATTACCCTGGTTTGCTGTAGATGTTATTGAGGTTCTCAGCAACCTCAAAGGAACTTCTTCTTGGTCCGTTTTCCAGCATTAATCTTAGCTCAGGATTTGCTGATCTGTTGCTCAATCTGTCGCTGCTGTTGTGTCTCCATTGTGCTGTCATCAGGCCGGAGTCTGTTTCTTTTCTTCTTCCCCAACAAAAGATGTTCTTCCGCTTCTCTACAGCTTCATATCCAATTGGGTTGGAACAGTTTTGGGACATTAACTGCTGGTTTATTTTTTTATGTATCTGTGCGATGCAATTCTGTTGGACTCTGGAGGTTCCATCGGACGAGCTGGATGAAGATACGGCAGCACAGTAGGAAGTGGCACAGATGGGATTGCTGTATGTGGTACAGTGTCCTTCAATTTTTGACTCAATGATCCATCTTGAGGATCAAGAACCAGTTTATACATGTAATCCCCAGAGGGGGCCTTCTGTATAAGTTTGGAGAGGGACCTTGGTACGTGCTTCAAGATCCATCAAGACAGGCATTAAGAGCAAGAGTATATGTTTAAATCAAGTACATACATGGGGTAATGGCCACAGTAAAGTAAATAAATAAAAAAAAGTTTAATTTAAATGTGGCTACAAGATATAATTCTGTGTCTGAAAGAAAGGTACTGAAGCTTCCTGTTGTTTGCCAGAGGTGGGAATGAACTTGCTTTTTGGAACAGTAATTTCCCAGTTCATACTGTGGTCATTTGGAATTTCACCTGCTGAGGAGTTAACAGTGTGGAATTGCTACTGCTCTAACTTCCTGCCCTATAATTGGTTAAATCTGCCAGTTCATTTCAGTATTAATCTAAATATTGCTGGGCTTAGTTTTTTTGCAGTTATCAGAAGAACTATATAAAATCAGGTACAACTGAAGTCCCATTTGGCTCATACTTCCTTTAGTCTTTCATAGAATGATCTTCTTTCTTAGTCTAACGTAGATATTATTTGCAGTTCATTTCCCCCAAAAGTTTAATACGTAGCCTAATTTTTATTACAAGTCCAAAACCCCATTTTCAAATACAAGTACGAAACTCCTCATCCCCAAAAACATATCCCTTCCTTTGACTTCAGCAGCGCATTTCATCTGTTTTCCTTCAAAGTTGTTTTGCTTTACACATTCTGCGGGTAAGCTTTAATTTGCATTGTTTAAAAGCTGTTTGTGATAGCTCCAATTGCCTTAGCGCAGGGGTATATTTTACCACTTCAAGCAGAAAACGGCTTTGTTTTCCTCCAGACTACAGCAGTTAATAATGCGTCCCCATTTTCTCTTTTAAAACAATGGCTTAATAAGGGTCGATAAAAGGCCTGATAAACCAGATGGTCTTGGATGAGGTCCTAGGTTTGTTCAAATCTGAGCTTTGTTGGACTATAGGGAGGAGAACAATGTGCAGTCCTAAGGAATCCACGGAGAGGGAGGAACCGAGGTCTTGGATATTTAATAGCAGTAAGAACAAAAGTACTTATGTATGGCAAGGTGGTTTTTGTTTTTTTTAATTACAGTCACTTCATACATGATTACAAAGGAAGAGTAAAGGACTTATGGCAGGGCTGGTGGCAGTTGGTGAGGTCCACAAGGTCCTAAGTACTTGTGAGCATAACTAAATAAAAACTACTCTTAATTTGTGTAGAAATAGGGAGGATCATTGAATGCAGCAACCAAACCAAAAACCAACCATAGATTAAGAGGAAGGATCTATGTGCACGATATGGAGGAGAATAATCTAGGAGCAAAAGAAATGAAAAAAAAAAAAAAAAAAGAAAAATATCCCTTCAGTTAAATGTTTGTTTCCAGATAGGGAACAATCTCCTCTCGGTGCAGTCCAATGAAATTCTGAGCAATACAAAGCATTTCACAAAAGCTCTCAAACCTGTTACTACAGAATATATTCAGGCTTTTTCCTGGAGCTTAATTTGGGAGATTCAGGCTTCTCATGCAAGGTTTACAGTTCCATCGCATAAAAGGATGGAGGGAGCAATGGCTGGAATTATCTGTCATCCCATTCTTATTAGACACTTGAAATGTAGATTACCTAAACAAAGAAATTTATAGTGTTTATGCAGTTAACTTTTACTGACTATGAGATACCAGATTTGTTTGTTTGTTTCATACCAAACATAGCACAACCACATTTGCCAGCAAATGGAAACAAATTTTGTTGGAACGGATTTTGTAAGTAAAACAAGATCTTTTCAATGCAAATATTATTCCAGGACTAAGCCAACTGCAAATATTGGGCAAAAAGGAGCGGAGAGGTTCAGAAGAAACATAGCGGCTGTAGCCCACAATTTTTTTTTCTCGCTAGCACCATCCTAAGGAAAATTAGCAATGCCCTCCAGTCACTGAACCTGGGAGTCGGGAGGGAAATGCACAGGAACCACATTTTCTTAAAGATTTTTGGTCCAAGGTGTCTTTAAAACATCTGATATTACACCTCTTGCATGTGCAGGAAGGAGCTGAAGTGAAACGAACTACCTGTAAGTGACGAAATATCCTCTCAGAACTACCCACTGTCACGTCCACACAACTTAAGAAGTTTTCCTGTATTAAATGACTAGCCAGTATATTTCTTGCTGCTTTCATAATACAGAAATAATTTTTCTCTTCCTTTCAAAACGTGCTGTCTCTTTTCCCCCCTCCACAACAAATCTTGAGGAGGTAGTTAAAGCATCAACACCTATTAGAGAGGATGGAAAGAATACATCACTGGAAATCTTGGAAACTTTTCAGCAGCGTGTTTGTCCCAGAATAAATGAAGGCCTCTGAACTGATCCTCAGATGAAAAGCGGTTCATATACGTCTTTAATTAGATCATGCCATTGGAACACAATATTGCGATAAAGAAGATTTAATAAAGCATTTTGTCCTTTTATTACTTTCGTTTCATGCAACATATCTCCTTATCCAAGCAAGATGTTTGACTTCAAAGGAAGTGCTGTCCACCCTCCCTTTGCTCAATAAATAACTCCCAGAGGAGTAAAAACAATATATGTTTGTAGCTTTGCCGACGCTGCTGAGTGGTGAGAAGATCAATCACTGTCATCCTTTTCTCTAGCCCTAGGTCCAAGATGAATCTCTTCCTTAAAGAAATTTCAGTATAATTTGGTGAGTGTCATTAACCCTTCACCTCCGGGAGACCGCACCTTAATAATGAAATGAAATTAAATCAAGGGACTTCCCTTGCTGGAGAACATTCATCCAAGCAGGGGCTGACCCTGCACTGGTCAAAATCCATGGCGATAAAGGGACCAGAAGGTGGCTGAAGGAGTGTGTTGGATGGATGGTGGCACCATCAGAAAACAACCACCAACTTATTTTTCTTCAGTGAGAATAGCTCACCAGGCTTTTGATGCCACTAAACAGTCCTTTGCTTCTACTTTCCAAAGAAACAAAGCCAAAGTGTTTTCAAAACAAAACAAACAAAAAAAAGGACTAAAAGAAGCCAGAGAAAACAAAAGGCTGGATGGTGTCTGAAAAGGCAGGTATTTCACCTCGTGCTGCAAGGTGGGATGATCTGTCAAGCACAGGGTACCTGGCAGGGATTTCAGGGGTTTGTGTTTTCACAGATTTCCAGAGAAGAGTTCTTTTTTTTTTCCTCCAGGTGATTTATTTCCGTATCTCTCTCTTAGTGACAAAACTTGTTCCTGAATCTTTGCAGAGTTCTCTGCTGCTGCTACTGAAGCTCGCTGCATCTTCTGCTTACCCTCAACATGGAGAGTGGTTTATTCTTCTCTCCTTTATGTTTGACTTCTACATAGTTGATTAACATCTTCCTCTTTAGCATTCTTTTCTTTACACCAGAAACCTGTTTTCTTTTTTTTTTTTTTTTCCTTTTTTTTTTTTTTCAGTATCACACTTCTCTAATGTGTTTTGCTGGCTGTTTAATTCAGCTGCACCTTCCCTGAAACCATGTGATTGGGCACAGTAGGTCAACGTAGACCCACATTGAGCAGAACTGAATGTTTACTTCACGTATCTTGCCGCCCGTACATCTGCTAATATCATCTACTGCCTGTTTGCTTCTTTTTTTAATGCTAATTTGATGTGGATGGTTTATGTTCAGCCTCTGTTCCACAATAACCAGTAAATTCTTCCCTAAAAATTTACCCCAAGCTGGGCTCTGTCCGCTAATTATGCAGTTGATTACTCCAGAAAGCATAATAACTTTCTATTTTTTTCCCATTTTATCAAGATAATTTTGAATTGCAGTCTTGCCCTTCCGCCTACGTGCAGTTCTTGCTAGCTTGCTGCCATCTTCTATGTACAAAATTTATGTATATTGTGTAGTTTATAATTTGGATCGTTCGTGAAACCATTGAGAAGTATTAGTCCCCGGATGGACCTCTTTGGAACCCCACGTGATCCACCTTTCTGTTTGCTAAACAAACTGTTGATAATTATTCTGTGGACATCATTATGCAACGACTGGAAATCTGAAAATCAGTGATATGTGGAAATGAACCTCCAGCCACCAAGTGATTCATGAAACCTTCCAGATAAAGTGGTTTGAAAGCATAAACCCTTGAAAAAGCTCAGACTGAATACTTTTTTATGCTCAGATCTTGTTCTTCAATACCCACAGTTCCCCGAGACTTGTGTGGAATTTGGAAATGTACAGCTTTAGAGATCCTGCTTATTATTTGTACAGAACATCGTCTGTGGAATGCAAAAAAAATAAATGCAGGAGGAATAAAACCATGATTACTGCTGAGGATTTTTCAGTCTAAATTGGCTACAAGATCGCATCTGAGGAAGAAGCATGATGTCAGGCAAACGAGAGCGAGGGAAGGGTATGAGCTAGTTGTTTTGAGATTGTGCTTTTCCATTCTTTCTCCTCAAGTTTACTTTTAAATGAGGTAGAATTTGGCAGGGTTTGGAGGGAGTGTGTGCTTTGGCAGCGGGTTTCAAGGAGGAAGGAGGATGGAAGATTGAAATTGCCGTTTACGATTTAACTAGAATTAAAGGAAGAAGGGGTAAATTCTGCACTACAGGAATTTCGGGCCATGTATGCACGGGCAACAAGGTTTTATTTTAAATTGCTGCGTCACTTCATGCTGCTTAAATTAACTCCTATTGAATTTTAATTTACCTGTAATCCTCAGAATCCATTGCAGTAAGGTAAACCCTTTTAAAGGCATCCTTGTGTGTTATTTTTCCTCGTTTATTCAGCTTGGTTTAATATTGTTTGCTTTTCACTTTGTATTTTAACAAGCTTGCTCTTCAGTTTTAGAGTAATTCGTGATCACCCCCAAATGGAAGTTTATTTTATTTTAGTGTTTCTTTCACAACTAATTTGAACCTACATCTGGATTTAAAGAAATATTTACATAGAAATAACATGAAATTGCATGGTGTAAATGTAGTGCCATTCAACTATGTAAATAGCAGCAAAGATGTTTAATTGAGTATAAAACACGGGTAAGATGTAGACATTGCTTGTTTTTGTTGCAGTTGTTTTATGCTTGAACTTTGATGATAGAAATAAGGAGAACTAATTGATAATGGAAGTTACAGTTTGATGTGTGTTCTTGCAATTTGGCTTTACAGGTAGAAATCTTTTCTCTGGGTTATCTTGTCTTTGGGATACCCAGCCCTCGATTTATAGCTGCAAAGTCAGGCGGTGCTGCAGGTAGAGCCCCCCACGCCTTCCATGGCTCTGAAATAACAAAATCTACAAGATCCCAATGGACCTGGGACCATTTTTTTAAATAACCTCTTATTTGCACCTACCAAATTTAAGGAGGGATAAAACCCCCAGGACTATGTCTGGATGGGAAGTTGGCCAAACAAAAGCAATAACTCCCAGGATTCTGGCAGGGGGTGAAGACTGTGTCACCCTCTGCCAGGGTCCCTGCAGGCACCAAAGCCTGAAGTCTTGAGGATGAGAGACAGTTACTGCCCTATCTCTGCTTTTAATTGAAGGTTTCACCCATCAGTTTTACCTTGCTGAAAAGCCAGCCCACCTCTTTGACCTGGGGGAGCCATTTGCTGCAGAGGACCGGCAGCCCGACTGCTTGCTCCGTCTGTCTGCACCCGTGTCTCATCGCCCCTGTGATTCATGGTCTGATTTTCACAGCTTCAAAGGGAAGTCTAGAGACATCTGAAGGCAGTGAAGTGAGGAGCTGTCGGGTCAGGCGGCTCCATCATGAGCAAGGAAGAAAAAAAACGGGGGGAGAAGGAGACTGAGGGCAAAGTGTGTTAGTCTGTTCTTGTTGCCCCGACGCCTTGTTGTGGTTCAACCCCAAGTGGCAGCTTGGACCATGCTGCTGCTTGCTCACTCCCCCTGGTTGGGATGGAGGGGAGAATTGAAAGAGTAAAAGTGAGGAGAAAGTTGTGGGTTGAGATGAAGACAGTTAAGTAAGCAAAGCAAGAGCCGCACACACAAGCAAAGCAAACCAAGGAGTTCACAGAATCACAGAATGGTTGGGTTGGAAGGGACCTTGAGGATCATCCAGTGCCATCCCCTGCCCTGGGCAGGGACACCTCCTGCTAGACCAGGTTGCTCCAAGCCCCATCCAACCTGGCCTTGGACCCCCCCAGGGATGGGGCAGCCACAGCTTCTCTGTTCCCTGCTCCCTGTGGCAGGCGGGGGCTCAGCCACCCCCAGGAAAGCCGGGCTCCATCACGGTAACGGTGACTTGGGAAGACAAACGCCATCACTCTCAACATTCCCCCCTTTCCTTCTTCTCCCCCAGCTTTATACCCTGAGTACGACCTCCCATGTCATGGAATGTCCCTGTGGCCAGCTGGGGTCAGCTGTCCTGCCCTGTCCCCTCCCAAACCCTTGAGCCCCCTAGCCCGTTGCTGGTGGCACAGGGTGAGGAGCAGGAATGGCCTTGAGTGCCCAGCAACAACCAAACCCACCGGTGTTTTACCAATGGCATTCCCATCCCAAACCCAAACCACAGCCCTGCACTGGCTGCTGGCAAGAAAATCAACCCCATCCCAACCGAAACCATGACACTCCTCCAGTTCTCAGGAGGGTTCTGCCACCAACATCCCCAGCCACCTCTGCCAAGGATGCTGGCAGGCATGTCTGGACACTGTCTGCTTTTGGTATGAATTAAACAGGAGGAAGGATCAGAGCACGGAGCTCAGCCAGGGATGGAAGGCTCGCAGGGCAGGACAGAGCCCCCGTTCCCACCAGGGTGAGGGGTCTCCATCCAAGCCAGCTCCTTGGGGAGGCTGATTATCCCAAGGGCAGGACCTCAGCAGGGTGTGATGTAGTTTAGGAGGCATTTATATCCTTTCTTATTTACGCTCCAATTATGTGCTTAGAACCATTCACGTTGTTACCTTGCAATCAACTTATTTGACTGACAAAAAAATCTCAGAAATGTTTCCACACCTCTACAGCTTTCTTTTTCCTTGAGTTCACTGTCCTGTTGTCTTTGGCTTCACACTGCTCTGTCGTCTTCATACTGCCTTCTTCAATATGCAATTGTTACCCATTTATTGGACTTCCAGCTGCCACCATCCCCAGTAAATCGGTACGACTGAATGTATGCAGAGAATAACCAGAGGAGGGAAGGAACCACAGTGTGTGTTGTCCTCTGCCCACTTGATTTAGGGAAGGAGAAAAGACAATAGGTAGGACACTGCAGCACCCTATTTATTACCAAGTTTTAACTAGTTTTGTGATATTTTTTTCCACATGATTGTTTGCTTTGATGTTCATGTGAATGAATGTTGAGCCCGTTAATTCTCCTTCAATGAAGTCTGGTTGGAAACTGTGACTACAGGGATGCACAGACCCGTTACACCCTCTCTACACTCAGCTATCACTTTCCAGTGTGTATTCTAACAAAGAACAAGAATATTTGCTGAAAGACAGATTTTTAAGTGAGGATTATTGAACATAGGCAAGGTTTTGGATCTGAGTGTGAAAATTATGTCAGGATAAACTAATTCTGAATATCTTAATCACTTTACCAGGATACATTATTGCAATTTAACAGATAAAACAGAGTAGTGCTACTAAGTGAAGCCTTTATTGCAGTATAAAATATGGAACATTCATGCTTGCGCACCACGAGAATAAAGTAAGACAAGACAAGATGTGGATGGGAATGAGAAGATGGAGCAAAGATAAATAAATATCTTTAGCAAATAAATAGAATAAATTTAGAAAACAAAAATATGTTATTCTTATCAAACTATATAGCTTGGTCATGAAAATATGATTGGTGCCTAACCACACCGGCTTCCAGTTCTGTCTTTTAAGTGTGACATGTGGAAAACCTGCTAAGTAATGGATAAAGAAAATGAGTTACAAATTTTAAGAAAATATTAATCAAGTCATTCCGAGCAATGAATATTATTTAAATCAATCTCATCTTGTTTTGTGAATAAACTATAAAGAAAAAATTAAATGGAACTGTGTCAAATTGTTGTCACTTATTTGTGTCTAGTTAACATTTACCAGCGATGACATTCTTTCAAAGTAGAAGTTACACAAACAATTAAAAAAATTATTAAAGCTCTAAAAATGCTTACAGATGCTTTATTCAGAACCACTATACCCACTCATTTCTACCTTTTCCCCTTCCCTTCCCTTCCCTTCCCTTCCCTTCCCTTCCCTTCCCTNCTATTCCCCCTCCTTTCCCCCCCCTCCCCTTCCCTTCCCTTCCCTTCCCTTCTCCTTTCTTCCATTTTATACAGCTAGACATCGAGGAAAAAAACATGTTCAGGGAAATGAAATTGTTGTCCCTATCATTAAAATTATTGACTTTAGCACAGAGAAGCAAGGTCACTCGAAATTAAGACTGCAACTTGATGTTCAATCCATGCAATTGTGCCTTAGTAGAACAGGAACTATAAACAGGAGTGATTTCCTAAGCCCCGTTAGTCTTGCAGGGAATAAAATTCAAACAGGGTGAATTAAGGACAAAGTTACACATTTCTCTTTACTTCTTTCAGCTTTTTTAGTATTTGTCAATCTTTGCATTATTTGAATAGCAATTGAGTTTATAGATGATTTTAAACCATGTGTTTAAAAACCAGTATGTCTGGGGTGATGTTATTAGCTTGGGTAAATGCAGATAATTCTGCATGTCAAAGACAATTAACACATATCCTGTGGTCTTGATTACCAGGTTCAAGGAAATTCTGCCCAGAATAAATTCTTACTAAAGCCCCACGGAAAGTTAAAGGCCCCTGCCCTACAATTAAAAGGGGAAGGTAATGGACCCCCCACTTTTTTTTTGGTGATTGACTATAAACTGTGGCTCAAGGGACTGTTCTCAGAGGAGAGGGTTAAAGCAGTCAAGAATAAAAAAGAGGTTGTTTTAGTTGTGAATGTGTCTACATTCCACAGTTGCTTTTCTAAAAAAATATCCTTAAAAAAAATCTTAAAAATAAAAGTAGGTAATGCCACACTAAGTCTCACAGCGGAAGAAAAAGCAAGAGAGGCACCAAGTGTGGGTCAGGCGTGTTTGTACTTGGACTGTGTGAAAAGTCTTTTTTTTCTGTGTGTGTTCCACGCACAGGCAAGTCACTCTATATACCTGTTCCAGAATAAGCAGTCCATTTCTCATAAGCCCTTGAAAAAAAATTAAATCATTAGCTGACATCAAAAGAAAACAATTTAGAATACCTCTTCTGTGGCTAATATTTTTTTTAGCCCATTGGCAATAATTAATCCTTAAGTGAGCAGAGAAGAAATCTTAACAACTGAATCTTAACCTTTTAAGTCAAGAGCTGAGGTGGGCTGTTAGCAGGCTATTTCTTTTTTTCTTTTTTATTTCTGTTGTCAAGAAACTGTGCTGGAAGCCATGGCAGGATGCTGTCAAATGCAGGAGCGAGTTCAGCTCCACTCTGGTGTAGGGTTTTTCTCTTTGACTGATGCAAGAAATCTAACCTAGAAAACGTCAGACAGATGAACCTGGCTCAAAAACTTGGAAGAGCTAATTACCAGGCAAGGTAATCATGATAATTTTTAGTGTGAGGGACTGTACAGAGTGGAGGGAGATGAGGACAGGAGGTTTGGAGACAGCTTTTGGTAGTCATAAGGAAAGATGGATGGACTGTGTAGCCATAGGACGAGTGGGGAGGGTTTGAAACTGAAAGAGGGGAGATTGAGATGAGATCTCAGGAAGAAATTCCCTCCTGTGAGGGTGGTGAGAGCCTGGCCCAGGTTGCCCAGAGAAGCTGTGGGTGCCCCATCCCTGGAGGGGTTCAAGGCCAGGTTGGAGGGGGCTTGGAGCAACCTGGGCTGGTGGGAGGTGTCCCTGCCCAGGGCAGGGGGGGGCACTGGGGGGGCTTTAAGGTCCCTTCCCACCCAACCATTCTGTGGTTCTATGATTGTGCTATCCAGAAGGCCAGGCAGAGAGCAAACAACCACTATCACCTTCAGTTTGGATGAATTTGAGAGGTGAACCTACGTCTGAGGAGAAGCTCTGTGGCCCACAGTGGAGCTAGCACTGGCTGAATTTAGGCGCCTCCAGAGTTAGGCTGTGCTTGAAAGCAAGATTTCTGAAATTCTGGCTTAGATATGGGCAGTTAAAATCCTCCTGGTTTCTGTCTTGAGCACTGAAGACAAAGTTGGTCTGAATCTCATGGATTTCCCTTTCTACAGCAAGGAAGAAAAGAAGAGGAACCAGGGAAAAGAGTTACTTGGCTATTAGGGGGAAGAGCAAAGGAAGCTCTGACAAGTTCAAAGCTTTAAGAAGAGTTTGGTTCCAGCTACCTCCAGTTTGTTGGAGGCAGCAGGGATTTTGGTGAAAACGAGTGGGGTCTGATGAAGGAAGGGTTGATAGTCACTTTAACGAGGGCAGTAGAGAGGACAGAAGTTAGATCAACATCCTATCAATGTTAATGCCTACAGCAAGTTTATTGGCCCTCCAGGAATAAATTTCTTCTCTGTAGATTTTTTTTTTTGGACAGAGCCCAAAGGTGAGCTCAACTCCTTGTACCATAAAAGGATAAACTCTTCACTGGATGATTAGTTTTACACTCAGCCCCTCAAAAAAAAAAAAAAAAAAAAATTAAAAAAAAGGAAAGAAAAAGAAAGAAAATAAGGGAAAGCCTGTGGTTTCGGGGGAATGAATTATTTGCTTTAATAGTATTGAAAGTAAAGCAGCAGCCTTTCCATTATACTTAAAATAAATAAGGAAATAAAACAAATAAAAGGCAATGTCAAGGTTAGGAGTTTTCCACTTCTGGTTAATTTTTTCTAAGCTAATTGCGTGCGTTATGTTTATGTACCCAATCTACTGGCGCAAATCTCCCTGCTGAAAAATTCACGACTTGTAGGAGGGCAGCAGGGGCTCATACGTCTCGGTTTCTCCCCACAGCACTTGCCCAAGGCTTCACTTTACAAATCTAGCCTGCCAGCTGCCAGCCAGCTACTACAGGTCTTTCTGCTCTGTCAGTGGCACCTACTCATAAAAATTGTCAGGAGGAAGAAAAAAATAAGAGTTCTATCAGCTGGCTGCGCCATTCCCTACAAAACAAGGGCAACAAAGGTCCTGAGTGGAGGAGTGGGACTGTATGTATGCTTTCTTTCGGGTAGACCCACTCGTTGCTTCAAATGACCGCAATGTATTGCCGTGAAATCCCCGTGGGGAGGTGTCGGAAGAGCCCACTGAAAGCACAGCAAGTAGGAAATCTGCCGAGCCACACGGGCTCTCTTTCATATACGCTCGTTTTTAAGAGCTCTGCTTGCATGTACTCCATCACCAGGATTTGTGCAAAGGATGTGTACCCTTTAAAGACTAGTTGCTCGCGAGGGCATAAAGTCTCTCTTAAAAATCTATTTGTTTTGTTTGTGCTGAAAGGGTGTAGTTGGCGTTGAGGTACAATGCTCCGTCTGTAGAGCTTTCAGCAAATGCGCTCTCACATAGTTAGTGCAATGATTAAGGGCACTTTGAGGAGCTTACCACCTTTGCTCGGGGAGAGAGGGTACCCTGACCTATAAAAAACTCAAGTGGTACACTCAATAAATTTATCATTTTGCTAGATTCGTCCGTGGATGTTTTATTTATAATTCATTGTTGGTAGAACATTTCCACGGTGAGCGCCTGAGTTAACTCTTAGCTCTCTCTTAACTCTATTTTCAAGTATTCAGTGGGAAAAGAACAGAGAGCACAGCTCAATGGACTGTTCTGTTCCTACGAGGGGAAAATGTTTGCACGGGGAGTGCAATTTTGAAGGACCATGACCTCAATGTGAAAGGTGCAATATCTCAGATATTTTGAAAAACCCTTCCAGCGGAAGAACTGAGCAAGAAATGAAGGTCTTGCTCTGAACCTCGCTGGAGATCACAACACAATTAATTCCACACAAGCTATTCCCCGTTTCCCATACTTGAGGTGAACACTGGTATATTATTTTCCAAGTAAATATACATATTCTGGCCATAAGCAGACCTTTTGAAGGAAGGATTTTTGTGATCACTTTCAGCTACAGAAAAAGAATATGAAAACTTGCCTTTCAAAGAGATTTGAAAGTGGTGATGCAGTAGAGAACTGATGATCTTGAACTGGTTCACTTCTGAGAGGGTGGATCTATTATCAATCAAATAATAAATGTCTTTTGTACCCACCAGAACATGCTCTCCCTCCTTGAATACCCAAAGTAGTTACAGAAGCTTCTGGGGTTCAGGCATGGTCAAAACTGTCAGGCTGATTTTCTTCCATTTTTTTAATTATGTGTCAAGATTTCAAATAGAAGGCAACACGCTACACATGTGATGACAACCAAACAACGCATTTTTCACAGAAATAGATGGTTGGTCGTCTCCATGTGTCTAAATATCAATCAGAGCAAAGGCAGGTTAAGTAATGGTAGCACTGGTAATGACTGCGGGTGTCTTGTGCATATCTCAAATCAACAATGACAGAGGCAGTATAAAAACAATTTATGAACCACAGTCCTCTTGGGAACTACATTTCAAGCCATAATTTCATCTAAACTGTTTATCGGCTGCTTTTATTTAATGTATGAAGTGTCAAAAATTTTCTTTGACATTAGGCTTGTTATTGTCTTTTGATTTATGCATTAAAGAAAAGCACAGTAAATACAAAGATTGCTTAGTGGTTTTGTGTTTGAGAAAATATTGGAAACATTTGCTACAGTGGTAAAATCATTCATACAGTAGTTAGAAATGAAGAAATAAGAGTCATGAACTTTTAAAAGTTAAATAGCTGAGGACAGAAAAGACACGAACTGTAAAAGTTTTTACTTCCCCAGGCCCATTTTGCAAATGCAAATGTTTATGCCGAGAGGAGACCCATGACTACGTACGTGCAAACAAATAGCTGGGCATGGCTTTCCCAATGGGGAGCGTGGAGCATTCCTTGGTGGGTGTGTGTGAAGGCATAAAGCCACCTACCCAGAAGCGCCTGGGTAGACCTCTCTGTGCGTTTGGCATTTATTCAGCTCCACCGATGGCTATCTGCCTTCTCTTATCTCTAAGGTTTGGGTTTTAATCACCACTGAAGTATTCCTGAGATCTTAAACTTGCTTACAGAGTGAAAAAGCCCAGGGATGAAATTTCTCGAAACCACACCAGGATCCCCGGGTGTGTGCCTGAGCTGCACCCGGCTCTGGTCCCAGGGAAGTGGGGATGGACCAGCCACTGGAGAGGTGCCCCAGTTCTTCTGGTTGGATGGACCGGGGAGAGCAATCCCCATGCGAATGGAAGATCAGTGCATGAACAGTGCAAGGGGCAGCCTTGGGAAACAAAGTGTGGTGGGACATGGTAGATTCGTATCCACTGGGGAGGTAGAGCTCCAAACTAGCACAAAACCCTCCACAGTTACTTCACTTCCCCTAAAAAGAAAGTGTCACAACTACAGCGTGTGGTCCCAACTACAAGCCAAATGCCCAAGTGGGAGATTTCCCATATATTTTCTAGGTGTGCACTCTCATTGCTCATGAAGGCTGGTACACAAAGAATTGTATGACCAGCTTTAGAACTTGGCAGTTGAATATCGGATTTGGCAATATTTAGATTTTGCAATTGAGCATCTGAAATATCAGCTCCGGGTCTGGAGGGGCAAACTCTCTCGTTGTCCCCTCCCTTCACAAGGCTTAGCAGGAACCAAAGTGCTTTCCCTAGATCAGATGCGTCCCTGAGGAGGATGGAGGAGATTCCTCCTGAGGATATGAGAGGAACAACCTACTAAAAGTCTCCATAAACAGAGATAAAAGAGCCCAGGATAACTGTGCAGGATAACAGACTCCTAGAATATAGAGATGTTGGGCTGAAATAGGGCAGGGGACCTTGAGCATTCAGGAACATCTTGTACTACAAGTTCAACCCACCATTATTTGAATATTCAAGCACCTGTTTTCTACACTTTGGCTCAGACTTTTTTACCTTGGCATACTTCTCCTGCAGATGTATAACCCACATGCACAGGAGAAGGAGTGTAAAGAACAGCCAAACAATGGACTTGGTTTTAGTACCATCTGTAATCGTTACGAGTAAAGTTCATAAAACGCCAGCAGGACTGATATTTAACACTTATGCGAACGGGGATGTAAGTGGAAAATTATGGTCAGCTGTCTGATATTAGTGTAGTAACACAGAATTTACCTGGTTTTTATTTTCACTTTCTGGCCACAAAGTGTATCTCGCAGATATCCAGCGGAGGAAACGCATGCTTAGCAGCCTCCTTCCCTTGCCTTGGGCTTTGCACCTCCTGCGCGTAAAAATAATGCCAGCGTTGAACCAGGCAGTGTATACAGTGTGCACTTAAGGTATATGTAAATGATCCCATTAACTTTGTAGGTTTAAAGCGGACACATGTTCTGTAACTTCATGCTGTAGGTTTACTGGTCTTCAGCCTACTTGGAATTATGTCTGAATATTTGCTTGTTGGCATCCTTGAAAATCCGTGTGATTTTTGGCTCAGACCCCCGCGAGCAGATCTCTGGGAGGACTCGTGGATGGAGAACTGCTCAATCAGTAAGATTAGTGGCTGCAACGTCCTGAGAACGCAAGTGTGTTTTAATTATATTTTCTGCCTTACCTTGCATGTCTCCCAACTTATCTCTGCTCTTTTTATTTGTGAAGGGAGGTTCTCTGGGAACTGGGAGATATTCACTCGCACCCTATGAATGAAACTGGTCTGAAAACTCATAAAGTCTGATGGGTTCGTGCAGCTCCTAAAGCCCTCTACCCTGTAAAAGCACATTTTTAATGAATTTGCTGGGTCCAGCAGGTTGTGTTCATTTAGAAGAGGAGAAACCCACTAAACCACTGTAACACCAACAATTCCATTTCATTTACTTAATAGGAAATGAGAGTTTTGACAAATAGGTGTTGAACTTTTTTTTTTTCTTTCTTTTTTTTTTTTTTTTTT
>VXAK01021282.1:238540-248833 GCA_013399435.1 Arenaria interpres | reverse complement strand
TTTTTTTTTTTTTTTTTTCCAAGAAGCATTAAATCTACCTTTCCACATGGCTTCTAGGGTCTTTCTAAGTGATACAGTTCTTTTTTTCAGAAGTAGGGACTAAACGCAAGAGGCTTATTTGTTTGCTTGTGACCCAAAAGGCTCGGAGTGTAAATGAGTGAAGTTGTGGCTGTGTATAGCAAATTTCTCTTTTCCCTTTTCTATAGATTCCATGGTTCTATGCTGTACTTGCAAGAAGACTTATTTTGAGGTGTTTCTTACTGTTATTCTCTTAACCTGAGCCCGTCAGAAAAAAACAACAAACCCCCAACCATGTTGAAGACAAAGGGGTGATTTGATAGCTGGAGGGATAAATTTCCTCTTCCTCCATGAAGAAAAAGGTGTTTCACGTTAAACTTTCTTTATACTAAACATTAACATATATAAACAGACATTAGTGGCCTTTACACAGCGCTCTTGCTGTATGTCTGTATTAAAGGGATGCAAATCTCTAGAAAATCTGTATTAAGCCCTAATTTTTCATTTAGCTTTTCAGGAGAGTCTAATCTCTCAGACGTGACACTGGGCCTATGTCTGGTCTCATAAGAGCTGTTCACGCTTGTCAATACTGGAGATAACGCCTCATTTTTGCCAGAGGTGGAACAGAATCAGGCCTCCATGTTTGAAAAATCAATTCGTTAAGATTGATCAACCGACATAAAAGCAGCCCAAACCCAATGGGTGCTCCTGGGCCTTAAACGCCTGGTAAAAATGCAGTCATAATGGGTTACTGACGAGTGCACGCTCGCATAATTGTATTTGGGGCATGTTATGAATGACAGAAGTGAGAAAAAACACTCCTTACTTTTCAGTTTTTAATGACCTCTGATGTAATGTCAGTTTTTGGTTTGGTGGGGTTTTGTTTGTTTGTTTGTTTGGTGTTTTTTTGGTGTTTTTTTTTCTTCTTCTTTTTTTTTTCTTTCTGCTGTTAAAGGTCTGTGGGTATCGTCTTTGGCTGCTTTGGATGGCAGCAGTCTGGCATCAGGCTTTCACCGGTGAATTAAAGACACAGAATTAAGTGCCTAAACCATAAGTACGTATTGTCTTTAACAGGAAGGTACATCACATAGGATATCCTTTCAGTACATTTGGAAAAAAAATATTCTTTTCCATTGAAGAAATACATGTTATAACATTTTAAGAATAATAATCTTTTCTGCTGAAGAAATGCATGTTATAGCATTTTTAAAATAATATTCTTTTCTGTTGAAGAAATACGTGTTATGGCATTTTTAAAATCACAGCTATAGAACACAAATTGAAACAGAGCAGCAAAGGCTTTGGGGAAATTAATCAGGACACCACTAAATAGAGGTATTAAATTATAAACAACTTACAAGTAAAAATTTTTATAGCTGAAAAAATTTTCCTTTGCAAAATGCTGATCTGACAGTTTGACAAGTTTAATAGGGAAATAAAGGGTTTGCTGACTTTTCTGTAAAAAAAAAAAAGAAAATTTTTTTTGTGAAAACCAAAATATTTACAAACCAACTTATGAAAAAGTCCTAAATTCCCCTTGTTTTGGTCCTTCTTCCAAAGGACCTTCAAATTCATGCAAATGCACAGGCTGGAAATTCAGTCTGTAGCTACGTTCGGAATTAATGAAACGGATTCATTAGTTCTTAAATTTTGCCATGGACTTTTCGTCCTGTCATCGACTGCTTTTCGCTGTGTCTTTTCCATCCTGTCACTATCAAACCAGCCAAAAGGTCCGGAAAACCTGCAGCTCAGTGTGTGATCTTAATGTGTCTGCGAACAGCAAGAGGAGAAACGCGGTTTTCTCCAGAGTACTATTTGGTGTTGAAATGATTTAGGTCTGGAAAATCAATCTGTTCATCCTTCTGGACAATTTCTGAAACAAATATTTAGCAAGATTTATAACCTTGTACATGTGTAGGCCAAAGGATTCCACTGGAAGGCAGATTTTTGTAATGCCGTATAATCGTCTACTCAATAAGATGTTTTATTGTTTTGGGTTTTTTCTTTTTTTTTTTTTTATTTTATTTCTGAGTAATAAATACAATTCTGCAACATGTTTTAGGGCCATATAAATATAACGAATCATTCAACTTTTCATTTCTTCTGTAACTAGATGATTTTATATTATCCTGTTTATAGAATAGATACGAAAACACTGGAGGCCTTTAGATGAAAGCAAACAAACAAAAACCTAAATGAAACACCTCCCCTTACATGTACTTTAATTACTGAAATTTCATTTTTACCTTGGTCATTTGAACCCATTAAAGCGTGGACTTTTCAGAAACGCCCAAACAACATCAGCTCAGCTGAACCCTTAGCACATAAACATAATGTGAAAACAGGGTTGAAGAATGAATATTGTAAAGGTTGTTTTTAGCGTGTTAAGGCTATTTGCTTGTGGTTGATCATTCTCTTAATGGTAGTTTGCTCCTGTCACACAGCCTAAGAGTATTGTTGCGCGGTGGTGGCCCCTTGAACACGTTCCCTCTGCAAACACAGAATAAAAAGCCCTAGTCTTTGTGCATGAAATGAGGGAAAAGAGAGAGATCCAGTGGTGAGCAGTCAGGAGAGCCCACGGTGGGACCAGCACTGGTATCTAGAGAGGAGAGACATTTTCAGTTGCCATCCTGAAGACCGAAGACCCTTACAGGGATCTCCTGCCAGGTGTGAGGAGCCACACCAGGAAGGCTTCAAGGCTTCAGCTGTAAAATACAGGTGGTCAGGGATGAGCTTGCACGAAAGACTTGAAGAAGAGGGCAATGGGAGTTTGGATCCTCTTTGGTTTTGGCTCATCCCAGCCAGCTGCAGCCCTCTCAGGTAAGCATTTTGGCCACTGTGGGGTAGGGAGGAGGTGAGCTTGGCTGAGCCTGTGTGTCTTA
This sequence comes from Arenaria interpres, assembly GCA_013399435.1. Classification (NCBI taxonomy): domain Eukaryota; kingdom Metazoa; phylum Chordata; class Aves; order Charadriiformes; family Scolopacidae; genus Arenaria; species Arenaria interpres. The sequence continues at coordinate 245,933 of VXAK01021282.1, read as the reverse complement.
GAATCATAGAATTGTCTGGGTTGGAAGGGACCTTTCAGATCATTGAATTCGACCATCAATCCAGCACAGCCAAACCCACCGCTAACCCATGTCCTTTGGGACCACGTCTGCCTGGCTTTTAAATACCTTCGGGATGGTGACTCCACCACTGCCCTGGGCAGCCTCTTTCAAGACTTAACAACCCTGTCCATGAAGAAATTTTTCCTAATATCCATCCTAAATCTTCCCTTGTGCAACTTGAGGCTGTTTCTTCTTGTTGGTAGGCTCTTTGGGGTCTGGACCTGAGTTTGAAAGCCCTCAGAGCTCTCCCCATCCTGACTGCGGCCACCCCAGCCTCTCCCTGCAGGGACCAGACTCCTCCACTGCCCCAGATTGGGATGCTCAAGCCTTGGTGCTTCACCAGGAGTGGTGGACCTTGGGCACCGTCTCAGATTGCACTTGAAGATGGGTTCCTGATGTCTAACAGGAACCTGGCAGGTGGGAGAAAGGAAAGCAACACTTTATAGCTGGGCAGTGTTGTGAGCCAGTATTTTATCACTACATATAACTTCTCTGTTAATTTGTAGAAATCTTTTCACACAGCTGTAAATTGGAATGTTCTCAGAATTTCAAAGGTAAAATCTGCATTATAGACATTATAATGAATAGAAGAGACACTCCTGGGAAAATTAAGTTGCATCTGTATCCAGGCACCAGACTTCTCCTCCATTCTCTGTATTTTGATAACAGCAGTGAAGACAGTCAGGGCTTCACACAGAAGAAGCATGGAAATACCTGCTACAGCTATAGGAGGCCAAAAATGGCTTTTGAAGCCAGAGAAAGTAACTTTTGCAGCCAGAGAAAGTAACTTTTGCACCTGATCAACTCTTTAAAGTCACCAGAACAAGCTGCATCAAAGTGGGTTTATTCTCCCTGCTCTGAGCCTAATTCTTTAGCTTTGAAAATTAAGATTAAATTAAAAAAAAAAAAGAAATGCAAAATGTCTTTGGAAAAAGTGAGCTTTATACGTAACAATTCTTGTTAAACATAGAAGAGACTAAATGATTTTTCAGTCTTGCTAGAGCTTAGAATCCTTCCTCAGCCTAAGCATGGGGTGAATAAAAAAGTAATCCCTTCCCCAGGTTTGAAATTCCTACTTGTCATTTTCGTTGAAGCTTCTTTTGTTATCATCTCATATGAGAAAAAAGATTTTTTTAGTTAATTTGCAGATGACTTTACCAGCATCTTTCTATGATCTTTTAATCACGTAAAGAATCTTGCCAGTTCCTCTTCATATGAGAGCTTTCCTGCAAACAGCAGTACTGGGAATTGTGGACGAACCCATTCTAATTCTTCAATAACCCTAAAAGTGAGATGGACACTGCTGCACAGGTTATTACAGCTGCCAAATACCACAACTGCTATTGTAGAAAAGTCCACGTTCTCTTCTAACCCGCTATGTGTCCACCCAAACTGTGTGTTCATTCTTGACCACGTTGGCTCAGCCAGAACAATTTTGATGTGATACCATCTTTTCCTATTTTAATTACGATGAACCAATAATCCTAAGAAGTGGGAAAATCAGCTGAATTTTTCACTTCACAGTCAACAGAAAAGTTTTTCCTGTGTGTTGTGTCCTTGTCTTTTGGCAATTAATCACAGAATTAACCAAATGTAGTGAGAAAATCCCCCTCTTTGCCATTAAGCAAGTAAATCCATTTATTCGTGTCTGAATAGAAACATTTTGGAAACTTGTCTTGGTCCATCTCTGTCTCAGAGCACTCAGCAGCTATCTCCCCGAAGCTGGTCATATCCCAAGCAATGCATCTTGGTGGTGGTTTTTGTTAATTATTACAAGCAGCAACATTTTTTTTTCTGTAATTATTTCATCAAGAGTACAACTGAAGCTGAATAAATTGAGCTTTCATTTTTTTATAATGATGGTTATTCTTCTCCAAGATGCATCCAAGGCATAAATTTGTCTTCCTTTGTCACCAAGAGAAACTCTGGAGATTCATGGGAGCCATTTGTCAAACGCTTCTATTACTTCCTACTCAGCTGCGTTTACTTTTCCTGATCTACATCCACAAATTGCTCTGGGGAAATAAAACTTTTCTATGTTTTGAAATGCTCATCTCACATTTTTGTCAACTTAGATGCCCTTACGTGGTGCATGGAGATGGAATAATCTATTGTTAGTTTTTATACCAACTATGTGATTAAAGTTCCGTTGTTTTACCTGTCAATTTTGAAAGTGAATTTTTTCCCTTTCCTGGGTGAATTGGCATTTTTCAGTGGTGCTGGTCTCTGTTCTACCTCTGGTTCTCTTTGTGCGACTTTCTCTGGATTAATGCAGCTGTTGACTGGAGGCACGAAATCAAGTCTACAGGTTTTCCTTCTCCGTTAGTCCTTTGGCAGTTATTTTCTGCTTTCACCATTGCTCATTTTCACACGCATCACCAGGCCCGCCCTGCTGATAACTTAATGCTGAACAGTGCCCCTCTGTCCATCGTTGGCAACACTGGTATGGCCATACAGATGCAGAACCCTTTGTATAAACTGAAGTTACACCAACAGAGACTCAAGTACATCCTGGAGATGAAAAGACAGATGTAAATTCAGGTTCTTTTCCAACCGAGTGCATAAGCAGGTGCTTAAGTTTAAGCCGACGGGTTGTGAGTGCTTCTCCTCTAGGGGTATCAAACCCTCGGCACTTGTCGATAGGGTTAATAGCTAATTTTCAAAGATGCTGAAGCTCCACTGGACTGGCAGAAGCTGCCTATGATTAGAGGGCATCGAGACAGAACAGCTAAGTCCCACCAAGTGGAGAGAAACATTCTGCTCTACCTGCCACGGCCGAGAAATGCCAGGATCTTGAGAAAATAGGCTTGTTTTTTTTTCCACTCAGAACACTCTTTTTTTTCTTCTGGAAATTCATACTGGCAGCAGACAAGTAGAGAGAACCTGTGGATGAGCTTCGGTGTCATACCTGTATATTGCCATATTTATGGGTTGTTTTTAACGCGCTGGCAGTGGGAGAGCTGAGAAGCAAGCCCATGGTCCCAGGTCGCAGCAGTTGGTCAGAACACAACCATGGGATTGGTAATTTTCCAGGGAGACCTGAAGGGGGCAAGTTGCCTTTATGTGATCTAAATCCACTGGCTGCGTTCAAGGGGGGATTAACATCTGTTAAAAGTATTATGTTTATCACGCAGGTGTTTCAATATTTGTATTTATTACGTGTTGCAGCAACAGTCTCTGAGAAAACATTCATATAACAATCTGGTTGTTTTATTGTCTGAATCTGTCAGGATAGTCATTTTGTTACTCCAACATTGTGATCCCCTTGCAAGCTGTAAACTATTTAATGAAGTGAGTATATGGAGAAAGATGACAGACTTTCAAGCTTTTGGAAGACAGTTTTACATCAGAGACATTAGTTTTTGCACTTGGGATTGTTCCTAATACATGTATGGCAAAAATGTTGAATTAGATTGAACATTTCCAGAATTCCAACGTATTCCCCTGTGCAGCTCTATATTTGACGTTGCTTTCATTTTGTCAATAAACAACACACTTAGATTCCAATATTAACGGAAATAAATATTCCATGAAGTACCTCATAGAAAGCGTAATTATATCTGACTTTGAAGAGCTTTGCTTCATGCGTCTATAATGCTTTTATTGCTCAAAAAGTAACTCTGCAGATACAGTGACTCGCAGGAAAGGCTGTTGCCTGTTAAAAAAAAAAGATAAAATTTAAAAGCTAGACATCTGCTGATTTGCATTGCCGTGTAACGTGACACGGCCAGTCCCACAGACAAATCAGCTATGTTAAAAATGTTAAGGCTGCAAAATCAAGTGCTCGAAAGCATGGGGAAATACAACAGCTTGGGTCACCTGCGCCATCTTAATTTGGCCCCCTTGAGTGATTACATTACGGCGCGGTCTTTATTCTATTATCATGGATGTTTTTGTTCACAGGACATCTTGGGTCTGATCCAGCTCGTGCTGGAGCTAATGGAAATATTTTCATTGACTTCAGTGAATTTCAGGCCAGGTTCCAAATGGCCTTTTTTTTTTTTTTTTTTTTTCTTATTTAACCTATATTTCTTGAAATAACATAGGTGTATATGATGACAAAGTTTATCCGGCGAATAAGACATGATCCTCGTCCTGAATGATTTACAAAGGCCCTGTTCATATGATGAACTGGAGATGATTGGTTCCCTCTGCCTAAATGGATCACTATTTTGCTTTGATTAATCCATAAAAAAGGTAAGTTTATTTTTATATGGAGTTCCTTGCTGTACCAAAATTAAAAGAAAAAAAAGGCACTAAGCTGGGTTTTTTCAGCAAATAATTTATATCAAGGACAAAGACAACACAGTTCAGCTGCAGAAGGGGCCATAGTGGTGGTTGATCGTGGGAAAGGGAGGAAGTAGAGCTGAAGGAACTGGTATTTCTTTCCTTTTAGCATTTGAAGACCAATAGATTATACAAATTAGAGTGGTTACTGTAGAAAGATAATTTCAATAACAAATGTCTAGCCAAAAATGGTATTTAGATGGGGTATGATCAGTTGTGAAATGACAGAGTTACTGCCAAAGGTTGAGATGGGACGGGATTTGTACCCGCCACTTCTGTTAGATAAATTCTCCATTTTTCTTGGGTTGAATATCAGCCAACTTGTCCTCTTTTTGTTCCTAAACTTGGCTAGACATTAGCTGCAATTAAATGCTTTGTCTCAAATTATTAGAATTACATTTAAAGCACAGCTTCCAGGAGCAAGCTTCCATTTCTGCAACCTCCTCCCCCACCCCCCCCCGAAGTAGACTGAGAACAAAGATGATTTAATATGTCACCATCTCACTACAACACATCCCCTCCTATACTCTTTCAGATGACTTCCATCCATTTCCACTGTGGCCTTCAGAAAAGCAGGATCACACCCCATTTATTTGCTATTTTCCAGCAGTGATTTAACTTATTGCAGGTCCTCATTCGGCAGGACTCCTTCCTGACCATCGATGTCTTCCAAGAGGATCAACAGCAGCAGCGTTCATCGCTTTACCTCTTGCATTTGTTGATCCTACGGTCAAAGGAACATGACTGAAATGTTTATGTGTCTTATGTACATATAATTTTATTCTTTCTCTTGGCCTTCCGAATTAGTAACATCTGTTACTGCTGATGGAAAATATCCTCCGGGCCACAGAGGAATCGCAGTCACATGTTGCCGCTGGAACAGCCTGTGTGAATCAGCGGTGAGATAGACTCATCACTCCACACCTAATAGATACAACACCAAAACGGAGCCAAGACATTCCTGTCCAAAGTGGGAGGTAACAGTCTGTCCTCCGGCTTGAAAGGAGACGCCTCAAACCCTTTTCCCAGCGCCTGCAGCCCAATGAACCGGGCGAGCTCAACCTGACTCGATGTCAGCTTCACGTTTTCATCAGACCTCTGTCTTACCTTCTCAATACAGGGAATAAAGTGGTCCATAAGCCGACTACAAGAACAACAAGGTTCAGGAGTGCACAGCATAAGAGGTCCCCCAGTCCTTGTGTTTTTTGATTCTGAAGGATGTGTTTGGTCTAAAATGTCAAAGATCTATAAAATATCACAAGTTGCCCAATGTATTTGAGGAGGCCACAGCAAGCAATTGGCAAAACATTACCCATCGTGGTGCTGATGTGGGAGGAACAAAAAGAAAATTTTGGTGTGCAAAGGGGAAAAACTCCTCCACTTTTGGAAAAATGACCCAGGATCTTTCATATAAGGTATCCAGAATTACTGTCTCGAGTGCTGAATGAGTGACAGAGTCTCTTTGTTGAAGTCGTGCTGTTCTCAATGTAGCGTGCGATGGTCTTGATGGACACTGGTGATTAAGGTAGCAATTAGTGGTTTTTTTTTAAATGTTGGTAGAGTGTTGAGCACACTCACAACTGAAGCGTGTGGCCAGGTCAGCCACTGGGATACTCTAAGCCTCTCAGTCAGACAAATAGAAGGAGCATAATAAATATTTGTCATTTTGGTTTAAAAACATGTATTTGGAAAGGTCCATGGTGAATGCCTGGCTTGAGGGAAGTCTATGCCAGGCTGGGGCTTTGAGTCTTACATCTACAGTGTAGACAACATTTCGTATGCAAACTAGCTCATGTAGATCACAGACCAATAAGAGGAGATATATTTATATCTGTATGTCATATTTAATTTATAGAGAGTCTCTGTTTCTGTGAAAAGCTTTAGGTACGTTAAATTACTTAACAAAATCGGTAAAATACTGTGGTCTCCAAACAGAGCAATGAATGAATGATTTAGTGCTTTCCAACTCTATGTACTCAGCAGCCCTATCTGTTGTGCAACCCGTTTGTATGTACTTGTGCAAACAGATTTCTTCATTTCACTTGATACATATAATAATTTTTAGTTAATTCAGTAATTACTTTTTTATATTCTTCTTCTGCCACTCTTTCTTTTTACCTTTCTTCCATATTTATCTCAAATGTGGAGAACCTCCAGAATGTATACAATAAAACTTAGAAAGAAAAAGTAATCTGAATTTGATTAAGCCAAATTGATTCACTAAATTCCATAAGCCACACTACACGACTTTTTGTTATATCGTTTATATTGCAGAGAAAGAGAGGCTCCACGAATATAAACACCCAATTCTCAAGTCTCTGAGTCAACGTGGCAAAAGTAGGTTGTACCCCAGAAACGTTTGGTCCTGGTTCTCTGCACACTTGCACTGATTTGCCCTTGCTGCTATCTCTCGAGCCGTATCACAGTGACATATTTTGCATGGTAGCAAATTATCGCAAGCCGAGAGACGCGAGGTATCGGCTAAAAATAATGCCCGCATTTTGCAGAGCCGCAGGGTTTTAACCGGAAAGCTCAAGCAGCTCTTCACAAAAGTCACAGTCTCTGGTCCTCAAGGTCCCGTCCACCTCTGTTCTGGGTGGGAGCTGAGGGTGTAGAGTCCTCCAGAGACCTGACGCCTATAGAGGATATTAGAGAAGTCAAGTAACCGACACGCGATAGGGCGGTTGGTCCAATAAGGAATGGATTGTTTGAAGCAGACAAAGTGGGGTGAGTAACTGGCTATCAGAGACAGCTTTGACACAGAGCCATAAAGCGGGGAGCGGAGTGCCGTGTTAGCAGGCATTAATGCAGCAGACAGCCCTTCCTAATGATCTATAAATAAAACGGGGAAAAAAATGTCTTCCTGGCTCAAGTGAATTATTGTTGCCATTAAAGATGATAGCAGGACATGGGAGGAAAGGTAGTGCTGCTTCTTTAAAACGGAGCCTTCCTCCCGCACACTCGTTATTAACTCCAGCGAGAAACTGGAGTAACACAAACACAACCTTCTTCTCTCCAGGTCTGACATTACATCCACACAAAAGGG
>VXAK01021282.1:193031-238500 GCA_013399435.1 Arenaria interpres | reverse complement strand
TTTTTTTTTTTTTTTCTCCCTGAAAAAAGCCAGGCAGCCCCTCTCATACTCGCAGTTGTTCTTTCCCCAACACCAGAAAGGAAAACTTTCATACAAATATCCACCTGTATCTTTGCTGACTTTCTAGTAGGGACTGGGCTTCCAGTGGGCTGGGAGCCCACACAGTAAAGAGTTTTTATAATTTATTAGTCATTAACAATCAAATGGCTGGCTGTTTGCTGTCTTGTTTTGGCTTAAATAAAATGTTTTTGAAGGTATCTCAAAACCTGAGATCGAATAAGTGATTTAATCATGTGATCATGGGTTAAGGCAACTTCTTTATTGATGGTATCATTAGCCTTCATTCAAGCACTGTGAAATCTCTCAAAACCGTTATCTCTACTCCAACCCTTTCTCTTCTTCTGTATTTCTTGTCTCATTTGTCTCTAGAGGCCATACTTACATTTTAGAGACAGAGAAGGGGTCAGTGTGCTTGGTGGGTTTGTGATCTGTGGATCCTCTATTCAAAATCTCTCTCTTAGGACTTGGATTCAGAAACTTGGGTTTGGTTTTCACACTGTTTGTTGTAGGCCAGAAGCACATGGGACGAGGGGAGACGTAGATGAGATCACAAGAAGAAATCCTTTGCTGTGAGAGTGCTGAGAGCCTGGCCCAGGTTGCCCAGAGAAGCTGTGGCTGCCCCATCCCTGGAGGGGTTCAAGGCCAGGTTGGAGGGGGCTTGGAGCAACCTGGTCTGGTGGGAGGGGTCCCTGCCCAGGGCAGGGGGTGGCACTGGGGGGGCTTTAAAAGTCCCTTCCAACCCAAACCATTCTGTGATTCTATGATAAAGGAGAGAATACTTTTTTTTTTTTTCCATTTAGTGCACAAATATTCGCTTCAGTACTTCAAAATTTTAAATAATAAATCTGTCCCTCTCTCCAGAAATGTTCTGAAGGTACTACCATATGATCTGGGTGCCAGCAGATGTACCCCTAGGCACCAGCTCATGTCCTCTGCTGGCTACATTCTTCTAGTCCATTATGTCACGTGGCTGCTGAGTTTTCTACCTGATATAGGACAGCTGTGTTGCTTGTCTACTTTGAAAAAAATCTGTTTTCCCAGTATTTATGTGTGTACATTACTCTTTTAATTGTAATCAAATACAGAAAGCTCAAAGTGCTGTATTTTAATAGGTTGAAATTCAAGGTCTTGGATCTGGTGTTTAAAAAAGATTGTTAAAATACCCCAATCATTTTCATGTTTGTGGTTCTAAAATTTAAATTTATAATTCAAAATGCTATGGATTTTCTTAATTTGAAAAATGTGGATTTAAAAAAAAATATTTCCCTTGTCTTAGGCATGCTTTCTTAACCTGGAGATCAGTTCAGTAAATCATACGAAGTGCCCCTCAGCACTTTTCCGACTTTTTACAGTGCTTCATTACTGTAGATAAACGTAGTTATAGTTCACATAATATGAACCCAGAATTCTTGTGCAGGTACTTAATTGAAGCGGATAAATTTTTACGCAGCAGTACTTTGTTCCTCCTAAATCTTTAGTAGTCCATGGGTAATAATATAAGTGGTAGTAGTGTTAGGTAAACTTTTTTAATGAAAAGGAAAAATACTGCAGTTTGTTTTGTGTTTTCAGCCTCTGACAACAAATGACATGAAGGAGGCTTATATTCCAAGGAATTACAAAGGGTTAAAAAAACATAGATCTCCATAAAGAAACAACATTTGTAAGTTTTATGGTTAAATCAGCCATTGCTTTGCTGACCAATAAAATGGAAAATGTGTGCTTTTATAGGTTTATAAAAAAGGCAAACTCTAGTTGCATGAAAAATAACTTTCACCGATTGAGTACAGGTGGCGACTTGTTTAAACTCCGAAGATGTAAAGGCTTAGTATGTATGACTGAAAAAGGGAACATGGCACAATAAAAAGTCTTCCTTTCTTTACTCATCAATCCTTTGGGTATTCCATGTCAAATAAATGTTACAACAATTTACAGTAAAAGTATACAGTGGAAGTGCCAACGTTAACACTTCTTAGGATTGGACGGGGTCCAAATTTTTCACACCAATATTTAATGCGAAGTAAAATGTCTTTTCCATTGGAAGTGTCAGCTGTAACATGCTTTCCTATATTTGGCAACATGCTCATGTGAAGTATAAAGTCAAATGCACATGATGTTCTTTTTATTTCAACCATGATAAATTGTGTTCATTTGTTTAAGTGCAAGTGGCAGTTTTAGTGTTCCTACTATAAATTTTGGTTAGCTTCTATTGACACGCTGTATTAAACTTAAGAAAAACAAATTACACTTCACCCATTTTAATTGACTAAATGTGTCAAAAACACAATAAGTATAACACGAAGGGTCAGAGTCTCAGACTTCACCATAATGGGTGTCATGGCAAGGATCCAGCTTTTTGTACATTTCATTTTTCATAAAGTTTTAGTACGAGGCATACATTTAACATTCACTTCCACTTCAGATTTGTAGCTTAAAAAAAGAAAAAAAATCTCTTGTGTTCTGTTCCCATTGCACTCACTCGTGATATTGTTAAAAGTTCCTTTTTTTTTTTTTTTAAGGTGATAGTAGTGATGAATATTGATGATCCGCTATAAACATAAGATTTCAAAACTGGCTTTGGTATTTGAAGGAACGAATCCGTGATTTATGTGGTACAAAGGGATCTGTGTCAAATCCCGTGCCTGAGTCCGTGGTCAGGAATCCCTGAGACCACTTTCCTAAATAGAGGCGCGGGGTTGAGTGCCAGATGAAACTTGGCAAAGCCTCGTTCCCGGGGGGTTTGAGTGGAGCTGTCGCTCTTAATGCAGGCGTTTCGTGCTAAAGAAATTGATGTCTATTTTTATCTTTTGCAAATCTTTACCTGTTTTCTGGATATGAAGAGTGAAAATGAAGAGAAAACCCACCGAGGGATGGTATGAGTCTTGGCAAAATGCCCCCAAGCACTGAAATACCTTGATGGGGTTCAGGCTGTTTAAATGTCTGGGTGTGGATTCATTCTTATGGATGGGGAACAAGGGATCAGCTCTTGTTACAGGTGCCAGGGTACTTTATTTTCCTGCTTCGTTGCTGTGCAAGGTAGCACCCACTGGAAGGGTTTTGCTCTTGGCCTGAACCTCTGCCTGGTTCAGGTTGGAGAGAAGATGGGCTCAGGATACCCCTGGGACTTTCAGAAGGGTTTATCAGCTCTCGTGGGTTTCACAGAATCATAGGGATTGGAAGGGACATCTGGAGATCATCCAGCCAAACCTGCCAGAGCAGGGTCACCCAGAGCAGGTTGCACAGGAACCTGTTCAGCTGGGTTTTGAATATCTCCAGAGCAGGAGACCTCCACACCCTCTCTGGGCATCCTGTTCCAGGGCTCTCAAAGGAAAGAAGTTCCTCCTCACGTTAAGATGGAATTTCCCATGTTCAAGTTTGTGCCTGTTCCCTCTTGTCCTGTCACTGGGCACCACTGAAAAAACACTGGCCCAATCCTCCTGATACCCACCCTTTAAGTATTTATAAGCATTGTTCAGATCCCCCCTAATGCCTGTCGTAAAAAAGATGCCTCCAGACATGCATTGGCGTTATCTGAAAATAGAAAGCTAAGTTTTCAGCTGCAATGGGTGTGTTTTAACCTAAAGTGTTTCTGTGTAAAAGTCTCTTAATCCACTATGTTCTGACACTTCCCCACCTTCTGTGCATCTCCCTGAAAGAAGGGTGTAATCAGGGAGGTTCAGTCTCTTCTCCCAAGGAACAGGCAATAGGACAAGAGGAAACGGCCTGAAGTTGCATCAGGGGAAGTTTAGGATGGCTATTAGGAAAAAATTCTTCATCAAAAGGTTTATCAGAGATTGGAACAGGTTGCGCAGGGCAGTGGTGGAGTCCCCATCCCTGGAGGTATTTAAAAGATGTGTAGATATGGTGTTGAGGGACATGGTTTGGTGTTGGACTTGGTGGTGTTGGGTTAATGGTTGGACTTGATGATCTTAAAGGTCTTTTCCAACCATAGTGATTCTATGATTCTGTGGTTGTATAACTCCATACTTGTTAAGAAAGAATTCAGAGGAGCCAGAGAACCCAGTTAACCCTTATGTGAGCTATTTGGAGGAAGTTCAGTTGGTTTCTATCTCCCGTCAGAGTGATGGCAGGAGGAAGCAGGTCCCTCATCCTGTGGGTAGTGCTGGTCTGGGCCCCTCTGTGGGGCAGGAATGCAGAGGGGTGGTGGTCTGCCAGCCTGGCTGCTGTGCAAAGAGTGATGGGGAGTCTATGGGGCACCTGGGCCTGGAGCCCGTGGTAGACAACCAAGTCCAAATCCTGCTAGAAGGAGTCCAGTGAGGTCTCTGGGCCTCGTTACTCCAAAAGAGTGATTTATTCCCATATTTCCAGCCTTCTCCACTTGTGCTGAACAACATTCTCTCACCCACAGGTGTCCTAGTTGGATCTTGTTGTAGGTGCTGCCACAGCAGGTAGCTTTGCTCTTCTCACGCAGCATGTGGAACACTTCTTTACTTTTGAATTTTTTATCCAAAAAATTGCTCTTTTATCCAGAGGCACCCTGCTGTATCCATCTAACTAGAGAGCATTAATGTGGCTGTCTTGTGTTTCAAGGTGAATTTTATTTGCTTTTGTGGGTTTTATGATCCGATCACAACTTAAGCAACTGGTTTCATAAAGGTATTTTTAGCTCCCAGAGAAGGCGATGCATTCCTCAAGACTGAAAATACATCAGCTGGGATCATATATGTACACACCATCCCAAAGGGAACTTAAAACTTTCTTCATGATAAACTAAATGACAAAAACTCTCCAGAAGTTATAGTTCAGTAGGCAGCAAACCGAGTTAGCTCCACGGATATTGTCAGCAGAACAGACTGTGCTGTCTGTAGCTCCATTTTCACACTGCTTTCCATGTAGAATCCCAGAATATGTTGTTGTTTTCAATATGAATTTGCCAAACTAATTGTGCAAAAGTCTTCTTTGTCGTTGTGTGGCTTTTTTTTTTTTTTTTATCTCTTTGGAATATTTTTCTTTTGAGAATATGTTCTATCAGGAAAAAGAAAAAGAAAGAAAAATGGTTATTGAGGATCTCTTCTGTATCCCAGCCTCTACAGCCTTAAAATTTGGAAAGGAAAAATATTCCGTCTGCTGTTCAGAAAGTGCCTTTTGCTGGATCTCTAGCGATATACCTAAACTTGGCCAAGCTAAACACATGGAACACCTTCCACCCCAGCAGGAGCATCAAAGGAACACTCTCTGCCAGGACCCTCTCTTGAGCATTTCACAGCTAATTTGAGGTGTATTTCGTTGGGGCTGGGTGTGCTCCAGCCTGGAGCTGGCAGCTTTCCCTGGAACTGCAAGTTTTGGCTGTTGTGGGACAATGTGATGCTGAGCGCAGAGACGACCTCGCTCCTTTTCCTCCCATTCATACTTAGGCAAGATAAAGAAAAAAATTTGTGAAAATTGGCTGTCATGAAAAGGAGAACCCATCTGTGGTAGGACACTGCAAAGGTAGAGAGGCCAGGACTGGAAGGTGATAGTGTAAAGAAAATATATATTTTTTTTACTATACAGTTAAAGATTTTTTTTTTTGCCAAAAAGGCAAAATAAAGATTTTAACAGGGCAGTTAAATTCTGGTTATTCCTATCTTCTGGTGCTTCACCTTGCTTTAGACATTCCTTTAAAATGTCTTGTGTATGTATTTTATATTTTACTTTCTTGTGTATTTATTTTATATTTTACTTTATTGTGGCTATATACAAATAAAATTTGCCATTTATTGCCATAAGGAGATACAACATTAATATTATACTAGTATTTAATTATAATATCACAATAAATAACACAACAATTGAGCTTATGGCAGAAATACAAGGGAGCCCCGGGTCCCTGTGGCTGCAACAGTTGTTCGTAAATTTGACCAGATTTCTATACAACAGAAAGATACAATTTCCTGAAAGATCATTCTCGTCCTACAGTAGGGAGACAATTCCGGAAATATCAGGAATAGTGATTGGAGCTAAATGAATTTGTTGACCTAGGAGATAAGAGACTAAAATCAATGACTAATGACAATGACTAAAATCTGTAATTTTTTTTTTCAAAAACATCATCTGAAGCATATTTGTCTCAAATGCTGCTTTGCAGAAAGTTTGCTTTATTTCTGCCTCTCAAATTTGAAAATAAAATTTGTATCCAACTTTGATAGAAATTGTTTTTTACCATTTTGACTTTGAAAATGGAATACCTTAATAATTCTGGAAATCTTAAAAGTGCAGTTTTATTTTTTCATTGAATGGATAATTACTAATCTTGTGAAAAATTGACAGAATCGCTCCACCGTGCTTCACAGCTGCTTACCATGGCTCTGAATCCACATCTCACCCCCCTTGTCTTCTGCATTGTCCATTAGAGCACCACATTTTCATCTGTTATTTAATAAATAATATCAGTCAACCTTGACATTCTTGGCAGTACTCCATTCCAATCCTTACTGCTAAATCTTGTTCATCATGGTAAGGTATTTGCTGCTTCCTCATACAATTATCAACTGATCTCAGCTCAGTCTTTTTATCCTGTAGCATCCTCTAATTTTTTTTTTTTTATTTTTGCCTTTTGCTGTATCAACTGTAGCAAGGGCTTAAAGTGACTTCACTCACGCGTACATACACAAACACTGCTCTGTAGCTGAAAAGCAGCATCTTCATACACATTTCTGTGAGTACACAAATTATTTCTTATCATATCTACCTGTCCTTTCCTCTGTTTTGCATCTTGTTGTTACGGGCCCAGAGCAGGTGTTGATATAAAAATGTATATATTTCTTTTCCTGCTAATAATATTCAATTTTGAAACTGACAAAAACTAAATCAAGCTTTCCATTAATAGTCCTCCAATAAATTGTTAAGAAATTCAGTAGCTTTCTTATGGTCAGATGTAGTAATTAAAGACCTGTGTAACTTTCTTTAGTTAGATCTCTATTTTAGTGTTGATTTTCTTTTCTCATTTAATGCATGGAATCAAGAGGTATATCTACTTTTGACTGTAAGCTCTGTAATTAAACACTGAAGAAACTATAGAAATAATTATTTTTTCCTTCCTTAATAACTGCATAAAATATTTTAAAACATAGAAAAATTAATAACTCTCGTGTTCTCAGTAGAACATGCATCATGAGAGTTAAAATCTAACAAGATGCCAAAACTTTATTCAAGGTTTGTGTAGGGAAAAAGTATGGGAATTTCTTCAGCTACAAGCTGTGAAGCAAGTAAATGGGGGCTGCGTGTGGCATTACTGTGCAGCAGAAACAGCTCCTTTCCTTTCTGGCTGCTGGAGAGATGTTCTCCACATTAAAAACTCTTTAAAGTTGACGATGAACTAAGGAATTTGTCCTTTGGATGGGGGAATGCCAATAAAATCTGTCAATAAAATATTATTGCAATACACCTGTGCAAGCCTGGCTGGATGTGTCTGAGACTCAGCAGGGACTGGTAGATGGAAAAAGATTGCTCCAAACCCTTGAGCATCTCCCATATTTCTGGGAGAATCTTTTTTTCCAATAGTCTTACACCACAAGAAACCCAAACACGGCACCAACAGCAGTGAATGATCTTAATTCACTCAAATAGTCATTCTACAGTAGGAGCCACTTCAAGATCTGTGAGGTAAGAGAAGGTTTACAAGTATTCATATTAAATTACTAAGTGGTTTATTATAGAAAGAAGTTCTATAAACTCGAAAACCCCAAGTTTGTTCTTAGTATGTGTGTTATTATTATCTATTTATAGAGTATTGCTGCTGTTGGCGGCACTGAACTTCATGGATAGAGACAGCTCTTGCTCCAAAGAATTACCTGGAATGAGCTGAAAGCATTTTCCTCCCAGAAAGAATTACCACATCAGAGAAATTCATGAAGTTTGGAGGGATTCTGCCCCTCTGCTCCACTCTGGGGAGACCCCCCTGCAGTGCTGCCTCCAGCTCTAGGGCCACTAACATCAGATGGACATGGACCTGTTGGAGCAGCGCCAGAGGGGGCCATGGAGATGCTGGGAGGGCTGGAGCCCCTCTGCTGTGAGGACAGACTGAGAGAGTTGGGGGAGTTCAGCCTGGAGAAGAGAAGGCTCTGGGGAGACCTTGGAACCACTTCCAGTCCCTAAAGGGGCTCCAGGAAATCTTGGGAGGGGCTCTTGATCTTGACCAGCAACCTGGTCTGGTGGGAGGTGTCCCTGCCCAGGGCAGGGGGGTGGAACTGGATGATCTTTAAGGTCTCTTCCAACCCAAACCATTCTGTGATTCTATGGGGGACACCTAAGTTAGTCTCAGATTTGTGCTCTACATCCAGCAGCACACATCATAGTTTTCCAATCCACCCAACATCCAGTGGGGCTTGCTCTGCTCTGGGAAGAGTTATGTGCTTTAATAGGGTGACATATAGAGATTTCAAAGCCAGCTCATTTGAATATGGCTAACAGAAATTGCCCTGGGGAACTGGATGTGCCACATTTCTATGGGAAAACCCTGGTGGAAATGTGGGTTCCTATGCCATGCAGTTGATCTGCTCACACATAGTGGTCATTTGCTCACAATTTCCAGATGTCCAACAGCCCAGTTGAGTGATTCCTTTTTTTTTTTCAGTGCCAGATGTCCAGAGAGCACAAACAAACAGCCAAACTCTTCTTCAATTAAATAAAATTTCCGGACTGAAAAGGAGGACTTGTCCATGGAATAAAAGAAGTAAGACGACCCGGTTTATGGTAGATGTGTCTTTACATATGAAGAGGTATTAGATGGGGTGGTGGCTTGGACTAGATAGTCAGGGCTGCAGGTTCTTCCTCTCACTGAAAGCGATCGAGGACCTGAAAGCTTTTCGACAAAATCTGGCAGGCTGCCACAGAATTTCAGTTTTGATAAAGTGCCGTCTTTC
Source organism: Arenaria interpres (assembly GCA_013399435.1). Taxonomy (NCBI): domain Eukaryota; kingdom Metazoa; phylum Chordata; class Aves; order Charadriiformes; family Scolopacidae; genus Arenaria; species Arenaria interpres. The sequence goes on along the minus strand of VXAK01021282.1, from coordinate 229,579 downwards.
TAGTAAAACAGGGTTTCATTGGAAAATTCCTGACTCACTCGATTCGTTCTAAACAGATGCTGACAATATGGCTCGAACATACGGGATCCATAGGAAGACAGAGCAAATTTCAATTTGTATTTTGGACTTGAGAAACGTGTAGCCTCACTCCTGAGCACCGGTGGAGCCTTGATGTGGGATCGGGGGGTCGTGGTCATGGTCAGTTACGGCTGAAATCCTTCCCAGAAGAAATTTGTAGGGGCCTCAGGCGTAATTCTGCCATCACGTTCTCGCCTCTGCAGCGCCAAAGTGAAGGCATTCGGCCCCTGCGCCTTCTCACCGTATCTGCCTGGGCCACGGAGACGACGGTGGAGCCGGCCAAGTTGCAGGCCAGATATACGGCTCTTCTGCTTGCCTTTCGGGATGTTTGGCAGTGGTTCAGGGATGTAACAGCCTGCTGCCTTCTAAACCTTGATGCACATGACAGACCAAGACTAATGGTTTCCTTTAAATCTGGGGCTGAATACCATTGTTGGCTTTGAAAATTCCAAGAAATGTAATTTCGCTTTAGATCACTACAAATTTATAAGCTGTTGTACAGTGAGGGAGTAATCTCCTGGGGAATGAGCATAAACCTATTATATTTTCATTAACAATCTGTTTTCACCATTGACTTAATCCACATTTACTGTTGTGGAATTTGATTATGCGTTATAAAGCACCATAAAACAAAATTAGGTATGTATCAAAGTATCCATTTTCCTGGTCATGTTGAATTACTCATTTCCTTGGTTTAAAACCTCGGGTCCTTTCTATCTAGCTCGAACAAAGCTGGCCTGTGTGTTCACTGTCGTCCACCTGAAAAGCAGCATAGCAATTTCTTTTGTCTTTTTCTTTCCGTTAATGTCACTTTTTTGTGAGAAAAAAAAAGAGAATAGAAGAAAAGGGAGAGGGAAAGGAAAATGGAATGAAGCATTTGAATAAATTGAATGCATTAATTTGATTTCAGTGCTTTCTTTTTTTCATTCTCTGCACCTTTCTTTTAATTTGATTGTGTAATAGTTAAACAGACATACTTCCCTGCACAGCTGAAGCCTTCAAAACACACCAAAAAAGACATTAACCCATAGAGTGTAACCAACTTCTTTGAGCCTGTTTTGGAGGTGGAGCACGACCATGGGTTGGGGGAGGAACAGTTGAGAAGGCTTTAAAGTTGACATGCACGTAGTTTTGGAAAAAACCCCATATTTTAAGTATGATGTGGATTTTTGTGTCACTGTTTTCTGGATGATTACTCTGAAATCTGGAATTCCTTACTGTTGCATGGTGATAGCTCCTGCATTTTGTGAATTAGGCAAAATAGCCTATAGAAGTGTCAAGCTGCTTATTCTGTACTTCATTGCCCAGTGGTCAAAGAGTTTTTCCACATTTTAAAAATGTTACTTTAAAAAAATTATTCCTGCTGTTTAGCCATTAAAGCAGGAAGTCGGCTACTTGAAAATAAGCTCATTGGTCAGCATTAAGTAAATCAGATATGTTAAATTTCACCCAGCCCTCAGATACTTGGCTGGTATTTCATAGCAGCTGCAGTTACAGAGGACTGACAAGAGTTTCATGTCAGCATTACAGTTTTGCAAATAGCTTTTCCAGCTCAGTCAGCTGTACTAGTTCTATGGCAAAAATCAGGTTTGATGATGTTAATCACTGTGTTTTAAAATTTGCTGAAGAGTCTGTGAAACAGAGAACGACATCATTGTGCAGAGCATTTAGCATCCACCAATGCACCAGGAGAGAAATTAGGGCTAATGAGAAGGGTGTAACTGCAAGGGAGAGATTTTAGGCATGGAAGGCCTTGTACCCTCTTAATTACTGTTCAAAATGGATCTAGAAAGATCAAAAAAAGGAGTTTCTCTTCATGTTCTCAAGTTTTCTATTTAGTGACTTGCTCTTACCTGCTTTGATAATAGCACTATGTACGAGCGCAGAGGAAAAAGGGGAAAGGTCCTGGAAGTTATATTGATGAACTACGTGTGGATCCCGCAGCCGGCATAAAATATCTTGTTTGGGCTGTAAAAATATATTAGCATGTCATGTTATCTTCATAAATTCTTCCAACACATAAGGTGGGCAGCGTCCCCCTCGATCCCCGGGGCTCATTACCGTTTCGGCTGGCTCTTGCCATCCATCAGCTCCGTTGTCATCCCCAGCTGGCGGGCGGTTGGGGCCGGAGCATTAGGGTTCTGGAGGGGTAGATACCGGGTGAGTTATTAGCTGTGGCGGACAGGCCCTGCTCCCAAACACTCCCGAAAGAAGGTTCTTCGCTCAGGCGGGCAACAATTACGGTGGCGTTCCCGACCCGGGGAACGCCAGAAGGTTCTGAATGTCATCGTCGGGCTTTGGTTTCCCCTTTGCCCCAGCTCCCAATAGACATTAATCATGGTCTACAGAGCTTTCCAAAGTTCACCAAAGAAGTTTAGGCATTTAGGACACTCACAAGAATTTGTGTTCCCTGAATTGCATCTTATTCTTGATTGTAAGAAAGGTCTATATTCTATTTCCACATGACAATTAGGATCTGAGACCTCAAACATCTGAGAGTTTGGGTCCATGGCATAACGTGAGACAGGAACGAAACCTGTAAATTAACATATGAATTATTACAGCTTTTCACAGCTGTATGAGTTTAGCAGTTTCAATATATTTTCCCTTTCTTTTCTTTTTTGTTTGTTTGTGTGTTTCTCAAATTTACACATTTAAAAATAACTATATTTAAGAGGATTTATTATCCGTTTGCTCTAATGATGAGTATTTGATTTATTTAAAATAAAACTATTACTTTTTTTTCTTACTATTTGGAGGCAGAGAGAGCAGAACACTTTTCCAGACAGCCACTGCCAAATTAAAAAAAATAATTAGATATTTTTTAAAAGTGGTGTTGGTTGATTTTGATAGATGAAGCCTGAGTGATCTAGGAATGAGCGACTTGGGAACTCAACCACTCCTAGTGGGAAATTAACTAACTTTGGCCTGCGATAACGTTTAAGATTTAAAAACAACCTTATTTGTTCTTTAGGATTTCACTGATCTGCTATGATGAGGTGACCTTTACTTTTAGCTAAATCAGCTTTGCTTTTTGCTTCACTGCGGCACTAAATCTCACAGAACTGAAGCTGGTGACAACTTGCTGTTTGCTGTTCCATATACTACGCATCGTCAACAGCTAGATGAGAGTTTGGAGCAGGAATTTTTACTAAAACACCTTTGCTGTAATCTTTTTAGAAAAGTGCTTAAATTATACATTCATCGTTACAGTCTGTTCTTATACCTGAGGTTTTTATTTAAGCTACTTAAGTCGGTCTGCTGCTTAGATTATCAGTATAGGATATATATAGATGGGAAAATACCCAAGAAATGTTATGACAAAAACAAGAATAGCAGTCTAAAAAGAAAGCATGAGATTGTATCCTAGAAGGCATTCCCTTTGATAGTGAAGGAAATTTCCGCATCAACTTTGATGCATAACTCTCTGTAGAGTGCATATAAATATTGGCCATTTTCTGAGCACATCATACATCACACAAGGGCGGTTTTTGTATTCATTTTTATATATTACAGTTCTAATTTTGGTCTCCTTCCTCTTCTAAACAAAGACAAAAGACATACCTACATTTAAAACTATTTCATTCCACCGAGTTCTGAAGTTTGAGAGCAGAAATGAGTCCAGATACCTCCGTGAAAAATACATTCTGCTGCTCAGCTGAGGAAAAGATCACACCGATGTTTTTTGCTTAACACAAGGGAATTTGCTGTGAGAGCAGCATGTGATGACCTGCCTGGAAAAAAAACAATCACAGTGTTGTCTCAAAAGCCAATATGGGTCTTGTGATTGTGCTCTTCCACTGGGTTTTCTTGCCCTCTCCTGTGTGTGTTGCGAGCACAGGACATGATCTCCCTCAGCCTGCTCCGGGGACAAGTACTTTTGAAGAGAGAGACACATATCTCACACCGTCCCACCCATTCCTGCTCCCCTCTTGGCCCCGAGGACATGGAAAGCCTGGCTGCAGGTAGCTCTCTCCAGAGAATTTTATGTCACTCCAAACATCAAGTGATGATAGTGACCCCCGACACTGCAGAGAGAGGATAATACGGGCTCTTGCTTCCTAGGCAGCAATTTTTCCGTCACACTAATCCTGTTAACCATAGCAATCGTTACATATTATTTAATTCTTTTTTCCCCCCTTTATTCCCCCTCCCCCTCCCCAGTACTTTACTGTGACTTATACAATATTTGGAAAAGACTCTTTCAAAGCTAGGCTCTGTAATCACATCGGAAGGAAACAAATCTCTCTCACTCTCTTCATATTGGATTATGTCAAAGATTAGCTTCCATTTAAGCAACATTGTACGAAGTTTTCCAAAGGATTTTCTTTTTAAACTACAACCATATGTTTTCCTCCATTGAAACAGCTTACATATTAGGTATATGAGATTGATTGATGACATTTGCTCCAGTCATTTCACTAGTCATTTATTCATTTAAGGTTAGGTTGAGAATGTTTATTAAATGATTGGCAAAGCAACTCATTGATCATCATTCCATGTTTCTGGCCAGAAGCAACTGAAGAGCAATTATTTTAAACAAAAAGCATATTAGGTTGTTATAACATGAGAACACAGGGATATTCATTATTGTTCTGCAACTTCTTTATTGTAAATACTTATAACAAATACATTACAGTTTTCCCCTAAAATGACCCCAAACAAGGCATGTAGGATGAAACGTCACTGGCTCAAGGGCAGCCTAATCCCGAGCCTTCCTCTTACCTCTGTCTCCCACTCACCAAGACAGACCATAGGACATGGCATCCTCATTTTCGGCTTTCTTCACTGGCACATAACTGAAGATTTAAAGTCTTCTTCTGTTTAAAACTCTTGAGGAAATGGATCCGAGATGCTGAAGAAGCCACCTGACCTCTCAGAGTTGCAGCCTCTCCCTCCATGTTTTGCAGCAATCAAGTTTTCTCTGTCCTTGGTGATGTTTTCAATAGACTGGAGCTTGGTCTTTCCTGGCAGCCTGCCCGAGACAACAAAATTCCTGTTTTCCAGGAAGGAAGAGCAGCTCAAGGAGTCAGTATTTTCAGGTCATGTGCAGAAGCTGCTTTCTTTGATTTTTGGCTTTACACAAACCAAAAGTAGTTGGGGAAAAAGAAAAGGAGAGGAAAAGAGATGAAAAGAAAGGAGAGGAAAGGAAAGGGAAAACCGTGGAGCTTAAAAAGCAAGGGAAACAGAACAAAAATATAAATAACTACTTCTATGTTTCTATGATTCTCTGAAACAGATTTTTGCCATCTAGTAATGAGATGAGCCTAACAAAACTCCTAATTTCAAATTGAAATCACCTGCCATACTTAACTTCCCCAGCTGCATTGTAAAACATGTAATTTCCTGAGGAAAGGGCAGAGAAAGAAGCTCCTTAGACCCAACTAGGCCAAGTTGTCACCGATTTCTGACTCCGGAGTGTAATGTGTAATCTTGGAGAAGGCGAGAAAGAAGATTGGAGAGAAAGATGCTCAACCACATTTCACTCCCCAGCATTTAGCCTAGACACAGGCACTAGACATGAGAAATATGTCTTTTCTGACCTTACCACTCTGGGTCATCTACAAAGCTGATGACTTCAAAAGAGATCTAGCCCTTAGACTCCTAAAGAGTCTAAAGCTCTTTCTTTGATGAGTTTTAGAGCTGCAGAGTTCTGCTGGACAGGGTTGAGAGCCAGAGACCAGCTTTCAAGTCTGCCTTGTCCAGTGCTTTGGGTGACCTCAGGATGGTTCCAGCGTTTCAAATGGCTCCAGTGCTTTGGGTCACCTCAAGGTGGCTGTAGAATGACCTGGGCAAAGAGTCTGGAAAGTCCCATCCTGTTGCTGAAAGGTGATGGCAAAAAATAGCTTGAGACTGGCTGTGCCCCTTGTAAATGTCTGTGGGCTGTGTTTGATGGGCCTGCCAAACAACATGCCATTTAAGGGTGTTTCAAGGAATTTTTGGAATAAATAGAGTCTTTATATCATGCCCACATGGGTATATTTGGGGGAGGTCAAAGGTGCTACTCAGGCCTGCGAGGTGAGGCCTGAGGGCACTTGGGCAGGAGAGGCAAGGCCTCAGGTGGCCATCAGCAACGTACGTGTGGCCTAAAGCTCAGCCTCCGCCGAGGGCAGGCAACTGTGTCATGCCTGTCATAGAACAAACCCCAGATATTAAGGAAATTATATTGCAATGAGAATTATTCCCTTAATTTCATGAGTATCTTATCTAGATCGTAACAGCATTCATGTGAAATACCGTACTAAGTGCATATACACTCCCTGCAATATAGAGGCCAGAGTAATTCACATCAGAGGAATTTTGCGCTCCTTTTTGGAATAAATGGACTTTTATTGTAAATGATATGATATTTGGATTCTAAATTGTTGCATACAGGAATTGCTACCACCAGCTAGAAAATAAATTTGAGGGAAAAATTGCTTTCTCCATCTCTATTTAAAATTATTTCATACATGCTTATTGATGTAGCAGCTAAATATGATACTTATGGCATGCAAATAATGCTGAAAATAAGGAAAGGACAGTCCAGGGAAGGGCTGCAAAATATTTAGTGTATCTGCTCCAAACAAGCAAATGCAGCTGCAGTATTTGCATACATAAGTATGTACTTTTCAATGTTTTGTAAAACACATTTACAGTGTTTATAAAACTTGTAATTTTGTCATCAGGAAGAAAAAAAAGGTGTAGCAGCTCCTGATGCATGGAAGGGAGCATACAGATTTTACATTGTAAGTTACTTCTACTAAGTAGTTTGTTTAGTTTATTGAAGAACATTTAAGGATAGAGGAAATGAATAAGCATGAAGTACAGCTGGGATATTAAAAGGGAACCTACATGACAACTGCCAAATACCCTGCAGCAAAGAGGTTTAATAAAACAAATAGAAAAAGCACCAGGATGCTTTCTTTATTGCAGCATTACCAAAGTGTAATAAAGAAACGAAACATACAACAAACAAAGTAAACTAAAATGCTGATCCTACGTTATTGGATCTGTTAATAAATCAGACTGATGGCCCACTGTTAAGTGCAAATGGATTTGTGAGCAAATATGAAATCTCATCTAAAATAGTTGGTATAGATGCTATTGAAGATAATGCCTCCCAGGAAGTAATCACCGTAAAATGATGGGGGAAAAAATCAAACTAATTTGATGGCCTATTTGATGCAGCTGGTGAGGAAACTAAAGGGCAGAATAGACTTTGTGTTTACTGCCCTGTGAGGGCTTCACCACCACCAATAAACTGGGTGTGAATTCTGGGCGATGGCTTCTAATCAACCCAGCATTACTCCCTGCATTATTAAGGGCTTGACCCGGGTGAAAGTAGCCTCCACGGCTGCCAGCCCACACTAAATTAAAAAATAAAACAAGCTCTGTGAGCGGCCTGGGACCTGCAGCTACAGAAGCTTCTTGGGACTCCAAGCGCGATACTTCCCCTGGTGACCACAGGGTTCTGGATGGAGAATGAGCAGCCACCGCTGAATCTGCTCTGGGTATTTGGGGTGCTACTGTGGGACTGCACTGCCAAGACTTTCTGCCATGGCTGGGGCTTGGGCACATATAATAATAATAAATATAGCAAACAATAAATAGAAATTAAAACCAATAAACGGCAGCAGACATGAGAATAGAATTCTCCAAGTCCTGCCTCCTCACCCCATTCTTCAATCAGTAAAATAAAATAAAAAAACCACAACTCTTTCTTTAGGCGTACTGGCCAAATCCATTTGTGTTGGGGTGTTACTCCAATGTTGTCCCATGGTATCAAGAAATCTTACAATCCGTGGGCACAGGGAGAGTTTATAAATTTAAAAATTCACTTGACATTCAGCCCTTTCCAGGATTTTAAATCAATTCAAATGCATTTCCACAAGCATCCCTGCCTGAAACTTTTACAGAATGCTCACAGCTACAGGTTTGGCTATTAAAGATACATTTCTGTGTTAAACAAAGTTGTCTTCCCTATTAAAATTGACAGCCAGGTCCACATGTTCCATAAAATAATGGAAAGGGTCACACTGAACAGTGCTGCAATGGATCCCCAAGTCCTCATAACCTTTTGGAGTGCGCTCTCACAGTAAATTCACAGGAACCTTTCAAACAATATTGCTTTGCAGCTCAGTCTTACCTCTCACTTAGACTGGAAAAGCCAGCCAAACCCATATTCTGACCACATTTGCTTACGCAGGATTCCAAATATGTGCAGTAGGTGGCTTGCCACTTTAGATGGAGGAAAACAACTTTTTGCTCAAGAACCCGAAGATTTAAACCTGCAGAGGGGGTCAGTTGAGAATGTCTTGGGATGGATGGAAGTCATAAAGGGACTGATCAGTTCCTCACAAAAGACAGTTGCAATCGCAATGGTGATAAGATGGTGATAAGGTAGTAGATGGCTACCTTGAATATAAAAGGCATTTAATAGGTTTCAGAATAAGAGAGACCCAAGGTTATGAGGCTGAGAAGATCCAAATACACCTTTCCCAACACGCTGAGGGAGTTTTCTCACTATGAGACTCAAGGTAAAGGTGGGCAGGACCATTCTCCACTGTTGGAACTGATGATGCGATACACGATTGTAGGGAAAATAACGTAAAATGACCAGGTCCTGAGATGAATTAATAGTGCAGATATGAGATAGTGTCCTCTGGATCTGCTACCTGCAATGGAGAGCCTCACTTCCAATGTCTTTTCTCACAATTCACATTAATTAGTGATTGGATAAAACCCATTAGAGTTTTAAAAGAAAAACCTGGAACATGCTTTATTTGTTAAATCTTGTTTTCTTTGCAAAAACCCTCCTGTACAGTGAAAGTCCCACATAGACATAACCATTTACATACAGCCATATGAGGTGCAGGACACACCTCTGTCTTTAGAACAGATTTCTTCTTCTCCCTACATTTTCTGTATCAGAATTTGGGCCCAGAATTCCACTTTAGAGGCCAGGGATTCCAGGTTTTTCTTTTTTATGTGGTTCCAAATATATTTTAAAATATTATTTCATGTGTTGTGCACTTCTGTGACTGTCCGTATATATAAGTTTTGTCTGAAATGTAAATGGGATTATTTCTGTGTTGTCACCTACACCTGGCTTTTGTTCTGAGGGTTCATGGAGCTCTTTCTTACGATTAATGGGACCATTTTACTTTGAATTTACCTACTACACTCTTAAGTCAACTTATTCCAATTCAACCCAAACCAGGCTTTCCATGCCACTGGTCCCCTCTGCACCACTTCCATCACATTCGACACAGCCCCGTGGTCTCCTCCTGCTCCTCTCCCTTTCTGAGAAAAAAGGTATGGATGATCCCATTTCTCCCCAATATGGGAAGAATTCGGACTATGTTTGTCCTCATCTTCAGCTACGAAACACTAGCAAGCCCAGAAAACCCTTCAGATTCTCTATCCCTATTCCACTCCTCAGCTGCTGAATTAACTGCAAAAAATAAAAGAAACTCAGTTACCTTTACCATTTATTTATTATTGTTGCACAGGACCCATTGGACATCTTAATCCAGCCTTCTTGCTTTTCCTTGTTGTTCTGGTTTTTAGGTGGAGTTTTTCTTTGGTGGTAATGCCAAAACACTCAGGATAATTCTGTTTCCTTCACTGCCAGGGACTAATCTTCTTCTCTGCAACCTCTTGGCTGGCCTTTCTGACGCATTCACTTCCCCGAAAAAAATAGCTGCTAAATTCCCCACTCTCTTCTTCCAGTGGGAGATTATCCTCCACCATCTTGGACAACCAAGAGCCTGGTGCAGTCCAGACATATTAAAACGCGGCGATTTATTGTAGCCTACACTCTGCCGTTATGGTATTTTAGCAGCTAGCGCATGTCTTTTGCGCATAAGCTGTTAAATATAACAAAGGCCTATTGTCTTCAATGTGGGAAAGTAAATCATTTTTTAAAAATGTGATTAATTGTGCAAGTATGGACCTTTTAAGTACATGTGGTAAGCCCTGTGCTATGGGAATGGCACTTACTGCTCTCTCAGCGTGAGCCCGACGGAGTAAACAAGAAGTTAAAATACAGCCGATAGTTTCCCTGGCATTCATTAACATAGCATAGAAAGCAGAAACTGGCCACATTTTATATAAAAAGACTCTAGAAATCTGTGTCTACTTACATTAACATTAGTCAATTGGTGGGTGCCAACTATGTACATAGCATGTTTTATTTATAGGTCTATATAGTAGTCAAAAACATTCTATCACGGAAATGTGTTATTCATTAATTCATATTTTGCTCGGCCCTACTTTACTTCTTGAACCCATCCAGGTGCTTTTTAAATGCTGAGGGTAATTTAAAACCAAACAGCATTCACATTCACCCTATTTTTCAATTCCATGTAACTAAATATTCCTCCTGATTTTGTCTATTATTTACCTTTAATTAGCTCACATATACTGCAAACTAGACTTTGCCTGTGTTTTTATGACAAAATTCCACACAATGGTAAAAAATAAAGGTGGAATAAATGGTCAGCTTATTGAACAGAGCATTTAACATGAACTTTTTCTCAAATATCCATTCTGTATATCAACTGGAGTGGTAAATAGTGCTATAGATATATGCTCCTGGTGCCTAATTTGTTTTTAAAGAGTTCATTTAAAATGGTTGAAATGCTCATTTTAGCCTACTGTTGCAAAGCTCCAAACGAGATCTAGTCACACGTTGCAGAACATAGATCATATCAAATGACCTCAACAAATCCAGCAACATGCCATGTATATGTGTTTTCACTAAAGGGGCTTTATAGGTTTCCATGACTTAACCTGTGAGGTTTAAGGGGCTTTAAGGAGGAAAAACAAAAACCTTTTCTTGTTGGGCCTTTTTATCTTACACGCGAAGGTGAGCTCGACATAATCTAATTTTAACCACGGAGAAAAATTAAAACAAAGTTCAACCAGGAACAATATATCAACACTAAAACACTGTCAATTATTGCTTATTACCATATTTGTCATGTGAATTGGCCATATAGGTTGTTTATGAACAGCCATAAAGCAAATTATTCCATTTTCAAGGCACACAACCTCTGCCGCGCGGTGATGTACGTAAATGTGGGTGTTGAAGCTGCTCCTGAAACACCACTGCTGGGAAGAGGAGGGAGGAAAATCTCACTGCCGCTAAGACCTACAACCTTTCAGCCTCTGAAGAAAAATAACAGTGAAGACAGTAGCAACTTTTTGTAATTAGAGGTGATAAAACAGAAAATGCCAACATTGTAAATGATTTCTGCTGGGATGCGTGGTGCTCAAATTGGGGTAGAAGCCTTTTGAGGAAAATTCACAAACTTTTGCTAACATCCTTGAAATACAAAAATGTTCTTAAGCCTTACTTGCTGGGCAAGACAATTACTGTTGGATGTTTTTGTTTTCTTTTAATTTATTTTTGAATTTAATTTATTTTAATTCAATATTTTTTTTTTTTTAAACTGATGACCACACTGTCATGTGTCTTCTGCATGTTTCAGTTCTCAGATACAGATAGACTAAAAAACCCATGTTTTTCCTCTTCTGCAGAAACTATAAATCTCAACCACTTACACTATCCTTCCTGAGGTTTGCAGCCCTGGATAAACATGCCCCATTTTGTGGAATAGCACAATGTTTTAGAAGGGTTTCAGGTGTAGTTGAAATTTCTCTATCTTCTCTGCAGTGTTTCTAGAAGGATTTCAGAGGATGAACCTAGGCCTTTGGAAGAATAACCAGAACCAGCTCAGTTCTGCAAAATCCTGTTGAACTGGAATATTGTGTTTCACGGTTCGACTTTCAGAAGTCTCCAGCGGAGGTATTGCCTGGGTGTTCTCTCATTTCTCATATGATCCTTAAGGCAAAAGATAATAAAAAATAAATCAGGCTGAGTTTAACACTTTCTGTTTAATCAGACTGTACGGAATTAAAGGGGCCATCTCTTCAGCTGTGCAGCATTCGTGTTACAATGATTCTGCTCCTCAGCTCAGAGCTTATAGATAGGAAAATTGCATGTATTTAGAAGAGTAAAGACAAAATGAGGGTCGAATTCTCCAAAACAAGGCTAGGTTAAGTCTGAGGGACCTATCTATCAGGCTGAGGGATAGCTGAAGAAAGCCAAGGATTCTAGACAGAAACGTTGCCTTGGGTGAAACTTTCTGATTAGTAACTTTACCCCTGACTTTCTCAGCCACCCGGAGCCCAGAACGAAGGACCCTCTGCTGCTCCTGCAAAGAGCAGCCCTTTCTCCTATAAATAATCATGGCCGTAGTCATTTGCCAGACACTGACTTTACGAGTCATGAAAAGAACACGATTTAGGCAGAGACGAAGTTTCTGCATCCAAAACAAACAACTTTAATCATTACGCACCCTACGCTTTGCTGTTATTGATGTCTACGTGTATCACAACCTTAGTCAGATTTGAGGCTATTTCTAAAACAGTTTAGGACATCTGGAAGTCCCTTGAGGGGCCTGGTGTCTCACACCTTGGCAAGAGGAATCTCCAAGCACTTTGTCAACAGCAAGGGGTTTAGCACAAAGCAGAGCACCAGAGCAGCCTCCACTAAATAGAAGGAGTTTGAAAAAAAAGAGTAATCCTTTGCTGTTTGCATGATTAGTAACTGCTAGTTAGCGATTGAAGCACTTTCCCAGGAAGTGGGAGGCTCGATTTTGGCTCCCTTAACCCAGCCCAAGACATCCAGACTTCTTTCTCCTGGCAGAAACAGAAAACCGTGCCTGCAGTCCTATAAAATCACATAGCCCTGGTGCAGACGTGGCGAAGAGCCACTGAGGCAGAAAGAAACCCAAGACCAAATACATCCCTGTGAATAGAATATTTCTGAAATGGTCCTTGTATTCAGAAAGAGTTATTTCTTGAGACAATTTATAAAAGGGAAAATATCTCTGCTTGCTGCTGAGGCCGTTGCTGTTTGGAGACCTTGGTGTTTAGTCAACACCTAACACCGAGGATGCATCCAAATTTCCCATCATCGATCCCTCTTCCAGTTGGAGCATGGTCCTAGAATCATGGAAAAGGACCAAAAGAAGCTTTTTGCACTGAAAGTGCCTAGAAAAAGATAATATTTTTCCTACCTCTGGTCACACAATGTGTATAACTTTGAACCTGATGGACCAAGGCAAATGAGCCTTATATTATTGTCATGGTTTCGGTTGGGATGGGGTTGATTTTCTTGCCAGCAGCCAGTGCAGGGCTGTGGTTTGGGTTTGGGATGGGAATGCCATTGGTAAAACACTGGTGGGTTTGGTTGTTGCTGGGCACTCAAGGCCATTCCTGCTCCTCACCCTGTCCCACCAGCAATGGGCAGGTGGGCACAAGGGGCTGGGAGGGGACAGGGCAGGACAGCTGACCCCAACTGACTACAGGGACATTCCATGCCATGGGACATCGTGCTCAGGGTATAAAGCTGGGGAAGAAGAAGGAAACAGGGGGATGTTGGGAATGATGACATTTGTCTTCCCAAGTCACCATCATCTGTGATCGAGCCCAGCTTTCCTGAGGATGCTGAGCCCCTGCCTTCGATGAATTCTTTGTTTTGCTTTGCTTTTGCTCAACCTATTAAACTTTACCTCAGCTTTGTCTCAACCCACGAGTTTTTCCTCACTTTCACTCTTCTGATTCTCCCCCCTATCCCACCAGGGAAGATCTGCATGAGCGGCTGCGTGGTCCTCCCTGCTGGCTGGGGTCAAACCACAACATTGATATCTCTCCTGTGTTTCTCTAACAGGTGTTTCATACCGAGTTTCTGAGTGAAAGTCCTTCGAGATACACGTGTAATCACCCAATTTTAGATCACAGCAGAGTTTGCTTTCCCATATTGCCTTGAGATATTCTTGTGTGAAGTCAACCATATAAAATAAAGATGATGATAAAGAGGTGGATGGATGTTCCAGAAGCCAGACAAACCCTGTCTTCAACACAATGATGATTCATGTACATGGAAGGCATCCACAGAGGCTACTATATCCATATAGGCTCTGTGTTTTACCTGATGTTCCCAAGCAATGTTTATTAGCACAGCTGAATCCTCTGTAAGGTATGTGCAAACCCTTCAGCTGCAGGTGTTTCTCAGGTTCTACCACCCTGGGAGATGCTGAGGACTCCCCCAGTTCAGTTCCTGATTGTTTACAATCTCCTGCTGTGCCCGCAATATGCTTGAATTGTACTTAAAACACATAAATCTGCCTTCAAAGGCAGCTTGGGAGGCAGAAGTGTGGCTAGGGAATTTTAAATGGAAGGGACAAGCGATGGCTACAAAGGGCTCAGTTTTTAGTAGTAGGTGTTGCAGTTTGTTCCAATTACAGCCCATGCTAGAGTGTGAAATGTTCATGCCAATCTAGTAAAAAGAAAAAGTACACGCAATGCTGAAATTAACACCTTTGTAATTACAGACAAGCGCCTTTACTGCTGCCCGGCAAGAGCGGCCGAGGCAGGTTGGGAGAGGCGCAAGCAGGACGAGCTGTGCAATAGGAAACGCCACCTTTTATTTTTTCAATCTGACTTGATAATTGGATCCTTTTTGGCAGCCCGATAAAATAATTTGCATTTCTCAGCAGAAGAATTTAGGTGTACTACATCTATATTCGCCTAACTGAAAACCAGACAAAAAGGGTTGGGTTTTTTTTTTGCAATTAAATGACTTGCATTCCCCTTCTTTCCCTCCTGTACCATTAACATCGCGAAACTATACATTTGGTATTCTTCAACATAATTTATATCTCTTTTTGCAAATCAGGCCAGTAACAGGCCATGTCAGAGGCAAACATGCCTTTCATTTGCACGGAGTGAGCTGTCTCAGGCCCATGGCAAGGCGAATGGCTGGATATCCCCCAATAATCCCAGCCCCTCGCTGTTCACACAACATTCTCGGTGACTCATCCAGGAAAATATCACTGAGTGCGTCTTTTAATTTTATTCATGTTTCCACTATAGCCCTGCAGAGGCTTCTTAGTGCTTGTAAGATTATTTTAGTTAGCTTCGCTTGCCAAGCAGATCTTTCCCCACTTTATTATATCGTCATTATTATTTCTACTATATGGGAAGTGTGTACTGCCACATATCGTATATCAAAACATTACTAATGCCATTAAGACAATGCCAAGACCAGTCACATGGTGCGCATGAAAAGGCGGCTCAGTCCTTTGGAGAGCCCTGAATTAGGGGTTGTGTCTGGATGCCAACGCCAGAAGGAGACATCCTTGTCCGGGGCAGGAGGGGGAACCTCTCTCTTCTCTCCTGAAATAAAGGCTGAGAAGCTGAGATGCCACCTCAGAGCTGAAGACATTGTGTAAAAAGCAACCAAGTGCTTTTTTAGACTTTTTTTTAGTGTTGAAATAGAGGCTTCCGTAGAAAAATATCATCTGACAAGATTTAAAAAACTTACTATGGAAAGTTTTTGACATAACTGGAACTTTCTGTTTGCATCCATGTTTTTGCATAAAGGGGAAAAAAATAGTATAATTCAATTATATCTCAAAGGAGAGAAATAAGACCACAGGCAACCTTAGTGTTGGGTATTTCCTAATGTCTTACACCTTGCCTTGGCAACCTCATCACCCATTTGGCAATATGTCTTCCTAAAATATAATGAGAAACCTCTTTGCACCATGTCCTCTCTCCCTCTGGGTCTCCAAATCCAGCTATTCCCACCTGCTTGAGCAGTTAGCCAAGTGTACTCCAGCTCTGATTTTTGCCGCTGATTAATTTTTTGGGGGGAGATGAAAGCAAAATACTAAAGCGATCAAAATGCTTTAATTTTTATCCTTTCTTTTATCTAGTTTCTAATCATACCACCTATTAACCAAACGATGGGCGTGTAGGTTTTAGTATCGGCCATCGCTATTGGCAGCAGCCCGGTTGTAATTAACCTGGGGAGAATTAGTGCTTGGTCTTCCCTAACTGCAGCCCGTGTCGCTTTTCATTTGTATATCTTAGCAGAAAATATGGTGTATCTAGTCGCCATAGGAACACATTCCCCATCTGCTGTATTATCGCATTTTTTCCCCTTGGCTTCTGTAGATTGCGGCCCTCTCTACTGTGTTGTCAAGATATGTGGGGGCCAATTTCCTCCCCATCCAAAAGGAGTTATGACGGACGCGAAAGCAGCCCTGCTTCTTAACTCTTGGAATTCCACGGCTTTCCACCTACACATGATTTTTTCAAATGCCTACCTGCAACACAATTCCCCCTTTTTTTAGCCTTTCTAGCAACATTGCTTTTGAAGAAAGAGGGGTGGGAATTGCGTCAAAAGCTTTTTAAGGGAAAAAATAATGCAGTTTCTCCTTGCTGGTTTACGTCCCGTTATACACCCCCAGTTGTGCTCTGCCCGAGCCACATGGCTCGTCAATGGGAGACAGTTTGCCAAGGAGGCCAGCCCCTACAAAACCATGGGAACGGTGGGGGGGGCACCAGGCAAATCCCCACGAGGCACAAGGGGCCAAAGCAGATTAACGTTGAACCGACTCGAAACGCAATGTTTGGGCTCGGTTCAAGAAAATAAGGCACTTTGATTTAGTGAGTCAAAACTAAACATAGACATTTCCAAATTGAATTATTTCGGAACATTTCATTCCAAGGAAAAATGGTGATATTTCAGCTTTTTTGTTCCTTTTCTAAAGGAAAATCATGTTGAAATACTGTTTTTTCCTGTGGGATATTTTCTGTTCCCAGAGAGGAAAAAATAGCTTACGCAAACCAACAAAATTATTCAAAGTCAATAATATCTGTGTATTGTATTCAGTGCTTTTGCTGCCAATTTTTCTTCAATTTAAAAAGTAACAAGAATTAGTGTGCATACAAAAGGAGATGAAAACATTTCCAGTTTTCTGAGTTACTCGGAAGTGAAAAAGACTTATGCCCCATACAAAAGAGTCAATTGGATAATCTGAATCTAAGAATGAAGAAATAACAAAATTTTTATATAGAGCCACAGCATAACCACAGGACTAACTTCACTTTTTAAGATTTTTGTTTTTGGGTTAGACAAGTTCCGGTCTGACACTTCTAAGGGAAGTTAAGGCAGTTTTAATAGTTCATTATGTTTAGGAATATGGAAATATGGCCTGAAGTTTCTGTGATTTAAAATCAGCCTCTGCTGTCACAGATAATTGTACTGTGTATTTTTTTTTTTTTTGCATGAATTAGTCAGGCTTGATCTTAAAACTATTTAGTTTTTGCTCCTACTAATCCTGATTGAACAGTCATCCTTTTCTGCTACAAACCACTTAACAGAATGCCACAATTCATGACTAATGAATTCACATGTTCATGACTAGTATTCACAAAGTTCACTAGTTCATGACTAATATTCACAAAATATTATTGCAATTCTATTCCTTCATCAAAATAAGTTTCTTTCTCTGGTGTTCCCCTTTCCTGATAAATGAAGTTTCCAGCTCTTGATCTCCATGAGTTTTTTGCTCAAGGGTTCCTTACCCCCTTCCCAACCTGCTCCGACCCTCAGCCCACACGGCTGCTCCAGATCTGGCTTTCCCAACAAGTATATATTGACTATATATCGACTTTTACGTTCATGCCCTCATTCCTGTTCAGATGTTCTGCCCTCATGACTGAGTCCAGAACCAGAAAGCAGCACTTGGTGGGCCCCTCACCAGGTTTTCATGACATCTAATCTCTCTGGTCCATCTTTTCCCTATCCATTCTTTCTTACTGCTGAACACCATTTTCCCAGGTGCCAGGTGGGAGCAGGACCTGGTCAAAGGAGGGATGATCTCTTCCAGGTTGAGGTTCCTCAAGAGTTCCTTGTCCCCTTCCCAATGTGCTCTGGCTCCCTGCCCACACAGCTGCTCCAGACCCGGCTTTCCCAACAAGCTGAATCCATCTTTTGCCTTCCCTCAGGGCTGGCTGCCTCTCAGGTTTGTACCTCAGGCTCCCCCTGAATACGTGCCAGAGTCTCTCCTATTTATTCCACATCCAGGTGAGATAAAGAGTCACTTTCACCAGGAAAACGCTTTTCAAAAGCTTTTCTCACTATTTAATTGTTTTAATATTATTAATCAGATTAACTCCTGGCAGGCTTTTCTTCTGTCTCTATGGGAACGCAGAGCTGCATGGAAAACTGAATATTGAACACACATAGTAAAAAATCATTTAAAATGCTATTGAGGCCCATTTACTATTCTCGTACAGAGAAGTTATTCATTGGTAAATCCATATAATTGAGAAAGCTAACACTTGCAAGACCACTCGAAAGACTTGGATAGCTATGTTTTCCTAACTTTTAATGGGACTGAACAACTTTGGCACGTTATTCGAAAGTGCCTGTCACCTAGTTTGGATGAGGAGTGCTCTTCTGTAGCAAATTTATCCCCTCTTAACAGGGCTTCAGTTCACACCACGGTCTGGGAGTGCAGGGAACTGGATGCTGAAGCTGGAAATGGGAAGAGGGCACCAGCTCTCTGTGTCCTTGCTGCTACCAGGACACGCCGGTTGCTGATGAAGACCTTATGTTGTGTCCTTTGCTCTCTTACATGCTTAAACTTCATTATAATCAAATAAAGTTCTAACACCCGGTATAACCACTTCTTTCCCATTTCGAAACCTTGGTCAGAAACGAATACTTTCTTTTTTTGGCACAGTTTTTTCCAGCACAGAACAAATGTGGCTGAGTACTTAAATTACTTGGTACACAGCCCCAAAAGAGAGCTGTGTACCAGTTCTTTCAAGATCATGGATATTTAACTTATTTAACTTATTTGTTCATACACCATTTAATTCCAACCATAACATTAGGACATTTTTGTATTTTGTGTGCCTGTTATAACATAATCATAACCCTTACTTGGGGTGGAGACTGAGTAGAAAAATCAGAGCAGAAGGGATATGGGTAGGCAAAATCACTCGGTTGTTGGATCATCTCACCTGTCCCAATTTTTGTGTTAAAAGGTTTATCCTAAGAGCTACTGTTTGGTTTTAACCCTCTTTGAAGGCAATTAAGAGCTGAAGTCAACAGGATCTTCGTGCTCAGGCCCTTATTGTCAAGCCGCAGATTCCCGCCTGTCTATGGATATTGCAATTATCCCTGTTTCTATAATTACACCATGCAATCATCAGCTGTCCGGGACAAGATCCTTATTAGGTTAATAGCAGAACTTAAAGGGGTCAGGGTGCCCTTTTGGCGTGTTTCACACACCCAGGGCTTCTGCAGCAAACAAAATCACTAAAAAAAACGTTATACATGGATGGTAATTAAACAGCCATCTCAAAACTTGACATGATCAGTTTATAGCTGGAGTCTAGAGATTACTTTTAATCCTGCTGGAATCAAGCTTGCTTCTTTCTTTCTTTCTTTCTTTCTTTCTTTCTTTCTTTCTTTCTTTCCTTCCTTCCTTCCTTCCTTCCTTCCTTCCTTCCTTCCTTCCTTCCTGCTTTCCTTCTTTCCTGATTTCTTTCCTTCTTTCTCTCCTTCTTTCTCTCCCTGTGTTTTATTGCTACTGATAGCAATAGTATTGCTTTCGGTCATAATTTGGAATGTTATTAAACTTATACTGCAAATGCAACGTCAGTGCAGAACTCTCCCAAATAACATGAACAGAAGCAGCTCATCCAGCCACAGGTTCTCAAACACTTTTGCCTATAACATTTTAAACAGTTAAATTAAGGAAACATTAACTTCTCTATGGTTGGTGAGGATGGTGGAGAAAAACGGTGCTTTACACAATGTGAAAATTGAGGGTTTTTTTCCACTAAATGTCCACAGTTTTTACATCATGTATCTGAGACACAAAATTCAGGATTTTTCCTTTTTTAAGCTTAAAATCTTAAGCTTTCAGATTGCTTTTATAAAAAAGAGCAATCAGAAATATGAGGGGTTGGTGAGAGGGAATAGGTTTTGATAACTTGTAGTCAATCACATTATTTTCTTATTTTTCACTTCTTACAATAGATGTGTCAAAAATTGTCAAATGAAGCTTTTCACGGTGTTTACACTGTGTTTTTCTATCAATGTTATAAATACAAAATCAAAAGGGTAAATATTTGCCTTCCAATAAAGTCAGTTATTCACTCTAAATAATTTAATCAATGGAAAACAGCACTGTTATCTGTGTTGTTTTCTTTTCTGCTTCTTTTTCTGCAGGTTTATTTTTGTTGTTTCACGCTGTTTCTCATCTTCCTTATTCTACCAGCTCTAGATTGGCAAAGTTCACAAAATCATGCTAGCTGCAATTTTTTTGAGCTTCCAGCGCTGTTTCCAGACCCAAGGCTTAGCCTTGTATTTGCTGGGAGTTTTTTGCAGTTAAATTACACTGTGTCCAGTTCTCCTCTTGGTTACCCAGAGCATTGACTGTCCCAGTTGCATCCTGTATCTTCAGTAACGCCCACAGCCTCCACCAGACCTTTCTTCCTCTGCCATCAGAGCTCAAGATCAGGTTTGCTCTTTGAGCTGAATCCTATTATTCCCTTTCATATGCAAAATCGATGCCTTTCCATTTATTATTATATATTAATTATAAATTTATATTTTGCAGTAATTTATTGAATGTCTATTTGCTATGGCCAGAAGTAAGAAATAATCAAACAAATGAGAGGTAAAGAATTATGTTTGAACAAGCTATAGCCTTAAGAAGGCACTGAGAAATATACATACAATCCCCTTTTATGTTAAAGGCTGTTTGGGAATTTGTTGTCAGAATAATTGGATGGAAAAAAGGACTTCTGCAAAATGGAACTTTTTCCAAAGGAAATCTAGAGTGCCATTAGAAACATTCCTGCTTGCAAAATCAAAATTCAATATACCTTTTTGGGCAGATTTCATTTGAGGTAAAATAGTTTGGTTTGCTGGAAAAAAATCCCTATTTCTTTTTTTAAAGTACGTTCTGCATTAAATTTCACTTACCCCAAGTCTATAGCACCTCACTGGACTTGTAGAAATGGAAGCATCAGTTTTCCTGAGCCTCCTCTGTGAAAGAGACAGAAAAATAGATTAGAAAAACTATTCTTGTGCTCACAGTATTCAAATCTCTTCCCAAAGGCTCCGTAAACTGTGATATTTCTCCTTGTTCAGGAAGTGCACATTTACATTGCCAAGCCTGCCTGTATTGGTCTTAAAAACCCCAGACTGGTTGCTGCTTTTGCAAAAGATAGTTAATTGGTGGGTGTTTGGACACACGGCTGGATTCTGGCATGGTGGGTTTCTCTCTTTTCTTACCATTTAACATATATGATACACGTCTATGGACATTGCTTCGACGCCGTGATCCCAGGTGTGTTGCAAGAGATTTTTGGGATATAACACCAATTTTTGAGTAGCAGGCAATGCGCACTCCACTGCTGAAAGCACCATGACTCACGTGCATCTGAATGCTTTTTCAAAACATATAAAATTTTCTCTATTTCTATGGGTTGATGATGCCAGAATTTTAAAACCTATTGCTGTGGAACAAAATTCAGGAATGCTGAGGAGTCCAAATACAATGAGGAAACTCACGTATTCGAATATACCAGTAGCGAAATGAAATTAACCCTTTTAAATTATTTTAGGTTCCAGTTCTATTCCAAAGAACACTATCTTAATTACACTAATCAATTCCAACGACACATAAGCTATACAGAATAATTGCTTCTGCCACTGTTGGAAATAATTTGTTGTTACAGACAACAAGAACTAGCAACTGCAATTTTTAAATGAGATTTCCAGATAACCGGAAATTAGCAGGTCAAGGAACGCCTTTCCTCTTACAAAACTGCCAAACGTCCAGGAAGTCCTGAATAACTGGAAAGGAACTCGAAACACTGGTCTGAAAACTGGTCTAAAAATTGGCATCATCACTGCGATGCTCATGGTCCTTCAAGTCCTTCTGGGAAAAAAGTCTAACATTGGGAATATGTCCATAATTCATGTGTCTTTTCCCAGTTTCTAACAGAAGAACTGTCTCAGCGGTTTGTCTTGGCATTGATATTTATGAGAAAATGGGTTAATATTGCCATTTCTGGGGGGTAAGATACACCAAAGTTGTAGGCAATTTGGGTGAAATACAAGTGCAAAAGTGATTTGATGGTTTACATTCAAACTCTTTCACTTGTTCCAAAATAGTTTTCTCAAGCGCACATCTTCAACTTAGGAAAGAAAAATCAGAAGAAAGTCTGTGATTTTTTGAGGCTGCTTAATAAAAATATAGTAAATTAAGTTTTGTACCATTGCAATGCTCGTCATGAACGATTACCTCAATCATTAGCTTTTAATTTAATTTCAAATGTCTTCACTTTACTAAATTTGACTCTTAATGACATATTTTAATTAGGACTAAAGAAACAGACTCTCTTCTGCCCTGAACAAATCAAGCTGCACAATGAAATACGTGCAGAGTCATCCAACGCCCAGCACTAAAAAATCTGACAGAATATGATGCAGCTGAACGTTGTGTCATAATATCTCATTTTCCAGCAACTATCAAAATATGCATCGATGAGTTATTGAAGTTCACCGTCTGGTCAGCAACAGGATTATTACGAAATTCATTATTAATAATACATCGTAAATATTATGACTACTGGAAAAGATAGACATATTGCACTGTCAGACTTCTGGGAGAAGATCTACGCTCTTCCTGAAGACATTTTCTGCCCTGAAACCAGAAGTTACTCAATCTGGTCTCAACCACGGCCTCTTCATTCTGGTGTCACAAGTGAGTGAAGATTTCTCCCTAGGGTGGGAAGTGAGTAAAAAAATCCCCAAACAAAATCACTGCTGAAATTAATGAATATGACAAAGGATAACTTTTGAGTTTCTTAGGAAAAATATTAGGCTGCACTAACCTGGTGCAAATCTTCATTATTTATCTAGAACCACCTGGTTTAGTGGATGATTTTAAGGTGACTTGTAAAAAAAGACTTGTAAGCTGTACACTGGATGTAGTGATGAGCCTTGGATTTTTAAGGAGATAAAAAGAGGGTACTACCAAGGTCCTCAAAATTATCTAAAAAAGAAACTCAGGAAGAGTATCTGTCTGACGTAGATACTTCGTCCCTCGATCCTGTAAAGGAAGACTGATGTTACCTGGTACTCATAAACCTGCAGAAATAGTTTTAACCTACTCAGAAATAGTTAAATTTGCATAGCTGCAATTTTAACCAAAGCAGTGCTCCGCCGATCAAGCAGTTTGGCACAGTGAAGCTGTTTTGATACGTAGGAGCCGTGATGTGAGCCAGGAAGTTCACTAAAGCATTTCTTGGTGTTCAGTTTTGCCCAGAATAATTCAGGGCATCAGAGCGGGCTGAGGGACACTGCTCCTCAGGGTTCCATTGTGGCTGCTGGAGGGACCACATGTGGTGGGTTTTTCCCCCCAAATATGTTTGAAAAAGCATCTGAGTAATTGCACTGTTATTCCAGTAAAGGCATTGCTTCTGGCTGTTGGAGTTTAAAATACAATTCAGTGTTTAAAATAAGCATTCTCTTTGGGCGCTATACATCAACTGGAAAGACTTTTGAATTTTGAAAAGGTTTTTCTTTCCTTTTGGGAAGGTTTGTGAATTTCTGGCAGGGCTCAGCCACAAACCCGGACTTAGCGGAGCGAGGTCTTTTCCTGGGGCTGGCTTGCGAAGGTTAGAAAGTTATGTTCACACCCGAGGAACAACATCGCTCAACACACGTAGAAAAGAAACAGACCCTCCAGCTCCAGCCCGGTCCCATGACCCCAGAGCACTGAGCTTAACCTTCCCAAAGGCATCCAATGCCGTCGGGTCGCTGGAGAAAGGGCTGGAGGGGGGGAAGATGCCTTGCTCCCTGGAAAATGCCACCACGACCAAAGCAGTCCTTTGCCAGACACTATCCTGATGGGAGCGTTTGCCTCCCTGGGCCATACCTGGGTGATTTGGTGCCAAAGAGCGAGAAATAACACTCCCTCTAACGGGGAAACTGTTATCATCTATCAAGCGCTGCTTGTTCAGTCACTTTTGATAGAGGCTTGCAGTGCCGTACTTCAGAGATTTAAATTGGGATGGAGCGTGTTCAAGAGGCATACTCTGTGTTTTCGAAACAAAAAATATTTCAAGCATTAGTTAGAAATCACAAAAAAGTAGGAACTGTAAGCACTTTAAATTGCGATGCAAAATGTATTTTTTGTGTGCAAGACGGGACTGTAACACATACCTGGGGTACAGTGGAAAGGACTGCTAGATATGAATGTCCTTGTTCCCACTGGGGACCTGGGTTGGAATTCCCACTGGGGGATACCTTTATGGATCTCATTTTCGTATATTGTAGCCATGCCATTATAAAGCCATCAAATGCAATTTGGCACAGCGTGATACTCAAACGGTGGCCTGAAATTAACAGACTGAATTACCCTCTACAGGCAGCCAAGGTTATTTATAAATTGGAATTCAGATAAGTAAGTGAAGTGCCTTACTAAGCTCTGTACTTTTATATTCCCAACCTTCGTCTTCGTGCTTTGAAATACTTTTTTGCAGGCGTCCTTTAGTTGAACTTCCAGAATATTTATCCCCTTAAAAGGGGAGCAAAACTGCAATCAGGATGCTGCATTAGGTACTCAGGAGAGATAGCGCTGTTACATTTGTAAACTATCTTGTAAAAAGTTTTAATTAAAAGAGCTACATCTTGGCATCTGTGAGGTCTAGTGCAATTAGCTGCTTTAAACTCCATTTTCTCCTCCCGCTGCCAATTAAGCAAAACTTGTGTGCGAGAGCAACGGTTGCCTCAGTGACAAAATCAGAACACGCTAAATAATGTGATTAAACTTGTTAAAAGCCAAAATAAACACTTATAATTATCTCGAGAAAACCCGCCTAGCCCAAGCGAGAGCTCTATAAAGGGGAAACTCTGCATCCATAATTCCAGACTTTCCTGCACAATAGATCATAGTTAAGGATCTGTTAACAGACCTCTGACCGCTGAACCGGGCAGCTTGTGGTTTTCTCCCCAACCCACTGGCGTAATGTGGATTTATGCAAGAGGTGCAAATTGGAAGTCGTCTGCTGCTGGAGCCATGGGCAGAACAGGAATCCTACTGTAGGGTTTAGCAGCGTGAAGTACATTGCTTTGAAATTACCCAGCGGGGTTCCTGCTTGTTGCCCCGCTCGCCTTTAAGACCAAGGTCTTGGACTGTCTGGCCGTGATTAAAATCAAAGTGTAGGGCCTCTTTGCTGGGTGCCAGTAAACGAAGGTGAAAAACAGAAACAATCTGGGTTCTTAATTATTTTAAAATGCAACATAGGCAAAAAACTAAGATGAAAGCATTTCTTACTAATCTATCCTAATTATTCCACATAAAATGATTTCCTAAAGAGGCCTATATCTTGAGATCACCTCTTGCTATGAGCATGCAAGAGCTTTTTTCCCATATAGTATCTTTTACATAAACCCACGCACGTATACAGAAGAGAAGGACTGACAAGCAGTTTAAATGCTAGGCTTATTTAAATCCAGGCTCAGGTGTACATCAAAACTTGAAATAAACTGAGATACCACACTGAATTTACTGAAAATTAAATGACCGTTGGTTTCTACAGCGGTCCATTAGTGAAAAAGTCCACATTTGGAAATGATCCATTTTATTGCCCTGCCGTGGAGATACGGGTACCGGCAAGTGGGATCGCAGAGAACAAAGGGTCGTCGCGTCAGAAAACAAAGATATGATAGAGGGCTAGGAGTCCCCAGGGTAAATCCAAGGCCATTTACTCAGAGACTCATTCAGTTTTGAGTCACGCTGGTCAGTTTTTCAAGTAAAATCACAGCAAAATAATGGTGTATGGCAGAAAGTCAACACTGAGAGTGTGTACCATGAGAGCTAACTACACCTCTATCAGTTTTACCATAGCACGGGGCTTTTTCTTGACTTTTCAGCATATTCCAAAGTACTTGCTCTCAGGATATTTGTCCAAATCGGCGCTTGAAGGGTTTATTGATAGACAGAGCTCTTGAGCGAGATGAATATGCTCAATCGATAGCTGGAGATAGCCAAGGGCAATCATTACAGTTGGCTGAAATCATTCCACATCTTTGGAAGCTGTAAAAATTCCCACTAATTAAAAAAAGAAAAAAAAAGCATTAGAACAATAAGTAGATGAAATCACTACTAGTGTTAGTGAAGCAGGTTTTCTACAAATGACTCCTTCCGATATTGACTGAACTTGATGTATCAGGCACAAAATGCTGGTTTCACAAGTGTATTCATCTCAGAAAGAAAGACTTTTTTGTTTGTTTGTTTGTTTGTGATCTGGTAGTTGGACACGCAGAACTTTTCAATCAAACGGTGAGTGGAAATCTTGGCATTCCTTCCTTCTTCACCTGGCATGTCTAGCTACACATGACCTGACTTCAGAAGTAATGCATTCTCACTGAAATTAATGTATCTTCAACGACATAACCAATTTTAGCTGGAAAAACTCTTATTAATGCAGGCAAAAAGATCAAAACCATAGAAAACTGGTCTGTTTGAGACACAAATTTTCTCCTAAATCATCAGTGGTAGATGGTTTCAATTACAGGTTTGAGTATCTTATCCAAAACTTTAAAAATACTAATTTTTACTAATTGTGGGTGCTCTCAAATACCTAGAAAAAATAATGTGGATGAATAGATATTTCTTAGGGCAAAGAAAAAGGATAATATCAGAGGATACATATTATCAATATAAAAATAGACAAAAGCTAGATTGGTTGATCGGCAGAGGAGAGAAAACCTGGCAATTGATCTCAGCCTCAATTTAAATAATTAAACAGTGAAAAAACATGGAAAAAAATAAGGACAGAAATAGTGAATTTAGCTGTAGCAGTACTAGTATATTACAATAACAATGACAGGGCCTCTGAGTCCTGCTCTCCTTTCATCACAGTTTTGTCATTTGTTCTCAAGCAATTCACGGAATCTCTCCTCAGCCATCAAACCGGATAAAATGCTTGTCCTAATGTGATACGAAGATTGTTAATACTTTTTTTAAGTTTTAAGTTGAAATGGGAAAAAAAAAAAAAAAACACCAACCAAAGCAAAAAAAAGAAATTAAAACCCAAAGAAATTATTCCTGAGCTGCGTGGAATATGCAGTATTGGGTGAATAAAAATAAATGTTGCCAATGCATTTTAATGCTCTTTAGGAGAATTTAAAAATTAATGAAAGAATGGGATACAGTAGCTTAACATACATTGTCTTAGCTCAAGTATTTAGTAAAGTCTCATGAACCATAATTTGAAAACATAATTCAACCTTTTATGTAAATGGGGCCACAGAGATTAGAAAAGAGGATAATGACAAATGGCAAAGGATCTCACTGCTCAAGCCAGTGGAAGGATCAGTGTACGAGCTGCTTTTAATTAACATCTTAGTGGTTTGGAGAATGGAATAAAGATCATATTAAATAGATATGCTGAGGATGTTGCATTGAAAGATCTTGCCAAAAGTAAAGCCAGAAAAAATATAAAGGAACCGGAGAGGTTAATAAAACATGGCAAGGGAAGTAAACCCCCAGCCTGGGGGGAAATAAAAGCAAGCTAAACATTTGGTAAAAATGATAAAAAATATATGGGAGAGAAAGCACTGGTAGGGAGGGATTCCTTTGGTTGATGCCAGAACCAAGTTTGTGGTTTTAGCAAATCAGACCTCGAAGGAGTTGTTCTGCTCGGGCTGTCTCTGCCCTGGCCAAGGAAAGGAAAGGGGGTGTCTCTCTGACCAGTCCCCCGCCACTAAAAACGGAGAGAATATTTGTGATGAACTTCAACGAATAAAAGATGAAACTGTACATGATGTTGCCAGCCCCAGTTATCGAAGACTTGTGATTCAGCCTCTCTCCTCATCTCCCTAATTGCAAGTTTTAGAAAGCAACACATTTTAAAAGTGGGAAGAGCTATTTCCCTTCAGCTTTTGGAAACTTTAAGAATTGCATTTTTAGATTTTCAGCGGGAGAAAGTGTTAGGGGAAAAAGAAAAAGCATGCCGTGTTTTAGAAGATGTGATGTTAGAAGACATCACATAAAAACCACTTCTGCAAATAAAACCACCTCAAACCAAAAGAGATTTAGAGAAAAATTTAGTTTATATAAATTAAAACCAAGAAAAAAAATTTAGACATACTTGTTGGTGATTAAAACACAAAGACTGTTCTGCCTGCTACTTAATAACATGAACTTTAAAGGAGAAGAGGATACACAAAGCATGGAGGCAAAGGTTAAATTTAAATTCAAGTTATGTTGAGCTTAATAGAGCTGGTATTTCATGTAGTATTCTGATTCTTTATATAAGTAAACAAAGAAGAAATAAATAAATTGTTCTATGGCTTAGTCTTTAGAGTACATAAAATAATCTAGGAAAAGTTTTAGTGATTTTAACAGAATGATAGCAGAAGTGTATTCACCAAAATGCTTTTCTTTTGAAGAAAACGTGGCAGCATTTAGTGACACAGTAAAAGACAAAAGCACCTAAAATGTTGCACTTTGAAGAGTTTTGAAGCAGAAGTCAGAAACTTGTTTGAGGTAGTGAACTATCTAAAAGTCTTGCATGGGGAAGTAAAAGAAAACGACATCAACACAGAGGTTGACTTTATGTGCAGCTTCCCAAAAGACAGTCAGCAGGGGAAGGCTGAGGTCAGACACAATTTAAGCCCTGGGCAGGGACACCTCCCACCAGAGCAGGTGGCTCCAAGCCCCCTCCAACCTGGCCTTGAACCCCTCCAGGGATGGGGCAGCCACAGCTTCTCGGGGCAACCTGGGCCAGGCTCTCACCACCCTCACAGCAAAGAAGTTCTTCCCCACATCTCATCTCCATCTCCCCTCTTTCAGTGTCAAGGCCTTCCCCCTTGTCCTATGGCTCCCCTCCCTGATCCAGAGTCCCTCCCCAGCTTTCCTGGAGCCCCTTGAGGGACTGGAAGGGACTCTAAGGTCTCCCTGGAGGCTTCTCTTCTCCAGGCTGAACCCCTCCAACTCTCTCAACCTGCCTTCTTAAGAGAGATGCTTCACCCCTGTAAGAGCATCTCTCCTTTTTTTTTTTTCTTCTATAATTTTTGACACTTTTACGAGACTTACTAGAAAAGCAAAAATTCTTCCCTTAACACTTCCTACCACCATTTTTAAAATCAGATTAATTCATGCTTAAATGATGCAGAAACCCACCCTTTTGATATGGTATATGTTTAGTTTCAAAATCTTCATGTGCAGTTATTGGCCCACAGTATCTTCAAAGTAAAACCAGAGACTTAAATGTAAAACCACATCTAGACAGGCCAAACATTGTTGAGCAACTGGCTGAAAGAATAAATGTTAATAATAAAAACTCCTTCCAGTGAATCAAAAGAAAAAAGAGAAGTCGGGAATGTTGGATGATCTTGATATAAAAGGACCTGTCAAGGAAAATCCAGATCACTGCAAGCGGCGACGTGAATTCCTTGCACTGGTATTCATTACTGAAGAGACACTACGCTCAGATCGTGCTTTGCTGGAGAAGAGCTGAGGAACTGCTTCCACCTGAAACATGAGCAGAAGAGATTTGCTCCGTAGTGATAAATTAAGGGGGAAAATTTTTCTTTCAGGGCTTAAATGGTATTTCCAGGAGTGCCAGAGTTACTCAGCTGGGAAAATCCTGTGCTGGTAATCGGGATGTGTTAACTACGGCTTATGTTGGCTTTGATTTTAAGGGAATATGACACAGATCTTTGATAGCCCGTCAGCTACTAATCCAGAACTTTATTTCTAGGCTCTCTTTACCTAAGCCTGGATAAACTGACGGGGAGCACATTAGAATATGGTACACGGACATGATGCTTTGGGGAAGAGTCCGTACGTTTCGCAGATGTGGGCACGGCCTGCAAACCCCATAGAGGTCCTTTGGAAAGAAGATTTACCGTGTGAACAAGGGTAAATCCAGGCGTTGTGGCGGAGCTGGACTTTGCCAGATGTTCCTACAGGAGCCGGGCCCTTGTGGAGTCAGCGGGAAGGGCTTGTCATGGAGTGACAACTGAGTGAGAACTGCTTAAATGACAGGGAACAAAGGGGAGGAATAAGTGGGCAGTTTTTCCCGGGAGGAGGGTTCGGAATGTTCTCTCTCAGGAATGTGTGTGGGTCCCTGCACTGGTAAAAATGGGCGGGAAGGTGGTCACGTGCAGGTGTGAGGCTTTGCAGGTGATACGGAATTATTTTCAAAGGAGAGTAGACATCGTGGGACTAACAGGAATAGGACTGCCTTGTATCTGCCACAGCTTAAGTGAGTACATGCACGTCATTTCCCTGACAGGGTTCAATTCTTTACGATGCAACTATTTGGTCATAGTTTTGGAACCTATACTTTCAAGAGCTCTGTGAAAACAGAATTACTGGAGGATAATAATTATTTCAGTAGTGCTCCCGAAATCTTAGCATACAGCAGTACAAAACCACTTGTCTGGAGTGGTTTAAACAGGAGTTACAACATATTTTTGTTTTGCTTAAAAAAGAATGACAGTTTTATTCTGTCACAGCCTGTGTTCAATGCAGAGGCTACAGTAGGATAAGGAGGGAAAAAAAATGAATCTAACAAAAAAGTTTAAGTAGATCATTTAATAAAATAAGGAAGAAGTAAGGAATAAAGCGTGCTGAAAGGCATCTTATTTCCTTGAAAATGGGGCTATGTGGACACAGGAAAAATTGAGTTAAATATCTTGGGAATTAACAACGAGCGTTTGAGTTTTCTGAAATATTTCCCTCATGTATGAAAGCTCTATTTTCAAGGAATATTTGATTGAAAACATGTTTTCTAACAAAACTGTAATGGCCTAGTCACTCATAAAAAATATTTCTTTTTATATGCATCTATTTACTTCTCCAGAGAAGCACATAAGATGGGCTAATGATTAGTGTTCTTAAGGAGACAGTTAACTAAATAATTACAATGGAAAATTGCAGTAATTTATGAATAACGTGTTAAGAGAAGAAAATATTCACTAACTTTTATTGAGACCAAATGCGCACAATGATATATTAAGTCTTATCCTGGAGACAAGAGGCCAATAGAAATTCTGCACATTAATAAAGAAAAGAATTTAATCTGAAAAGAAAAAAAAAACGCAAAAAACATCCATCTGCCAAAGCTTTTCCACTGCCTACCTCAGCCTCAGGGCTGGCAGTGGACGCCTCCCTGAGACCTGTTTCCAGCCCCTTTCTCACACCCCCCTCCCCTCTGGGTGCCATCCCCAGTGGAAGGGGGACACCACCACCACAGTCATTCCTACGAGCTTTCACTTTTAGCATCAGAGTGGCAATATTTAGGACTTTTACAAAGCGTGACGAAGAAGAGAATCTCCTGTCGGTAGCTGAAGTTGGGCACATGATTTTTTTTTCACATTTTGCGTTCAAGCACAAGATCATATGCTACATTTGAGGAAAAAGTTCTTCACCCAAAGGTGAGGGGTTGTCAAGCCTTGGAAGAGGCTGCCCAGGGCAGTGGTGGAGTCACCATCCCTGGAGGTATTTAAAAGCCGGGCAGATGTGGTGCTGAGGGACATGGTTCAGTGGTGGGTTTGACAGTGTTGGGTTGATGGTTGGACTCAATGGTCTGAAAGGTCCCTTCCAACCAAAAGGATTCTATGATTTTAAGAATCGCGTGGCGCTAAATATTCATTACACAATATTGTGACCGCTGGCTTTCGGGTGGCTTCTCACAGGGATCAGATTCACTGGTTTTATTGTTCCTACACCAGTTTGAACTGGGTATGATTTATTTCTTATATTAGAAACTAACCCTGCCCCTCATCAAAGCTTATTGGTGATGTTGATGTGTGGTGGAGGAACCCATGGGCTTTTATGCAGATGTGCAGGTTCCTGCTGTCCTGGGTGTCATGTCTGGGCAACCTGGTGTGCAAGATGGGCCTGCCCTGCTTACACACACACTGGGCTACTCCTAACTTTCCAGCCTTTTTTTGGCTTATATCAGTTTAACACTGCCTTTGCAAAACACTTTAAAAGACAGAAAAATGGGGAAAAAATATTATTTGTAGAGAGCAACATGCTCATTTCTGGCCGGATTTGCGCAAGCCCATGTGAATTGCTATGTTATGTCTACGGAGAACATAGAAATAAGATAAAAATACGCTCCAGCTGCCTGATAAATCCAGGGCCAATGTCTCTCCTTCAGTTCAGACACAAATGGCTTCCACCGAGGTTAATGGGACCGGGGTGCTTACTCTGTAGGGTCCCTAATTGTTTCTTGGCTGTTTCTAGCACTTGATATCAATACACATGCAGCCAGCGTTAAAATAGATGTGTTGTATCAGCCTGATCAGCCAGATGATAAACAACACCCTGCCATTGGCTCTGACAGGAGAAGGAGATTTCAGTGTGCAACTGAGGAAAGTAATTGTCAGAAATGCAATAATGGCACGTAGCTCCTCGACGAGTTACTGAAGTTCAAGAACAACTATCGTCTGTTTTTTTTGGGCCACCAGCCAGCAGTCAGGTAGCAAGACCCAAAACCTAAGTTCTAAGTGGCTTTAGACTGTAAGATGAGGCTGAATTATTTGTTCTGCTGTCTTCACAGATCTTTTTCGACAACTTTTGCTTTTTTTCATTCCGAAATTAAGAATTCAACTCTTAGTGTTGACATGCAGCTAGTTAAAACTAATGCGCAGCTGATCAGCAAGAGAACACCATTACTTAATTGGGTGACGTCCGTAAAAGCACTAAGACCATTGGAAGAAAACATCAGATAAGGCCACTGCTACAATTAACTGGGAACTTTCTGGACTAAATGTAGTGCAATCAATAAAAAAAAAAAAAATCAAAAGAAAAGGAGCTAGTGAAATACTGCAAAGGGCTGATAATCAATATAAATAAATTCAGAGGTCAGGGTAGATCTTTGACAGGCGTGAGCTGTCTTCAATTCATAATTAAGCATGTAAAGACTTTGGTAATTCTCTCTGAGGTCTTATTTTGCCTTTGCAATGAAAAAGATAAATGCAGATTGCTCAATTTTTCTTATAACAAAAGAGAAAATTTTCAGGAAAATGTAACTGTGATATCCATGAAAGAAAATAAACATTATTTATTCATCACAATCATTTTGTCACCTGCAGAACTCCCCAATGCCCAGGTATTTTATGGGTTCCTTCACTTATCCATCTTATAGGTAGATTTATTGCTTTTTTTTTTTTTTTTATTTTAGCTTTTTAACAACGTTTTCAGAGCTTTCCTTGAAAGGCAGATGCAGAATACCTATGTCAAGCTCTTGCAATATTCTTACAGCAGATCAGCCAAGTTGAATTCTCCCTGTGGAAATACTAATTTTTGGCCAGATTTATTTGGAATTATGATCAAACTGGAGTTTTATATTGTTTTTTTTTACCCCTGGTTCCAGGCTATGACCTCATTAGGGTATATCATGTGAAATCAGAAATATCTGAGTGTTGAGCAATAGCTCTGGCATCCAAACCTATGGAAATCATCTGTTAGTCTTCTGATATCCTCATGCAGATTGCTCAGACCCTCTCACAGATGTCATTCCTTACGTCAGGGCACACACATCAGTTTATATTTTGACTGTATGTTGAAGTCCAGATTTCTCAGATCTCTCGTTACATCCTGTTTCGGCAAATGGAAGTGGTCTGTCGGTCCCATGGTCTCAGTTCCTTCCCCTTCCTCCCTCAACACCAAGTGGGAGATGCTGAGGTGGCATCGGGTCTCCAGCCCCCGACTGCTCTGCAGCTGCTGGGGGATGCCGAGCCCTTGGACCCATCACCATCCCCAGAGGAAGAGGGCAGAGGAGAGGGGCTGAGCTCATTAGATCCCACAGAGTTTGGTGATGAGTGTTTTTAGGTCGGTTTTGCTGTCCTGGCAGCTATCAATGGCCCGGGCAATGACCACCCTCATTGGCCATGGAAGCCCTGCTGAAAGCTTCCAGCATGGCATTGGTCATTCTGACCTAGTGCCAGAGGAGGAACCATTTCTAAAACAGGGGAGTTTTGTTTAATGCTTTATAAGTGCCAGGAGCATTGGGGTTTTTTTTGTCAAATTTTTGTATGTTCTGATGTGCAAACTCTTCTATAGGGGAACAGAGCCTCTGGCCTGGTGCCCTGCTCCACATCTGGAGCACTGGGTCCAATTCTGGGCTCCCCAGTTCAGGAAGGACATGGTACTGCTAGAGCAGGTACAGCAGAGGCTATGAAGATAACAAAGGACCGGAGCATCTCTCTGCTGAGGAAAGGCTGAGGGACCTGGGGCTGTTCAGCTGGAGAAGAGCAGACTGAAAGGGCATCTCTTCGATGCTGAGCAATATCTAAAGGGCATGTGACAAGAGGATGGGGCCAGACTCTTCCCAGTGGCGCCCAGTGACAGGAGAAGGGGCGACAGGCACAAACTGGAACATGGGAAATTCATCTCAACATGAGGAGGAACTTCTTTCCTGTGAGGGTGGCAGAGCCCTGGAAAAGGCTGCCCAGAGAAGGTGTGGAGTGTCCTTCGCTGGAGATATTCAAACCCACTTGGATGCGTTCCTGTCCAACCTGCGCTGGCAGGGGGCTGGACTAGATGATCTCCAGAGGTCCCTTCCAGCTCCTGTGATTCTGTGAGTTCTGCACAATTATTCCAATGAGTTGGGGATGTAAACCTATAGGAAATGAACCATTTCCTCCAGAACTTCTGAGAAAGATGTATTCACTCCCTGGTACTCCACAAACACAGCCAAGCTACCACACCGGCCTATGGTGTCCTCACAACATGACATGGAAGGGCATCAATAAAAATCATGTGATGAGAGAAACCCTGCACAATAAATGCAGCCTAGTCTGGAGCAAAAATTCCCAGGTCCAGTCCTACAGTGCTCGGGCAAACAAAATTCCTACTGATGTTACAAGGGAAAAAAATTCTTCTGTCCTAAATAGGCATGGTCATTTGAATTAAATGGGATTTGTTTATATCAGCAAAAACATGTCACTGAACACGTAGATTATGTGCCCTACAGAGCAGGATATACCTAACAGAAATTTAAGTAAGATAAATGAAGTATTTTAGCAGAGATTTTTTTCGTGATACAAAGATAGTTCTGACTTCTTGCGGAAAAAAAGAAAAAAAAGATCAGAAGATCAATGGAAAATGTAATCTTTCTAAACAGGAGATGTTCGTTAAGCTTAACCTGGGTATCTGATGTTTGGCTTATAGGGTACAAAATTGTGTAAATGACTTCCAGATGCTGACCCGCTTGAAAATGGTGGGAAAAGATAATCCTGTGTTGTAATCAGCACCTGTAACAGGTGAGAGAGCTCCAAAATTGGTTTCAAGAAATGCAAATGTATCGTTTTATTTTATATTTATGTGGAGGGGAAGTGTAATAAAGTTTAAGTTTTTCATGAGTAATTTTCCTGAGATAGATTTCAGTAAGGATTTTTACATTCTAGAGCAATATTTTGTCTAGTTTTTGTGGTCAAAAAATGGAGTGAACCCCCCCCTCCACCGCCAAGTCCAACCCTTCAGAGCCGTGGTTTTCAATATGCAGAGATGAAGCATGAAAACATTAATTAATCTGAAAATATTCTGTCATGCCTTTTTTTTCCCCTTTTCAAAAAACTCCTTGCAGTGACCCAAACCCGCATAGTCCGAGAGCACAGGTCTCAGTGTTTCGCATTTGTCTACAATCGAGTTTTTTTGGAAGAACTTCACCAATTCTCATGTTGCTTCTGATCAATGTCCTGACAGCGCAACGGGCTGATTTCTTCAGAGATCGAGAACCAGATGTGAGAATTATATGCATAATATAACAAACCAACCCAGAACAACCCTGTTTATCATAATCGAAGAATAAAAATCACCATTTGAAGGTCGTATCTGTTCCAAGGCAGTTTTTAGGGGCCAACAACGCCGAGGCTCTAAGGATGCCAGGGGGAAAAAAAGGGTTCTTTGCTTGTGAAGGAGCTTATTTCTCATTTTTCATTTCTGTTTGTAATCGCTGTCATCTTTGTTTCTTACGCTTTGGATAAAAAAGGTGACTTCTATATTTATTAGAACTGGGTTTCAATAAACATTATGCAATATGGTAGACCAGGGAATGATTTATTGATAATTTGTCACTTGTATTTATGGAAGTGTAGACCCTGGAGCCCTAGAGCTGGTAAATCATATTATGCAGCTACAAATGTGTTTTTTTGGTGTTTTTTTTTTATTTTATTCTTTGCTGCCAAAAGTGCACCATGTAAACGGATTGCCTCACCAAGCCCCTGGGGCCCGATAATGATGCACTTGCTAATACAAAGGGAGGAGGGGCAAGGGAGAAGACAACTAATTATAAGTTTATTTTTTGTTTCGATATGTTTGCCATCTAATCTGCAGTTCCATAAACAATAGATTGATGAAATATAATTAGGGGGAAGATTACAGTTTAATGAGGCAAAAAGATTGGGAAAGAATGTAAATGGAGAGGGAGGCTGCGTGGAGTTTTTTAGCTGTTTATTATCGTACAGCTGGAAGGCGCTTTCTCACAGTTCCCAGATGGAAGCAGCTGTTAGCTCTTCGTATTTGGGGAAAAAAAAAAAAAAAAAAAAAAAAAAAAAATGC
>VXAK01021282.1:144924-192596 GCA_013399435.1 Arenaria interpres | reverse complement strand
TGGGGTTTTTTGTTTGGTTTTTTTTTTTTAAAAAAAAAACCAAACCCCCCCCCCCCCATCTTTTTTTTTCCGCAGCGTGTTGTGAAACCTACATTTTTCCCCTTAGGTTGTCAAGGGCTCACACACAAGGCAGAATATAAAGGGTCGGTAAGGGAGGCGTTTCTGGAAAAAGTGGCCACTGGGAAAGCAAAAAAGTCGGCAGACTTTCAAGAATGAACACTGGAGTAACAATTCCACGTTCTGGGCCAAGATTTCCCCTGCCCTGCACCCTGCCCAGGCATTTCCATGGGCGCAGAGTGAGCGTAAATCTTTGCTGTTTTGGACAAGTCACACGTTATGTTTGGTGCCAAGGTCTCTAAGCCAAGACCTTGGTGTCAATTAGAGAATTTGGTGCTATTTTTGTAACAATTTATGCATTTCAAGCTTCCTGTTTCATGGTGCTTGGGACTATCTCAGGCGCTTTATAAGGCAGTTTCTGTGTGGGCTTATATCAATTTATATTTCTTAGGTACCTGGTGGGTAATGGCCCTGCCAGACAGCAAGGGGACAGATACTGTAGTTTATTCAGGGTTGTGATGCATCTGAACAATTTCTCAGTCTGGGTGAGGCATGAGGTCAGATTTTATAAAATTTTTTGGGGTCACTTCACCATTCATCCAAATGTTTTCAAGAGTTTTAGAGCAATTCCGTGATCTCCTTACCACAGCAGAGGACAAATGTGAAGGTTCTGGGTTTAAGCAGGTGGCAAGTGTGGCACTCGCCTTTCCACTAATATAAATACCAGTCTGGTTCTAAATTTCTTCTTTAATTTTTATTTTTAAGGAAAAAAAAAGACTATTGCTTTACACATTGAATAAAATTCTGGTCTTTTTAAGTTATTTTTGCAATTGGCTGCCAAAGGACAATTTATTTCATTGTTTCCAAAACACCTTTCAACATTAGGATGCATTACACTTTTTAAATTTCATGTTTATGAGAAACTCAGGAACAGAATTCTGTCCAGATATCTAAAAAAAAAGAAACAATAAAAAAATTTCAGAGAATAAAGTTGGGGGTTTTTTTTTGTTTGTTTTGTTTTGTTCTTTTTTCCTAATTCTACCACTATCACAGGCCACCCACATGCTTAGTCCAGAAGAACCAGCTCCAGGCGATGGGAAAGGCTGTTCAGTCTCTGTGCCCCTACAAAACCCGACTATTTTGCTGACGAGGATGCCGGTTAAAGCCAATTATGGTGGGGAGTTTTACAGTCCAAACAGCTGGCCAGTCGGAATTGGATGGGGACCACCAAGTTATTTTCATGGCTCGCAAACAGGCGGCCGATTGGTTAAATAAAGCTGAGTATATAGATTTTTATGAATAGGAGTGGAAGGTTTAATTTGCTTTTGTTTGTGGGGTCTTATTTATTGCTTGAAAGTGTTTGGATGCCTGCTGGGTATTTGCGGAAACGGGCTGCAAAAACTGCCCGTATTTCATTGGATTTCAGTTCTGGATGGAGCCATTGGAGCAAGAACAGGGAAACAATTGCCAAGGCTGTAACCAACCCCCAAGACCCACTCCCCCAACCAAGAACCCCCCATATATGTGTATTTTGTGTGTGTGTGTGTTTATTCAATATTAAGGAATCATTCATGCTCAAAAAATTTCACCTCCCCTTTAGGTATGTTACTACTTCAAATTACAGCACTTAAAGCGACTTCCTGACCCGCCCTTTAATGCCTGTTTTCTCCGGTTTGATTAGTTTGAGCACCCGAAGCACGTTCCTACGTGCAATTTTTACTGTTTTCCCCCGTTTAGCCAGCCTGCTTTTTTCATCCCATCTTTAACGTGAAAGCCCTATGCAGCAGCCTGGGAGAGAAAAGCGCTTTAAAATGTCAAAATTACGACTTTTGCGAAAAATTAAAGGTGCAACGGTAAAATTGGAAACACCAGCAAGAGAAGTCCAAGTTTGCTGGAGTGTCTGCAGCTACGTCTAACTCCTAGAAAAAGACCTGCATTAGTCTTAAAGCCACTGGCATCATTTTAAGATACTCACCCCCAAATTCCTGGCTTCATGGACCACATGGGTATTTCTCATTAGAGTAATAATATTACAAAACATTCGCAACATGGTCAATATTTCTGATATTTGTCCTCTTAAATATACTTCTAAAGCAAATTGCTTGTTCGTGGCACAGAATTAAAGCTCCCAAAAGTTAAATTTGCCCTCTAATTCCAAGCCCCATTATATGAAGCCTACAGTAAATCTACAGGATTTTCCACAGAATATTTGATTGTCTTTAGTATCAATACTTTCTCAATGTTTGCTTCCTCTTCCGGGGCATCTTTACTCAGCTTCTCTTCCCACTGCCTCACTGCATCTTTTACTTGTATTTTTTTCCCTTCAGGTGGTTTTCTTTTTTCTTCACCTTCTGTATCTTTCCTTTTTCCTTGAAATAATCCTCGATTCATTCTTGACCTGTCTGCCTGCGGTTGTCACATCCACAATTTGTTCATAATTTCAAGATTACATTATTTACCTCGTACTCCCCTGATATCTTTGCTTCCTCCCTCCATAGTTTTTCTGTCCTGCTCTTTTCCAGTCACTGATCTGCCTGTCTGCTATTTATTCTCTCTCAAAAATGGTCTGTTTTATTAATAGTTATTCCTGACCTAGGGTTTTCACACTGTTTGCCCTTTCCCTGGTTTGCTTCTCGTCATCTGTTCCAAACCTTATTTCAGTAATTTAATTTATCTTACTCTTCCCAGGTTCCCCAAAATTTCTGTTTTTTTCCTCAGTCAATCAGCTGTTTCCTCAACATTTTTACATTGTTTTCAATTCTTTGGAGTGGAGATGACTTTTTGTATGAAGGCCACCACACCAACACATTTAATGGTTGGAAAAGTAAATAAATGTTTCTGTCTTAATTTCCTCAGCTGTATTTCTTTCTCATTTTCCAGTGATCCAGCATGCCAGGTAGTACATATTTTTTGTAAATGGGTTATAGGCAGCATCTAAATCAAAAGCAGCATATCTAATAAATAATATCTTTATATATTTATAATGAATTCCTTCCCTTTTTGTATCTTATTATTGCTAACAAGTGACATCTAAGCACAAGATTTCTGTAATTTGAAGCAAATATGGTATGTGAAACTCATCATTAGGACGGTGATTTATTCTCTCATTCAAGCAAGGAGCTGTGATAAGAAGCATAGAAAAAGCTTGAGCCTACAAATCTATTTTTCTCTCAGTTAAATTACTGCAATATGGGAATAGTTGCATGGATCCTAGCGAAGAATTTAGTCTCCAAGACACCACTGGGCCAGAAATAACTTTTATGACCATCTAGCCAGTTCTTTAGGGTAACTTAATAGAAAGAACCTACTCAATTATTAGGTTCATTTCAAGCCCATTAAATACATTCGAGACTTAATATATCCTTTAGAGGAGCACCTACACTGTAAAGACCACAACTGCTGGAAAAGCCACCAGCCCCCTGTTAATCTGGATTTGTCCAAAAGGTAAGGGCTCCTGGGCAGGTAGTTCTAACCAGAAGAAAAAAAAAAAGTACGTGAAACATGTAGCTTTATGGTGAAGCTGCAAGAAGTTTCCCAAAAACTAAGCAGGAAGAAGTTTTCCTCTCTAAAAATTTCGCTAGACTTTCTGAAAGTTTTGTGGGCTTGAACCTCTGCGGACATATGGTAACTATCAACTGTAAGGCATGGGTCAGCCTGATACGTCTTTGATAAGAAAAGAATAAAAGAGAGGGAAGAGTTCCAGGGTTTTCCTTGAAAACAAACCTCACCCTTTCTCCCCGCCGCCCCCCTCCCCAAAAAAAAGGAAAAAAAAAAATAAAATCCAAAGGTGTTTTTAGCTTAAGAGCTTCAAAAAATCTTACATGGAAGCTCTATTTGTCTAGGCATTTCAGACACACGTCAAAATACCCTGGGAGTGGACTTCACCTGCTAATACATGACGTAGTTCCACAGTATGATATACAAACTTAGCACATCATTGTACCATGGCCATCAGGAGGGACACACAGGTTCTAAAATTCACCCAAAAGCAGCAAGTTTCTAGGTATGGGCCGGAATATCTGCCACTTGGCCTCCAGGCCACTTCAAGTCCCCAAGTAAGCTGATATTTAGCACCTCATAAAAAAAGCGGCGTACACCTGAGCAGAGGAAAAAAAGTGACATTTGTTGGTGGTTTATGGGGAGGATCACGTTACCCTTCTTAAAAGTAAGAGAAAGAAAGATCTTCATTTCTGTTTAGGAGGAGAAGGGGTGGTTTTGCAAAAATGTTTGTTTTGGAGAAGGTGGTATTAAAAAAATAAGGTAGCTTTGCACAACAGCAGGCAAGCCAGCTGATTTCGGAATCTGCACAAAATTGCGTTGGATTTTACCTGGAATTAAAAGATTGTCAGTGCATTCCTAAGAAAAGTTAGGGTTACCCTGCACTTTCCCTCCACTGGTGGCTTTTTGACTGCTGTGTGCTGAGAAAGGTCCCTCTGGATGTGCCCAGATTCCTGCTTTAAGGGCGAAGGAGACGGCCACGAGCTGCACAGTCTGCTCTGCTTTCGAGTGAAATATGATTTTCAAACCTAAATACCGAAACAGCACCAAATATTCAAAATATGTCCTAGCTGGTGAGTTTTTCCCCAGCGCGGATTTGTTTTCCGTTCCCCCCCGTGACATCTCACAACTCTAAGTGCTCAATGACAGCCTGTAGAGGTTTCGCCATAATCCACCTTTATCCATTAACAGACACTCAATCACTAAAGTGCTTACTAGACTAAACATATTTATCCAACCAAATCACACTTTACAACGCAAAACTGCCAATCAGGCCCCAGCTATTAACGAGGAACTGCTTTAAGGGGATTTTGGTGTTTGTGCTGTGAAGAGCATGCTTACCTCCAACAAACCACTAAACCAAATTAACATAGCTGTATCCTCATAAAAGAAACCAGATATCCTGTTGTGAAAATAGAAAGCTGGGTAGGACAGGGCTCCTTTGATGGCTAACAGCGTGGCAGACGAAGACTTCAGACTACAAATCTGGTTACCACGGGCTCATTACAAAACTCCAGCATTAAGCTTTTTTTGCTAACTTTAAAAGTGAAATAAAAATGTATCATTCGGGTAACTCAGTAAGTCATCAACTTACTAAGTTACTATTATAATTGCAATAAGTAGTGCAATTGTTGGATAAGGCTCCTTAATTCTAATTGCTCCTTTGTCCAAGATCAT
Organism: Arenaria interpres; assembly: GCA_013399435.1. NCBI lineage: Eukaryota > Metazoa > Chordata > Aves > Charadriiformes > Scolopacidae > Arenaria > Arenaria interpres. Next base: position 187,364 of record VXAK01021282.1, on the reverse strand, counting down.
GTTGTAAAAAGGCTTGCATTAGCCAAAATAAAATCCAAGAGACACAAATGTGGTAGTAATAATAATTCTTTTTATTAGCCTGGAAAAGAGGAAGAGAACAAAGCTTTAAAAAGACTTCAAAGTTCTGACCAAGAGAAAAAAAAAAGTCTAAAATCGGAGAAACATGCATACACTCTGCCCTTTTATTAGACTCATACAAACTAAGTGCCATCACCGCAACTTAGAGCTTGACAGCATTTCTTTCCCAGGCAGCAGGAAAAGTTACACCATCCATGTTGCAGGGCTAATTTAAGTTCTCTGTCAAAAACTACATAAAACAGTCCTGTATATTCTCACTAGGAAGCCCTAATAGTTTTAGACTTATTGGTATTATGCCTCCTTTAAATCCCAATATTTTAAAGCTGGATTTGACATTTGCTGAGACTTGGTGCATTTTCCCTCCATTTAACCATAGCACAAAAAAAGGTGAAGTTTTAAACTCTGAGGTGAGTGACTCATGAAAATTCATGTTTTTAAGAAACACTTACCAGTTTAAAAATGCGTATACACCTCTCTCCTTTACTTCCAAAGAGCTTCAGCTCTGTGATTGAAATATGTATTTCCAATCCTTCACTGCTTATCAAAAATAATGAGCCCTTTCTTTTTTTTACTAGCTTTTATAAACACTTCTGGGGAAAATTTTATGAGCAGCTAGAACAAGTTTTACTTCTTGGAGAGAAGGCTTCATGCTGGAATCGTATCCAAAAGGAGTAAACCACAACATGAGCAGATTTTCCAAAAATCACTAGAGCAGACTTTGTAAGTTGGGGTTGGAAACATGTGAAGTACAAATTAAGCTGTCATGTAACAGAATAGCGCCGTTTCGTGTGCTGGAGTCAGGCCTCATGTTCCGCCATAATATGTAGCCCTCCCCACTACGTCTTTAGTTTACATGAGTCCTGAGCAGTTATGAATAACACAAAAATCTGCAAAAATAAAGCTGTTCCAGGTTTGTGCATATGACTTCATATGAAACCACACGCTTTTACATGAAAGAAGCTGGTGCAGGTTTTCAATGCGTAATTGCACCACTTCCAGAAAGGGAAAAACATCATCACGAGACTAGGAGTACCAGAATAAAAGAACAAATTACAATACGAAATAAACAGAGGAATTACTGTAGACCACATTGAATCTCAGTGTTTAGAAAATACTTGCTGCGGTTAATAAGAAATACATGCTTTCACGCCTTCGCCACACAACCACGTTAGTACATTTTATATTCTGCATTATATATGTGTCATACGCAAGCCATGAAAATATGCACAGAAAGCGCTAAGAAATGACTGATGCCAGAAACTCTTTCCTCCCGATTAACAGAGAAAGGGATGTTAATAACTGTAACCCTGCCAATTTGGTTCTGTACCACCGATTTAAAACAATTTGTTGTTCCATGGAACACGAGTTTCTCAATGTTCCACTTTGTTATTTTTAATTGGTGTTTTGTTTTGAGAGGTACCACATGTAGCACAGTGAAACTTTCCAGCTCGCAGAAAGTGAGGAGCAGTGCAAGCGCTGGAACAACAATATATTTCATTCTTTCATAACTTTGTTACTTAAGCAAAAAACACAACCACATCATTAAAGCATTTTACTCGAGTCCTCATGTCATGTTTAGATGCCAGAGACGTTAATGAGCTGGTTGCCAACTTCATAAACACACAGGGAAGGGAGGGAACAGAGAATATGCTGAATTACATCATCCAGCTCTACTGATACCTGTAATGTATACAAATATCAAAGGAACACCATCCATAGCTCCCATTCTAAGAATCATGCCCCCAATTTCTGTGTACAAGGGCAGTATTATGCTTTTTCACCCATGACACATGCAAGTGTTGAACTTCCCATTTATTCTCCAGTTGTGCCTTTAAATAGACACAATACATCCAGCCCAGATTGCCTATATTTTCCACCATATGGCCAGCATTGCTTGATTTGTCTTCTGGAAATGACATGATTCATTCTTTAAACTTATTCCACAGAAAAGGCTTTTCCACATGTCACTCCGTATTGATAATCTCTCTGGAATCATATTTGTAGGAGATACAGTAAGTGCAAAATTTGTTAGCTGTCTCTGAGCGTCTTTGGCTGATTGATGAAGAATAAATAATAAATGCTTTCTGTAAAATACTTTACATTTAAGAAAATTTCAGGACTTCCAGGTCCCTAAAACCCCATATGAATTCATTAATATAAGATGTATATATTTACCCGAACACAGACAACACTGCATCATATTTTGGAATTCTTTTCCTCAGACTGAAGATAGAATATGAAGACTTCAATTAGAAAATACATTGTCAATAACGTGATAGATCTTACAAACACATTCTTTGTGTCCTTAGCAATGATGTTGCCATCGGGCCATTTTTCTTGCAATCAGCTATGACTATGAGAGGATAATTATGCTATCAATTCTTCATTACCCAGGCCAATATAGACAAGAAAAGCAGATAATAGAGGTGATGCTTGATATCGCTGCCATAACCGACCATGTGGAGTCAGGTCCTTTGGGGTTGTCAGGTCCTGCGCTGTATGATGTCTGCTGGACCATAGGTCTCCCTGGCAGAGCCAGCCAGGGTTATTCCCTATTTCATAGAATCATCAAATGGTCTAGGTTGGAAGGGATCAAGTCCAACCACCAACCCAGCACTGACAAACCCACCACTGAACCATGTCCCTCAGTGCCACGTCTGCATGGCTTTTAAATACCTCCAGGGATGGTGCCTCCACCACTGCCCTGGGCAGCCTCTTCCAAGGCTTGACAGCCCTTTGGATGAAGAAATCTTTCCCAGTATCCAGCCTAAACCTCCCCTGGTGCAACTTGAGGCCATTTTCTCTTGCCCCATCACCTGTTCCTTGGGAGAAGCATCTAACCTGCTATCTAATAGAAACATTTCACATAAGAAAACTTCAAATTCTATTTTGCCCTCTGCTGAAACATTAAAGAAAGATGATAAGCAGTTTATTATCACCTGCCCTTCTCAGTCTATGATTGAATCTCAAAATATACCGTGTTCCTTCCGCAGTTCAATGGCAAATGGATCTTAAAGTAAACAAGACTTTACATCAAGTGGATGCTACAGGCAAGTATGGATGGAACATACTGTTCCTCTATGCTTTAGCTAAACTTTATAGGAAAGTGCTTAAAGAGGAAAATCCATAGCAAAAATGAAACGTAGATTCCAGCTAGAATACACACAAACAGAGCCTTTTAAAATTTCACCAGCTTGATTTGTCAAATTCTGACAGCACATAACACATTCAGGGGTTTATGAGGCCAATAATTCCGTGTGATACCAGAAAGGGAAAAAAAGTTGGAAGCCAGAACTGTCATATCTAAAAATAGTCTACACTCATTTTGGTATAACAGTTGTAGGTTGTGGAGCGTTTTGATATTGACTGCCTTTTTTTCTTTACATATATGAATATAGGTAGTTTTGGTTTAGACATATTGTAATTCGATGATGTTAGAAAGGTATTGGAAGAGGTGTTTATTCAATTCAATTTATCAATTTTATTCAATTCAATAGGAATGGTTGCTTGGCCATGACATTGTGGCATGGGTTTTAGAAGCATTTGTTCCACCAGCCAGTGTCCAAGAGGAGGGCTGTTGTCGTATTACTGTCCAGATAAACTTGAGTCCGATTTTTTTAACTCAGAAATTAACTTTGTTTTAATAGAACCCGGAGTTTTCTTTTTTCCCCATAATTATCCACAGTATCCAATTTGCTGGATCATTCTAGGTCAAAATAATTTTGGCCCAAAGGGGTCAAATGATATCATATACCTCTGGAAAGTTGAGCAGAAACTTGTGCTTTCTCTGGAAGAAGCTCTCTTTTCAGTCTTAACATCTCACACTGCAGGAAAAGTTCTCCTAATGCACAGATATACTGAGCGCACACACAACTCTTCATTGAAAACATAGATTGATGGGCCAGTCTACCCCAGGACTTTAGTCTGAATTTGTGGGAAGCCACAGAATGACCTAGCTAGTCAAGCCAGGCTTCATGGGCCTCACAGATTTTACTCAAATATCTATGTGACAACAGTATGCACCCATTAATTTTAAAAAAAAAAATAATTGTCAAGCTATTACTGTGTCAACTGTGTTCCTTAACTGTCTCCCACCATTGACGTAACAACTGAAGGGTCCATCACATTATGGTCTCAGGACAATGTCTCCAGGCAACTCATGAGCCCATGCTTCACATCTACTAGCCATTGCATTTTTATGTAGTGATGTACTGTTCTTTTCCCCCAAATGCTGACCTACAACATTCACAGAATCATAGAATGGCTTGGGTTGGAAGGGACCTTAAAGATCATCTGGTTCCAAGCCCCTGCCCTGGGCAGGGACACCTCCCACCAGACCAGGTTGCTCAAAGCCCCATCCTGAACATTCATCATCTATTTCCTGCTCTTTTCCTCCTCTGTATTTATTGTAGAAGTTGACAGTATTAAAAAAATAAAAAGGTCTCCTTTCTTCTTCTAGCTACCAGGTCCCTGGTAATCTTGAATGAAGTTTTAAGTAACTTTTGCTGCTGTGAAACTATGTGAACTATAACTGAGATATAGGTTTAGGTATGAACGTTTCTTTACTATTGGAAAACCGAACCTCTTTTCTTTTTTTTTCCTCAGTTTGTTCCAGGAAAATATTTATCTGGCTGCCCATTTCAAAATCCTCTACTGAAAGGTCAAAGATTAAAAGTGGCCAGCCTCCTCCTGCACCCTCCAAGGCAGGGAGCAGACACTCTCCGCTCTCTGGGCTTCCTGCGGCTAAGAATTTCTCAGCCGTCGATTACAAATAACGCCCTGAGCACTTATCTCTACACAGGATGTTTCTAACCTAAATGTCATAACCGATGAGTCACCCTGAGTAAGAGAAACGAGATTACCTTTTAAAATCAGCTCACAGTAATCCTTTTCTTAAATGTCATGGCCAACAACTCATTCTTTCGCACAACACGCAACTTTGAAGTAAAACCCACTTGTTGAATGTGCTGTGACTTGGTATTTCCATGATGGAGAGGGGAGCGGATTACTTTTTCCATATGTCTTTATTTGTTACATTTTGGAGCTCAGCTCCCTTTGCCATGGAGTATCAGTACAAACACACGACCATTTCTTTCATACATTTCTCCTTCTTTTTCTTTTGCATTCACAGCACTTCATTGGTGGAGAGGAAATAAGTCAGACTCCTGAAAATTGAAAAGCTTTAAAATAAAATAACGAGCAAAAAGTTTTCCAGTAGGTGGGGCAGTAAAAATGAAAGGCGGGTCCCCCAAGAGTCACCAACATGGAATATTATGGTGGAGGAAATGGCCAAGATTGGATAAGCTGGCTGAATGGAGGGAAACAACACCAGAGACACAGGCTAAATGGAACGGGAGTTTTGAATGGGTGATAAAGGACCCATTATCTGCATTTCTTTAATTGACTGATGTTACAATGGATTTAAAATAGAAAAACAAGGAATCCTGTGGAACCATTAACATTTTAAAAATTTTTCTGGGGGAAAGGCTCAGAAAAATTTGCTTAGAGCAGTGGAGTTTGGGCAGGATGTGAACCTTTTTTGGGGAATGGTGGGATTGTTAACGGCACTTACAACTTCTACAGATTGGTCCATTCTCACTTATATGCAATAACTCGTATTGCTACTGCCTCTGCCAACATTTCCCAGACCTGGGTGGCAGGTAGGTCCTGGCATCCAGGTCCAGGTTCACCCTCAAGGATACCATTAGTTTCAGGGTGAGCAGAGCATCTCCCATGTGCTCCCTGGCAAGATCCTGGTCTTCTCCAACATGGAGGTCCCCAGCCTGGAAAGTCTTATGCAACTCGTGAACCTTATGTTTCTTATCTTGGAAACAGACGTATTTAAAACTTAAAAGGGGATTAAATCTCTGCCCACTGTTTTCTGCACTTGAGTATGCTGGAAGAGCAAACAGCATTTTGCTCCCCTCTGTACTAAACCATACACACGGATTTGGGAGATGGTTGTGGGTCCAGGAGCTAGAACATCCTTCAGCCTAATCCCACCTACAGACAAGCTTTATCATCATCTGCTTAGACAGCCCTTTGAAAAGAATGACTTCAATGGACAAACATTTTTTCCATTTAGCAGGCAGTCTCAAGGAGTTTTCTGTGCATTACTAGACTTGCAAGCTGAGCTTGCACCAGAACTGGGCTGAAAATACAGATCTTCTGACCAGCCTTAGGCTTCCTCCACTGGCAAGATCGTAAGGTGTGGGGTTTTTTTGGAAAAAAAATAAAAATCCTCAGGCTGCAAAGCCCATATTTAGGTCTCAGAAATGGGTCTCCTTACCAAGACATTAAGTACCACTGAGGGTTTCAAAGGAAGGTTGATTGAGCAGCTTGAGCACTAGCTGTGGAGTAGGACTTCTACTGGAGTAGAGCTGGAAGGTAACAAGTCAATTTGCCTTGCTTTGTTTCTTTACCTCTGCCTCTCACCACTGTCTATCAAGAAATTCTTCTCTTGAGGCTGCTAGAACATTATTTAGAGGAATCAGTACATTTTTTTCGAAAGCTTGATCCATTCTTTGAAAATGTACATGTCAAAAAATTGTACACAACTTGGCAAGTAACGGATTTAATGCGTAATGTGCACCTATCAACTATACCAGCTTTTTTGAAGGAATCTCTCCCTAAAGACAAGAGTTTTCTGATCAAGCTGTGCTGCATAACCAACACAAGTTTCATAGAATCATAGAATCATAGAATTGTCTAGGTTGGAAGGGACCTTAAAGATCATCTAGTCCAACCATCAACCTAGCTCTGACAAAAAAATAAATAAGAAATAAGCAATAAAAAATCACTAAACCATATTCCTGAGGACCATGTCAACCCGTCTTTTGAACACCTCCAGGGATGGTGCCTCAACCACTTCCCTGGGCAGCCTATTCCAATACTACTTAACCCTTTCCATGAAGAAATGTTTCCTAATATCCAGTCTAAACCTCCCCTGGCTCAACTTGAGGCCACTGTTCTTTTGAATACAGGAATTTTGATACCCTCTTATTCCATCATCTTCATCCCCTTCATTTTGTTTTGTAATTGACACAAGAAAAATTGTTAATTTTCAAACAGACTTTGTCTCATCTTCTTCTCACAAGCTTCTTTTAAAAACAATTCTATTTCAAGAAAGAGAAACTTCTGCTTTTTAGGACTTGAGACTGTTATCTTCTAGGCACTAGATTTTTCTGAAATTATCTTAGAAAAAGACTTTTCCACATACCTTTTCATGCAACCCTTTTCTCTTGTGCTCTCCCAGCATCCGTGATTGATGCATTCAGGGTATTAGAGAGAACATCCTTCCCAGTCATTTTAGAATCCATTTATGGACCTCCTCCTGTTTTCCTCTAATGGATTTTTTGAACATCCTTCCACTCTCTGCCTCCACAACCTCCTTTGACAATAGGTTCCAAAAGCTCCCTGCCTGCTGAAAAGTACTTTTTACCTGTTTGAAACCAACCATATGCTGGTTTCATGGAATGCCCTTATTCTTATCCAGACAGATCAGCTGAATAAAAGTTCTCTGCTTGACTGATAAGAAATTCATGACTTTATGAACCCAAACCATATTCGCCTTCAGGCTTTTTTCCTCTGTTGGTGATTCCTAACGGAAAGTCTTGCCTCTTTAGGATCCCGTCTCCTTAGCCATTTTCATTGCCCTTCTGCCTAACATCTTTAATTACAACGCACCACTCTTGAGTTACGAAGATCAGAAACACAGAACTGACACTAATGGATGTCTTTTTGGCAACATTGATTCTGAAAGGTCAGGATTTGAGCTGTAGATAGCAGCGAATGCAGAAGACTTGCTGTTTCCCCATCTGGTGCCCAGCAGCAGGAGAGCAGATTGGTGCACAACAGACATGAATTCTCAGCACCTGATTCACAAAAGCTCCTCCAGACCAATCGCAAAGCTTCAATGGCTCAGACCTCTCCATGGCCGTGTACAAGTTTTCCCCATTGTTTATAAGAAAATAATTTGATTAATTCTCTCTCCCTCCGTATGTTTAAAGAACATACAGTAACTGAATTGGACAATGAAATGTCTGTAAAAGTTCTTTAGGGCAATAAAACCACTCTGACTCTTTGCACCGGTGCAATTAAGACCAGCTCCAATTATTTCAAACCTTAAACAAATGCAAAACACATTCAGAGCTGAGAAGTCTGTACTATCAATGAACTCGGCAAAAATTACAGCTAAATGTTTCTGATTATATTAGCTTAGTATTTTAGTGAAGTCATTCCATGGGAGAGTCTGCACACACACAGTATTTCCTTTTAGGAAGTGAATGGATTCTGTTTCCAATTCAAATCGGGAGGTTTCCAGCCTCTGCAGCACTGGCTCCTGCCACCTCTGTAGACAGTGTTTGTGCTTTATCCTTGTGTGATTTATTGTATGACACTGGGCTACAGCTGACACTGAGACCCCGACACCACAAACCGTCCCTCAGGGTCACATCTCTACATTTATGAAGAGATTCGGAAAGTAAAACTGTCCCTTCCTAAGGAAGGTTTCATAGTTGTGAGTTTGAGTCAATCCAAAAGTCAGATGGGACCTTGTAATTCAGTATTAAGAGATCTTCAAGGAGCAGAAGTTGGAGATAAATGGCTCCTGTCCAGTATGTTTCTCCTTCTCTCAAAAGCTGGGATTCCAGTTCCTCCCCAGGTTGTACCACAGAAGCAAGGGCCCAATTTCTCCTCTAGTTTCTACCATACCATTTATTCAAATGTTAATGCTCACCTATGGCCTCTCTCCTGGGACACTATTAAAGTTCTTCGCTTTGCTGGTGAGCAGACTTATTCCAAAGCACCATGCTGGTGCCAGCACCATCTCGGCTCCATCCCAGTCAGAAACCCCTAAAGCTGCCACTTCTGAAGAGAAAGAAGAGATTGGTCTTAACCTGGGCTGAGATAACACGTGCTGATTAACCCACATCAAAGTCCTGCTGAAGATAAGGCTATTGAGGCTGAACTACGTCAGCCAGTCAAAAAAAAGCTGAGATTTTTATCTTTAAATTGAATGATACGAAACTAAGTGCAGTTACTTAATGTACCTGAAATAACTGAGGAAAGTAAAGTTTTAATTTTTTCATTAAAGAGACATGGTGAAAAAGTCAGTGAACTAAACGTCAGCTGATTCTTTTACTGAGGCTATTAAAACATATATTGTTCACAGTTTTGTACCGTAGGGAAGTTAAGTTTGTAAGGAAAAACTTGAATTTTGCATATCATAATTTTATTAACATGGGAACTAGGAATCCACTTTCCATGAGTAGTGAAGACTTATTTAACATTAGTTGTTTTTAATTTTTTTTATTATTTTAGTTTTTATTTCCATACTCTTTCATTTTGACAATGGAAACCTTCTCATACACTTGAACAAACAGGAAACAGAACCCAGGAAAGTTGCAAGTCATTAAAGCTGATGCTAAAGGGTTCCTTCAATGAGAATTTGCCAATTGGTTGAAAGAGAAATATTTCACCCCAGTTTGCTTGAGCGGAAAGAATTCTGGTAAATCCCCAGGGAGTTTTGAAAGTTACTTGGCTTCCTTCCTGCGCCTCTGCCTGAGTCCCGGGCTGTGTGACGTGGTGAGAGGAGCCCATCACCGAGCACTTCCACTGTCGGGCTCAAAGGGCTTCCAGATCTCCTGCCCTGGGCTAGCAAGAAAACCATTAAAGCTGAAGATGCCACATCTGCCTCTACCCTGTCCTCTAGGGCAGCCTTCAGGGAAAGGGGGGAAAGAGGTGCTCAGTTCATGTTTGTGAATGTAGTGAAGCCAAACGCAAGGAGATCAGAGTGTTATGGAATTAAATTTCTCCACCAAGCCCTACAATGAACCGATAGTCATCTTGGATGAAAAAATCTTTATTTACTTGCTGCATCCAGACGACGTGAATCCCCTTTCCCCTGCCCGGCCAAACGGCTGACATAAGTAGTGCTGAGAATAGCTCTCAGGGAACTTTAGAGAACAGGGTCTTTCTTTTATGTTATTTATTATCTATGTTGGCCCATCTTCAATATTTTCATCATCTTCATAGGGATTGTGTTTCCTTCTAGTGTCTTTCTCCATCCTTGGGGACTCTTAAACATTTATGGCTGCACTCAACAGGAGAAACTGAAGATATTGTACGTGACTTCAAGCTAAATCCTAGAGTAATGTATTACTGGGGAAATCATGAAATTCCAGCTGATCTGCCAATTTTGCTTGCAAGGAGAACTATGGAAAACCTGTGCTTGTAGCACTCAACAGGCGGATGTGCACAGTAACAGAATAAAGTGTAAGGCAAGTATTTAGCAAATCATATAATCGCTTGCACTTCTGGCTTCTGTAGGTTGCAATTGGCTTATCAGCGTGTGGGACCCTTCAATTAAAGGGGAGACTGGGAGTCGTGGCTCACAGATACCACACTTATTTTTCCCTCCACTGTTCTAAAATTTCAAAAGACAAATGATAAGGGAAAAACCAGAATTATCAGAAACCTGATTTCTAGTATGTAGGTACTCAACAGTTTTTCAAGCCTATCAGACTGTTTTGGGGGCAAGGATTTGGGTTATCCGTTAGCTATGTTTCTAAAAATATTTGGCGTTATGTATTATCTTATGCATGAGCAGCTCTGCAGGAAGCAGATCAGCACTTATGCTTTTCCTTAAGAAATGACTTTAAAAATAGGTGGTTAAATTAGAGCTGTTACTGGCCTATTAAGACATATAACATGGGATTAATCACCAGTGAAAAATTATTATTTCCCAAATAAGGTGCATTTTTCATCATGCTTATTCTTTTATGAGAGACGCTTATCTCCTCACAGTTCAACTCCAGCTGGTAATTTCTTGTGTTACACAACCGAATTTCGTCCTTGAGTATTTTAATGGAACACTAAAAGTTTACACTTTCTTTTTGGTCAAACCCCTTACAACAAACACCAGTACATCACCAATTCCCTTAGATCATCCAGCAACAGCAGCTATTGCAAACACAGAGTTTGAAGATGTAGTCTATTTTTAGCTCATAACGAGGAATTCAAAAGCCCCAGAGTAATTTCCACATTAATTCAAATATTTAGCCTTATTGCAAATTAATATCAAGCGAGTAACCAGAAAGGATTTTACTCTGTGCCTCGGCTACCCTCTGAGCTCTAATGAGTGGAACCTTGTCCTACTCATGGACTGCTCTGACTTCAGCCAAGCCGAGGACAGTTGGAGAACTGTGGGATCACAGCCATTTCCTTCTCTTTTCTCCCATCCTGAGTCACAGATTACTCTGGCCACCGCAGCCCTGATGCTCTGCCTTCAGTGGGAACCATCCTCTTCGCTTCCATGGGATCATTTCAATGGCTTTGAAATTAAAGAAAAAAAAAGGTTCCATGTCTTTTTTGACAAATCATCATATAATTAAAAAAAATAATTTAAATTCTAGTTCTATATGAAATGGGAAATACAGGAAATTGACCACAATTTGATTTTTTTCTAATTTTTTTTGGCAGTGTTTCTGTCACAGAAAAGGTATCATTTTTCCCTATGATTTATCAGCAACCAAACAAGGATGCTCTGCTCTAGCCCTTCTCTGGAGGTTAAATAACATCTTAGAAGGAGTTAAAGAGTTTCAAGAGTACAAGTATCATAAGAAGTTAAGTAACTGCTTGTAAATCTGTGCAAAAACTCAGCAGTGCTTATTCCATGTATTTAATGTAGCAAAAAATATAAATCCTGGGCACTAAAAAAATAATGTGCACTGATGTGATCATTGTAAGGGGGAAAAGATCAGTATTTCAGGATCAGATAACTTTCACGTGGTGTTTTAAATCTAAATATGTGGCTGATTATGGATGAAATAAAAAGGCTAGATTTTCAGGTAATTAGTTTACATCCCTCACAGCAAGTATTTTTTCAAGGTAGCCTGAAATGTCTTCTAATTTTGCCCTTTAACACCTTTGCTTTCTGGAGTCTGTTTGAAGGTAATCACGAAGAAGTTGAATGAATATTCAATTAATATTTTTATTACCTTGTCTTTACCAGAAATGGTTTAAAATTTATTTGCTTAGATTTTGTGTTATTCTCCTCTTCCCCTCTCCTCTCAGAAGGCTGCATCACTTCAATCTTTTTCAAAAGCTTCATATTTTTGTTCATATTATTGACTGCCTGGAAAAGACAATGCCTTGAAAAGTTTATGTTGGTTCCATTATTTCATTATTTTAATTTGAAATACGGCCTCTGCCTCATGGTCATAGATTTCAGAGGATTATTATGCAAGTTCTTGTTTCTATTACCCAGCAACAAAACGGACTTGTTTTGGTGTGTGACCGGTGTCCTGCTGTATCAGCTCTTGAGAATATTTCTGAGGATTACGTTGGCAATTTTTCCATTTAAATCACTCTCCTTGCATAGCTCATTCTTTGTCATGGAGCACTGTGGAAATATTTACTTAAAAATTTTATGCTATTTACAGAAAATAATTTAAGAATGGTTGTCTTAAAGAGCACCTGTATTTAGACAAGAAAAAGAAATAATCTTGAGTAAGCTGCTATCTCTCTTGTCTGTTCCAGGTTTACAGCAAGTCCTCATCATAGAAAAAAGATTCTACTTTTCCACAGGCTTCTCTCACTACAGGAACACCACAAATTAGTACAATAAACTCTTCATATTTTATGATAAAGACCTTTTCCAGAAGGGTATTTTTTGGGAGGAGGGAAATATTTTGCAGTAGTGACAACTGGTGTGTGAGCCGTTTGGTTGTTTTCCTTTACCTGAACCCAGCTGTAGGGATCTATTTAGATTTATTATAGAACCTAATTAACTCTCAGCTTCTTTGAAATAAGAAACTCACACTCACACTCGTATCAGTTTCATCAGCAAAAATGTAGGAAACTGGGAGTTTTCTTGCTTTTAGCTCGTGAACCGCTTTTTTACAAGCCAACAAACATTTGACGATGTCAATAGGGAGAAAGTCAGTAAGATTGTTTTCCTACCTGCTAATCCGGTGTGTACATGGTGATCTGTACTGGTATGGCACAGAAGACAAAGAACACAATGTTAAGGTATTCTTTTCCTCATGCATAAAACACATTTTTTTTTTTCTCCTCTAATGTCCATTAACCTTGACTGTAAAGAGCAAATATTTCGTTTTTTGGTGGAAATGCTTCCCCAGTCAGGCAGGTTTTCTGAAGCGATTTGGGTGCTCTTCCTGAATACTAATGCACGAAGTCTGGAATCTCTGACTTTGTGACGGTTAGAAGTAATTTCCATGAAGAAATACTGCTGTGGACACTTAACTTTTGAAACAACAACAACAGAAAAACCTCAGAGAAAGTTTTGTGGTTTCTCAAAACCCAAAGAACTTAAATGTATATGATATACGTTGGGCGGGTTTTTCTCTTGGCATTCAGCTGTAATGCAGTATGCACTCAACATGTTTTTTCTAGCATGACATATTAGAAAAAAAAGCCTAACTTGTTATTTTCTATACAGACTGAAAAGCTGCTTAAACAGGATTTGCTCTGATTTCTCTCCAATTAAAATAGAATGCAAATAGCTGAAAGTTCTTAAACAATGTAAACAGCAACAGCAAGGGTACTATTAAAAGGTATCTGGCTGTAATTTTAGCTTTTAAAACTCTGTTTTTAATTTTTCCCTACATACCACTGGCAAAAAAGAAAGTTCCTTTATAGGGACAAATGAACAACAATGTGATGGAAATAGAAAAAGATATCTTTTCATACCTTTTGACTTACATTTTTACCTTTTCCCCCCGAGATCATTGGGATTGCTGTCTAGAAATTCACCATCTCAGTCTTCCCTTTGGTTATTTCACGCAATAACTTTCTTATTTTAAAAACCTAACAAGCAATGAAGCTTTTTGTAACTTGCTTACCAGAGTAAAGGACCACACGGTGCTTTTTAGTCTTGCAGCCTCTCCAACTGTCCCTTGGAGAAGGAGGTGATCACCATCCCCAATGATGGGTTCCCATCGTTCCCCAGTAGACAGCAGCTTTTTCTAAGTCTTTTTCCAAGTCTTTTTCCATAAGGACTTAATGACAAGAGACAACTTTTCAAGCTCAGTCAGACTAGAGGAAAAAAATAAAAAAAAATACAGTAACATTTCTGATCTTTTATATTCCCTTTTGGATGTGCACAGATATACCCAAACATTTCACTATTGTGCTGGCAATATTCAAAACCAACTTAGACATTTTTTCTGGCAATAAGGGTGGTTACACACTGCTTAAATCTTCCAGTTTAGGCCAACAGGACAGGAATTGGATTCCTAAAAACCTTTGAAGGAGTTAGTCTCGCAGCATCCAGATTGATGTGCCATCTCCTATCCAGCTCAAACTCACGTTGCCAATAGTTATCAAATGTTTGAAGAGCATTTAAGCAATGATGATAGGTAAGCTTAAAACCAAGGGGGTTTTTTTTAAGGGTCATTCCACTTTGAGATCCCTGTTTTTACCGACTTTCAGATTATCGGGTCTTGGAAAATAAGTTCCTTGCAGCAGAGATGCAAACTTTTCAATGCGCTCAACAAAACACTGAGGCTGCGGGTCAAATAACTACTAATGCCATGTTACGTTCTTCCTTCCGTGTTCTGGACTGTAATCCCACTCATTGGCCACGTGCACCAATTTTGTAAATTCAGTATTATGTTTAAATCCCAGTGAGATTACTCGAGTTATTCAAACATAAATCTTTCTAGGGTTGGGGCCTAAGGCTACGCAGTCCCAGGGCAGGAAAACTTTTTAGCTTGTCTTCTACAGGGCCAAGCACACTGTCAGACATAACAAATAAATAATACTGTGGAAATATCATTATCTGAATCACAAGTCTATTTTTGCAAAAATATCATGTTCCCTAGTGGTTGAAACGTTATTCCAGGCTAGATCAATCTTGAGTTCGTATTTCAATGTTACATATCATAGCACAGCCACATACTGTGTAATTCATCCAGTGGATTCATATTCGCCATTAACAACAGCATAGGGTTTGGTTTTTTTTCAAGAAAAGAATAAAGATGTTACCACTTTCTTCCCACGAATGCAGTGAATGTAGCGTTAGAACTGAAAAAAAACCCAGCACCCCAACCCCAAAACTTAATTTCAAATATTTCCTTTCATTTTTATAGGGGCTGTGATAGGCTTTGACCTTCTAATTTTACATCAGTAATATCTACTCCACTCTATTCAGCTGCATGCGGTACCTGAAGTTAATTACCACACTTACTCTTGAGCTGTGTTTACACACACTGGTTATCCCTATAGTAACACCTGAGATCAGGCAAATAATGACACCCTTTCCAGACACGTGGGAACTGCAAAACTCTGCAGGTTTCAGAGTCTCTTTTAAATGTTTCTCTTCTCAGACTAAAAGAAATAGTGCCCGGGGGTCGATATAGTACCATGTGCTGTTGAAGTTGGAGCTGCTACACCGCTGTCACCAACAGCTGCTTGTCAAAATTATATTGGGAAAACTCAAATATGGAGACTCCTCTCCATCTCTGAGCAATTTCCTTCACAGTCCTTACCATTAGAGAGTTTTCCTTTGCATCTAACCTGAATCTTTCCCTTGTAATTAGATGGCAATAATTATATTCTATTTTCACACTCTGTTTTGTTCCCTTTTTCTGTCCTGTCAAACCTTTGAAATTCTTCATCAGGGCCAAGACTTCAGCAACAAAAAATGAGGTGGTTCAATGCTAGATCATTCAACTCTGGAATTTTCAGATCACAGATCAAAAATGTTTTTCTCTCTCATCCGTTCGATGAGTTCATTTGGGAGAACTGAAAATATGGGTATAAAGGCTTAATCTGCTCCAGTCTCATCATAATAACCACCAATTTTCCTTTGTAATTAATTTCTAGGCACCTTCTTTGCTAATCACACTATCTCAAATCATTCTTATACAAAATTATTCTGAATTACATTAACTTTTCCATCCTACTCTGGCTGCAGGTGCCAGCTGGACGCTCCTCTCAATTACCCTGTTTGTTGGTGTTTCTGCTTCCCAGCTACCTGACAATTACCAGTCATTTGGTCAAGAAGCACCCAACAGGAAGGAAAAGGAACAGGGAAAGGAGATGCGCTTTGTGCTGCGACTCTGGAACCATAAGGAACGATTTTAAACTGAAAGAGGGGAGATTGAGACGAGATCTTGGGAAGAAATTCTTTGCTGTGAGGGTAGTGAGAGGCTGGCCCAGGTTGCCCAGAGAAGCTGTGGCTGCCCCATCCCTGGAGGGGTTCAAGGCCAGGCTGGAGGGGGCTTGGAGCAACCTGGTCTGGTGGGAGGTGTCCCTACCCAAGGCAGGGGGATGGAACTAGATGGTCTTTAAAGTCCCTTCCAATCCAAACCATTCTGTGATTCTATGATTATTATTATCATGATTATAGTCAAAACTGAAAAACAAATGCTAAATACAGTCCTTTTGGATGTACAATGCAAAAAGAAAGGGAAAATACGAAGTACACTGGAGGCTTCAGAAAAGTGACTTGTTTAATTAATGGGACTGAAGTAGCACCACCTACAACAACACTGCTTTTAGCGGTTTGAAAGCTTCTGCACCCTTTGAAGCAGTTCGGAGGGAAAAGCCACCCCAGCTCTCCTTTCGTAACAGTGTTTTGCTGTGAATATGCAATCAACAACAACAAAAAAATCTAGTTTTAAGGATCTAGTAAGGCTTAGCAAGCAGAAGGTCTCTTAGCAACAAAACCCCATAACTAATGTGAAGCAGCTGTGGTAATTTTAGAAAATGGCTCAAACTGTTGAAAAGCCATTAGGAAGCTGATATATAGAGAATAAAAAGAACCACTCAACTTTAAAAAGATCTCCCAATATGGAGTGTTATGTTATTTTACAACCAAATCTTAGTCATCCAAAGTTTACATGCCACAAAATGCTATTTATGACCATGTGGCTGGACTTTCTACAAGTAGCTGGAATTCCATCACATACCTGAAATTCCCCCAGAAAAAGAAATTGCCGATGGCTAAGCACATATTGTCCTGCGGGAAAGGTGCGATTGCTGTATTTCAGTGAGGCTGATGCCACTTATGGTTTGATTTATTATATGCACTTGGAATGGGATCCCAAATAATTGGAATCAATTTCTTTAATCCTGTAACTTTCAGTCTCTATTGGAAATAATGAAAGCCACTTGCTGTTGGTAGGCTTTGCCGTACGGCTGATGGTCAGATATTAGCTAGCAGCCTCTCTGGCTTATTTGACTGCTTCTTTAATTGGAAATACCTCGTAGCTTGAGGAATGGCATATTTTAAAAACAGTATCCAGAGTGAAAAATCAAAGGTGTCAGGAATGACAAATTTTGTTGGTTTATTCTTCATGCTGCTACTGATTGGTGCGTTACTAATGATTTTTACTACTGTACCATGGTCTCAAAATAGCCTAAAACCTTGAGCAGGCAAAAATGGTCTCACTTTAGCACATCAGCTGGCTTCAACTAGATTCAAGGAGGCTTAAATGATTTTTTGAATAAAGGATGAAGGTTGGAAAAATAAAGAATATTAATTTAGCAATCTTCATGAGAGAGAAGAAATTATCCAAGCTGAGTTGGATGGGATATTCAGAAGTCCTGGACAAATGCAGGCAGAGCTACGCGATCGATCCATGTGTGCAACGTGACGAACCTGCTGCATGCGACCTGGGCCCATCAGACTTATTGGTGTTGAACCCTTCCTTGCCATTGGGTCTGGTGGCCCAGGGTGAGACCAGTATTGAGTCCCGGTCACTTTTGTTGGGCAATTCAACTCCCACTTGATTGCACTAAAAATAATTGTACTTGGAGATTTGATGGCAGTTAAACCTACCCAAAGGATTGTTGGCAACCTCTAATGGTCAAGCCTTATCTGCTTCCTGGCAGAGACAACTAAAGGGATGTTTTTTGGACAAGCGCCTTATAGGAGACAAGAGGCAAGATATACGTTATGGTATTAAATGATAGTTATTAGGAAAGCACAAAGTCAGCTTTAGAAAACTTAAGTTTTGAGGGAAATAACTGAAAAAACAGCAGCACAATTTTAGGATGATCAGAAGATAGAAAGTGTGTAAGCAGAGCTTTCAGCTCTGACAGCCACCAAGTAAGGAGCCCCAAAATTAATGTTAGCTATAAATAAATGTAAAAGAAGTACACAAGTTTTCACAAATAAGCAAATTCTTGAAATCTCAGCAAGTTGGTTTTAGTATTCCCCAATAAACTACAGGGAAAGCTCCACTTTTTTAGCATTGTGTTCTTGTCCGTCTTTTTTTATATTCTCTGTTTTACGGTAACTGATTTTAAACAGGGGATGGACTGTTTGTTGCAAAACAAGTGATAAAACCCAGCACAGAAAAGATCATAGTAAGATTTCAAAATCTGGTGTTTTAGGCCACTCCTAATTGGGCTGGCTTGTACAGTCTCTTTCATCTGTTTGATTAGATAATAAGTTTATTAACGTAAAACAAATGAATCCAAATCACTGGACAAATAAAACTAAATCTAGCGAAAGTTATGGGATTGTAGAGAAATTGTGATATTTAGTGGTTTTGACTCAAAGTTGGAAGGAAATTGGTAACACTGGCAAAGCTTCACTTTTGGCTCTAAGTCAGCTTGTGAAGTAAAGAAACAAGAGAACATTTTTTTCAGGAATGTCCGTAAAACTCAAGCTCTCAGAATTCACATATCTGAAATAAGAGATGTCTTCAAGTCCATTTATTCATGCAGTTAATTACTTCTTTTAAAAATATCAAAAAAATAGCTTTTTTATAACCTGAGTATTGTAAAATATGCAGAGAACAATTATCATGCCTAAATCTCTGTTACAAACACCGACTGGTTAGATGGAGGACACAACTTGCGATGAAATATTCTGCAAATGCAAATTGCACAATTCAATTAATGGAATTGAGGAAGGGTCATCTGCTACGAGAAGGCAGGAAAGAGGTAGAATTTATGTTCAGCTGCTCTTGTGTTTGAAAGTCAATTCCATTTTCCAAATTTGCTGTGAAGAGAAACTTCATAATTGTCACTGAACTCAATAGCAACTCACTGTCTTCGTTTGGTGTAGTTGATAAGATTTTATTCACCATAAAATTGATTGATTTCTCACAGAAATGGACATTTTTTTTCATTGTTGACAAAGTGCAAAAGCTATTGCTCACCATCAAATGTCAGTGCAGTCATCATTCCAACCAAGCCGGGTAGACAAAGACGATCTGTGCTACTACTTTGAAGCTTCCTGAAATATGTACCTTCTCTTATCATTGTCTTTTTCAGGCTGTGTTTCTTGCCACCTGATTTCAGTTTCTCTCATCCACCTCCTACTTTCTTTAAAATAATTCAATCTAGTTTTTCTCTGTGCTTCCTCAAAATCTCCTTTCGACCTGCCATCCTTTGCTCTTTCTCCTTCGTTTCCACATGCACAGAATTTCCAGCCTGAAAAAGCAACTTATCTTGGATTTGTGCTTGTGTCAGTTTTTATTTTACACTGAGTTTAGTCATCCATCTTTTGTCTTACCAATATAAATAATTATCATGAAGCCACAAAAATGGCCACATGTGTTAAAGCCGAGTCGGTATCCACCTTTTTTTTTTTTAAAGTCAGGCTCTTTGGAACATATTCAGCAAAACACTTAAGAGTTCTCAAGAAGACAATCTGCGAGTGCCTTGAAACCCACTTCTGTGATATACAACACTAAATCATAGCAACCAGTACTTAAACTGATATCCTTTCACAGACAGG
Organism: Arenaria interpres; assembly: GCA_013399435.1. Taxonomy (NCBI): domain Eukaryota; kingdom Metazoa; phylum Chordata; class Aves; order Charadriiformes; family Scolopacidae; genus Arenaria; species Arenaria interpres. The sequence goes on along the minus strand of VXAK01021282.1, from coordinate 167,566 downwards.
AAACCATCGCAGGATGAAACTGTCATACTTGGCTGCTAATTAGCTAACTTTTGGAGTAGTGTAATTTGAGAGTAATAATAGAATAAGAGGTCTCTTTCAGTACCCCTGAGTGATGTATTGACTTGAAGTTGTGTCACTGGCCTCACCACATGCTTTGGAAATGTGTTCAGGACAGTCTCGTCGAGAACCAATACTGTGTTTATATCACACTAATGAATTATTTATTAATAGTAAGTGTAGAAGATCCCCAGCCCAACAGCCAGAGTCCTTATTAATCCATGGATTCAAACTTTATAGGATTTTTATGTGTCAATATCTTTACCATGTGTCAGGGATCTTATTCTCTGTGATAAGGTCCTTCTGCATTAATCTAGTATTTCACATAACAGGGATAGTCTGTTTTTAAATGCCCAGTTTAAGAGGCCAGTCTCCCTTATACTCAGTGGAGAGAGTTAGACTCTTCCCAAATTTAATTGTGGGCCAATAAATTAGGCTCCTGCCTTGAATGGCTACCTGGGAAAAAAATTACGCCCATGTGCAAATAAAAAGGAGGGTCATTAGCCCTTGCTAGTTACTAGTGTGAGTATCAACCTTGATCTTTACTCTCTACTTGTAACTATACGTTATGCAAATTATTCAGAAGATTTAAATGATATTTACTTTCCATTAATGTGTTTACATGCCTGACTTGCCTCTATGGAGAGGGAATCTGGGGCTTTTTTCCTAATACCAGCACGGGAACACCTGGGTGGAGGATGGACTGAACCTCCCTAACATCATTGTAATGTTTAAACCAGTTCTTCAGTTTTGACCACTCGGAGTGAGACTCTCAAGATGGCTTTTCTTTAACTAGAGCTACAAAATATATCATGACAAGGAGTGCCTTAATGAATTTATCCAGTTGACTTTCAACTCTGTTTTAATACGCTACTGATATGTCTTAATTTGTGGATGGAGAAAATTATGAGACCTATAAGTCAAATGGGAGAGAGGATAAGCACTCCAAACTGACAATTTGATTAATATGAATTAGTACAAGTTTAGTTTAGTACTTCATTAGTTCATGTCAGCAATGATAAAAACCAACATTAATGATGATACAGAAATGCTGAGCTTTTAAAGTTCTAACTCAAGTGTTCTTGTACATGCTGCAAAACAGCCTTGTTGACCCTCAAACGCCTACTGTAGGGTTAGACAAATCACAGAATCACAGAATCACAGAATCTTCCAGGTTGGAAGGGACCTTAAAGATCATCTTGTCCAACCGTCAACCTAACTGACAAAAATAGACGCCCACACAACATACAAGGAGCATCACCACCACTAAACCATACCTCCCAGCACTACATCAACCCGTCGACAAAGAGGGAATGTAAAGGAATAAAGCTGGAAAGAATGAAGAATCTTTGGTGGGGATGGATATCTATAAGTTGAGTAAGGTTTTCAGAAACCTTGATGGTATTATCATTCTTGGTTTTTGAAATATCCATCAGTTTAGGTAAGCTGGTACCAGATATATGTGCCATAACCAGATATTTGGGTGTGTGAAAAAGAGTGAACTCCCTCAATGACTGCTGTGGGAATTAGCCCAAGGACTGAAAGAGAAAGTTCAGCATGTGAAAGTCTTGGTCCCAAGTCCCTGGGACTTTCTGGGAAGAGAAAATTCCTATCACCAGATCCTGATGGCATCGCATTTATGGAGAAACATAAGGAGCAATCAATCAACTAATTACAGCTTAGATTGTGAAGTGGTCTGTGTGTCAAGACTAATACTCTGAAATGGATTTGCTGGCACAGTGGCAACAATTACAGAGCAGTGTGGAGGAGGTAAGAAGCTTCTTTATTTCTTTCACATATTAAGACACATAGGGTTTGACAATCCAAGAAACTCTACTCCAGCAGGGTGATAGGAGTGTGAAGACAATGGCAAACTTTGTACAAGAGAAACACACTGGAGGATTACTACGGCAAGAGTTGACAGTGTCTGTGTTCATCTTTTCATCGTGACTCTCCTAGGTCTGCATGTTGGAGAGTCGTTCAAATGCAGACATCAGCCAAAGAGACAGCTCACAAAGGATTAAATGAGAAGAAAGAGTGTCCCGTAAAACTTTCATTGGAAAGAAGCTAAGCCTGCCACGTTCCTTGGGGGAAGAGAGCTCCCGACACCACACAAGTATTATAATTTCTTGATTTCCATCTTCTAGAACCTTTCTGAGGACACCTTGTCAATCACCACACAGTCCCACTGCTGACACTGAAGGTGACTGTAAGAATGACCAAATGTGAGCCTTGATTTCCCAAGGATATATAACAACAACAACAACAACGATAACAATAATGATTTCTCCTTTTTGCCCTGGATGCATTTCCTGTAACTGGCTCTACGGGGAGTGACTCCTTACATCTTCACAGGGCTCTGCTCAGGCCACCAGTGCTCCATGGGGTGACAGGGATGTCACCCCTATGACTATCCTAGCAAGAACAGGTACAACACTGCACAAAACTCTGGAGCCAGAGTGAACAGTGTGTACACTTTTACATGGGTAACTCCAGGTTTGTCTCATGCGGAGGCTGAGATGACCATACTCTGGGGTTTATCTCTAAGTTCTCGTGTCAATGCTCTTCAGCCTGTTGAAGGGCTGTAAATAAAGTGAATGTGAACAGCAGAATAACTGATGCATAAAAAAAATATCTAATCCTCTTGGCATCAAAGTTATAACGCCCTGATTTCAGGGAGCTGGTCCTTAATTCTGGTCTGATTAAAAGGTAGTAATCTCCTGTTCTCGGAGAGGACTTTGTTTCAAAATCCGAAGAGCTAAACTTCTGAGTTTATTGCTCACTTTTCTGCTTGCAGGTTTATTTTATGAGGGAGACGTTCTTATTTTTTGCAAAATGCTTTTCCTTGTGTGCTACTGTACCAACTATTTAAAGTAAATCTGTCTTATATATGGAGCCACTTCAGAGTGGGCGTTTTCGGGGATTTTTTTTCTTTTTTAAATCAGGGCACTATTATATTACTCGGTATAACAAAAATAAACCAAAGGTTTTTCTTCCGGGAACTAACTTCACTCTGCTTAGAGATATATAAAGGGATAGCCTCAGGCTTTTATGATGTAGAAGTAAAAATTAATGGCTAAGTGGTACGTTATACTTTGTCTAAAAAAGCTCATTTAATTTTATGGCATGGGGTTTGCATCTGTTTTTCTTTTTCCAATGATATTTTATAAAGGTTTGGGCCACAGCTTTCAAAGTCACATATATAACACACACACACACACAAAAAAGACTTTAAAAAACACGTAAAGAACCATTGTGGAAAAAGAATAATGAATTTCCTCATGTTCTCCAGTAAGCATCCTGTACGTTATTGGGAGATCCTTCATCAAAGAGGGTGGTCCGCTGGTAATGTACAAAAAAAGGATAGTGTACAAAAATTAAATTATTATTTGACCCCACATCATTATATGCCACATAACTAATTAAAGCACCCTTTAAACAATGTACTCTTAATGTGCCGTCTGTTACTTGCATGACTCACTCATCTTTCAGGAAGAATAAGCGATTTGTGTTAGAGGGGAGTTGCTGAGGATGTTTTTTGGGGCTGGCAATTGCTGTCACTGCGATGTTAAATCGCAGGCCTGGGCGCAGGACAGAAAGAGAGGGGCTTATCGTGAGCCAGGAAAAGAGCAGCCCAGGACTGATAGCTCTGACTTAGGGCCTTGTTTGAAAAGTTATGACTCAGAGCAAGCAGCCAAAGCTCCTCAGCCTTCCCCAGTTCACGCCAAAGCCACCATTAAGAGCCCTAATGTTCAGGTTGCGTGCCTCACTCTGATTATTTTTGGGAAGCGGATCACAGCATGCCTTCCCCCCGCCCCCCAGTAAGCATTCATCTTCATTTGCTGGATGAAGGGAGCTCTCAGAGAAAGCTCTGTACATGGGGCAGGATAATGGCAATTTCTGCCAAGCTCTGTAACTGTATGGGAGCAGGGACTCTGAGCGTTTCCTTTCTTTCTTCGAGTCGTAAAGTAAAAAGCACATATCATAATAGCTCTCCCGGATACAAGTACGAGCAAATTACACTTATGGATAATAATTTGTGAGGGGATGGAGCTCTCTGGTCTAAATCTGCAAGTAGTGCTGATAAAACCCTATCATACAGGCACACAGAACATACAAGAGGGTGTTATGCAGCAATATCAAAGCTTTAGAAACTTAAGCAGAAGATTAATTTCTTTTTTTATTAGCACTCTTTTCCCTACTGCCTCATTCTTACGGCCAGATTTCTTTAGCAGCACGCATCCAATTTACAGGGAGAGCACACATTATATTTAACACATTGCAAAAGTGACCTTTAATAACTTGTATACACCTCAGAACACTATGATTTAAAACTCTAGGAGTGTTAGTGCTCCTTGGAAATAATGAGAATGAGTTTTATTTTCCTCATTTCCAGTTCAACAGTATTGTGAGATAGCTGAATTTAAAACCTTACTAGTCCAGGACCAAGAGTTGGCTCTCTCAGCATGAAGCCAGCATAATTTTGAGAGAAAGAGATAATAGATGAGGAGATTAAATTCCATTTTTCAAGGGGGCAGGAAATTTTTCCTGAATTTATCTAATCCCTTCAGCCCTAAAGGGGTATGTTAGTCCAACATCGTGAGAGCACCATTTAGCACATATCATATAAGCTCATACCTATTTATTTACGAGTGAAAATATGTAGCTATTCTAAAGCAAAAGCAAATGGATTCTCAGGATGATTATAGTGTTAAATGTGCAGAAATTGATGAACCCAACACTTATATTGTAAATATTTCCCTAACTCTGTCCCTCAAGAGTATGGGTCACCAAATGGTCCGTACACATTCAAATTATAGGATATAGGATATTTATATGATATGATATGTCAAAGAAGATGGTAACTTTTGAAGGACAAAAATCCTAGCCGTTGAGGACAGTGACATCTACCAGCCTGACTGTGGAAAGATTAACCATACAAATGAGGACACAACTGCTACTAAGGTCCTGCTGGATATATAACTAAAGCTAACTGAGATTTCTAGCAAGACATTTACAAGTACAAAGCGCATCCTGATCAATAGGAAGTAAACTCTCCAAGTACTTCCTCACGGGGATTAAAAAATACACTGGCATGCAAAAAAATGTCAATAAACTGTAATTTCCCCCTCTCCCATCACCCACCTGCAAACACACACACTCGCTCTGGAAACTGGAGGTCTCCAAACTCATTAAAACATGAAAAACAGTTGTTTCCACAAGAGGGACAGGATCTATCGTTTTTAAAGGGGAACATCTTTGTTTCATTTTCTAGATATTTATAAGTTTTGCTTATATTTTTCTCCTCCCAGAAATAAACTTTGCATTTTTATTTTCCCGCCTATTATTTTCTTCTCTCCCTTTCCAGTTTCCGCCATGGAAAATAGTCTCAAGAAAGGAAATAAAGAAAAGTTCTCATGAAAGGGGAAAGTATCACAGCTGAAAATGATTTTTCCATTCTAGGTCTGTTGCATAGTTTGTGTATGCTCTTTTTACAAAAACAGGAGGAGGAGATAGGAAACTTTCACAACACATCAAATTATATGAAAGATGTCAGTTACTCATTAAAAAAATAAACACAAAAAGAAGAAGAAACCCCCCAAACCTTGTGAATTTTGATTAGCAGAAATGGCCAATATTGTACACCAGAATGTCATACTTCAGCAAAAAATGAGGAGAGGAGACAGACAGAAGAAAGAAAATAGGACTAAATGGTGGTCTCATTAATTTTACAAAGACTCCTTTAGGAGGAGCCTATGATGGACAATAAAAAAAAAAAACCCAAAACAAACAGCAACAACATGCAGGGAACAACAGCATTTATAAAAGTTATGTGTACTGTGTTACAAAAACTGATGGAAAATAAACAAAAGCTCCTGGTCAGTGTCTGGTATGAAAGAAGGAGGCATGAAATCATGGTCACTTTTCAACGCGTTCTTAAACTGGGTGCTGAGTGGGTTAGATGAGCCGGGAGACGTGACTTCAGATGACCCAGAGTTAAACTCCTTCGTTCACTGATAGCCCTGTACAAGTGTCAGACAGGCTTGGATAAATGATGGAATTCTTCTTTTCATCTGACGTTGGTCAATTCAGACTCATAAATGCCAAGAGGACAAAGCAGATGAATCTTGGTGAAGTAACCAAGAGTTACATGGTTGAAATGCAGCCACAGTGAGGCTGGGAGCAAACTCTTACATACATTTAGTGGCATCAGATGCCAACAATATAAGCAGTGGCACTAGAGGAGGCTGAAGGAAGAAGAGAAGGGAGTCTTTTGAAAGGTGATAGATGTGAAATAGAATGATCTGCGATGGTACAAAGGGAACAGGATTTAAAAGTCAGCATATGGGGCTGGTTACCTGAAAAGGTCACCTTTTCAGGGGTCACCTGAAAAGAATATGATGGTGAGATACTGCTGAAAACTGAGAGGCTACAATGCAAAACAAACGCATATTTAAGAACAGACATGGTCACTTTGAAGCAAGAATCAACCACCGGTTAGACTGGAGTTTAGGCACTGGCCCAGGTCATCTAGAGAAGCTAGATGGCTGCCCCAACCCTGGAGGGGTTCAAGGCCAGGTTAGAGGGGGCTTGGAGCAACCTGGTCTGGTGGGAGGTGTCCCTGCCCAGGGCAGGGGGTGGGACTATTGTATTATAAAGTGTGTTGACAAAGTTGGGCATAATGGAAGAAATTGTCCTTGATGAGAATGACCAGCAATACTGTACTTCAAAGATCTGACAGAATTCCCTCAGATTAAGAGAAATAATTAATTTAGTAGATAAGTTGATGTGTATTTGAAACTCTAGAAGCAGATAATCTTGATTTTTGATTTTTTTTTTTTTTGCAATTTTGGGGAAGTAACAGGTGCAGGCCATTACAAATAAGCAGATTCTAGCATCTGTAAGCTGTAGAAATACACAGAGACTTATTTTAGGCAACATTACTCCGGAAGACACTGATGGCCAGGTTTCTTCCAGGCCCGTTGGTTCACAAGCATCATGGAAAAGCATTCTAGCCTAACGTGGGGGCTCTAGGTTTCAGCTTGCGTGCATGCCCTCTTCTGTTCTGGATTTTCTTCCCTGCTTTATTGACAAAAGTGTCATTGCTCACATCAACCACCTTATGAACCGCTTGGACAATCTGCAAAACTTGGCAGAACTGGTCTCTGTTGAAGCATAGACCATGGAGTAACTCTAAGCAGGTTCTGCCATCAGACTTCTAGAGATCTTACTGCTGAAGTTCAATGATATTATCAGGTTGTTTCACGAAACGAGGCCGTCTTTCACCCCGGCACAGGAGACACTGGTGGATATATGCAAGTTTTGGGGAACTCCCCAGGGGGGTTCTGTTTTAACCTATTCTGATAGCGATGCAGGAAAGAAATGAGAGACATAGCGTATATAGCAGATGTTTAATTGCATCTGGGGAAACATTCATTATGGGTATCATTCACACCATACTTTACCTGTTCCTCTGGCGTACACCTGTGTGTTAGTAGTGCACGTGGTGGTAATGTGAGAAACTCTCACTACCAGCCTTTTAAATTTTACTATGCCCTCTTTTTTAAAATGTGCTAAATTAGATACAGAAACAAAGAAACACACCTAAATAAACAAAGGAACATAAGGAACACGAGCAATGCCACACTGCCAGAAAGAGCAGGTGGAAATGTAAGTTTAAGGGCCATTAAAGCACTGCGAAATTTTTCAGTGTGTCACAATTACAGGAACACCTGGGTCAAATAAATTAAGACTAATCCATTGGGGGTGTTCTTTACAGTCTACTCTGGCCCCAGAATGGCTTGACCCTAACCTGTAATTCCGAACCAAAAAAAAAGAACAAATTACAAAGGAAAGCTTACCAGTTCAGGTGGCTGTTGTCAAGGTAATCCATGGCTTTGTAAGAGACTACAGAAGGGGAGGGGAAAGAATACCTAAAAGGAAATGTCTCCATGGGCCTTAAAGAGGAAATTCAGTATGCATATGGGTTTTGCCAGTGTGTGAAGCTTGATAAGGGGCCTGCCTCTGATTGCCACTTGATTTTAACCATGAAGGCAGCACTGATGTACAACTAAAGGTAAGGTTGGGTATGACAGCTATTTTCTGAAGATTGTTCAAATACTGGATCAAGTTTCCCAATTTCCAAAGACTGAGCAGACATTCTGGTCAAGTAATATGCCTGTAGCTTTAAGGTGAAGTCTGCAGGAACACCCCTTTTCCTTTGCTCCTTGGAAGGGAAAAGGAACTGGTAGATATAAACTATCCCAGGAAGCAGTGAAAGTTGAGGGCTTTCTATTAACGCACCTCATACTGGTCCCACCAGCAGGAACATTGCAGCCTCCAATTCGCTTGCCAAGCACTAGCTGACACTTCTGTTTTGGGTTCCTCTACCTTCATTTTGTCCACCAGGGCAGCGGAGCAAACTTCTCTTGGACCTAAAAGAGAGTCAGAGAAAGGTCAGAAAGTGTTCCCCACTCCTGGCAATTCTGCTAAAGATACTGTGTTTTCCTCTTTAGAAAAGCGGTAATTAATTAAGAGAACAGACTTTCAACTCTACATTTTTCCTACAGCACAGCTTTCTGCCAAGAAATTTTCACTCTTGCAGGGATAATTTTCAAGGGCACAAAGTTTGAATTAATTAAAGGGTTAACAATGGTTTAAAAGTAAAAAAACAAATCTCAAGGTAGCTATATGTATATTCACTGTGCTCTAATATCCTGTTGTACTAGGTAATAACAGCCCCAACAACTATTGAGTCGATACAATAGCTACTATCCTAGCACACAAACATGCACACACAAATTAATCTCACCTAAAAAAGCAAACCACTTTCAAATCTTCTGTGAATTCAGCAAGCAGAAGCAGATTGACAGCTAAGCATGGAACGGTGCTTTCTTTGCTGAATTGTATGCAACAGCCTTAACAAACAAATGCGCAAATGCCTGGAAACACGTTGAACCTCATTTACGAAGTTCTAATACGTCTAAGGAAATTCAAAGAACATAAATTCAACCTTTTTAATAACTATGCCAGCACTTAAAACAAAGGACCTTTTAAAACAAGAGTTCCTCCTTTTTACAAGGGTTCTCCTCCCTGTTAGATTGAGGCAGTAATATCTCTGCTTCTGAAAACAGATCATCTAAAATTTATTATCCTAATCTACATGGAAGGAGTCCTAATGTCACAAACAAACTGAATTGTAGTACTTTGAGGACATTGATGAATGGCAGTTGAAATGAAAGAAAGAGAGGACTGGACCAAGTGAAACGGTATTAACGTGTCCTTTACTTGAAGGAAAAAAAAACCAACAAGAGCTGCTCTTAGCAGGATGTGATTATTATCTCTTTAGAAAGACCAGATTGTGAGTTTTGTTACAATGTGGGCAAGGCTGTAGGGTGACCCACCCCCTTGAACAGAAGCAGAACCCAAAGTCAAATAATCCTTATTTCAAATCACAGCCCTTTGAAGGCTGGTGTTTCTGAAGGGATGAGCAGTTGAAGATGAACTCAGGGATCACAAGCTGAGTTCATAAAGGGTGTAAATGGTACATCAGGAATCTGAAACCTGCATTTATCTAATGTGAAGTCTTTCAGAAGCTCAGGTAGAAATCCACCAATTTTTACTGGAAACACAAGGAAACATCAAAGTCCTGATCTATAAAGCTGCCTGTGCCATATCTCCAGTAGCCGTCTTAAATGCGGTGTTGTGAGGCTTATCCTGCCAGCAGAAGACAAATCTATTTTGATTTCATGACAGTATTTGTCTAGACCATAACCAACCTGCTTTTGCATCAGTTTAAATTTTCATGAGGTTTTATAATTACCAAAATTTAGGCAATGAATATATTTACATATGTTTGGTACATACAACAAACAAATCTGACCTAGAATACAGACACCTGTAGAAGGCTGAAGAGGGTACAATAGCTTTATAAGCTTTACTTCAAGGTTTAGAAAAAACATTTTCAAGACACAGGATTTCAATGCGACCCATATGGAGAAATTTTTGCAACATGAGAAATTGAAATGTTAGAATAAGGAACTGCACATAAAAGGACATTTTTACATACAATGGGATTGTAATGCCATGTAATTTCAAAATTTGCACAGAAATATTCTGTCATAAATTAGACAGAATTTCCATTTTAACTTTGATGCATAAATCCATTTTCACACAGAAAATACAGAAAGAAAAGAGCTAGGTTTTGTTAGGTAGAACCCAACATAAAGTCAGCTGAGAATCCTCATGAAGTTGGCATATTTAATCTGAAGGAGTTTCCTAGTAAAAACTCGACTCTAAATATTTGGCATAGCGTTCCAGGAATAAGCCCACAAAGATAAATGAATTTGCATAAAATTTCGTGCAGATAACAGACATACTACTCATCTCTCACATAGTTTCCCTACCACTCTCGTTTCTAGTAGCTTTCCTTATAGGGAGTGAATCTAGAAAGAATAAGTAAATCCTGACTCACATTTTTCAGTGACAGTGACATTTTCTACAAGTCCCAGTGTCAGTAAACAGCAATCAAGACCCTCTCGTTTAAAACATACTTTTTGTTTTAGCTATGAATGGAGACTCTAGGCTATTTACGGGAGCTCTGCTATGTTATTTCCATTATTTTAAAGAGAGACTGAGGCTTTCTGGAAGACGTTAAAAGTTCCAGCCATCTAGGGTTGGAATTGTAGAGCAAACCATCTTAACATGTTGTTGACAAACAGCTTTTGGCTGTAACAAATCCTTTGAACTCGGTGTTGGCAGCTGGGAGGTTGCTCACATCGACTGAGGAAAGATCAGATGTCAGGAAAAAGATGAAGGCAAGAACAGAAAAGACACTGCAGAGGTTTAGATCCAGTGGATTCGACTGGAAAGGTACTTTGCAAATGCAGGTATGTTATATGTAATATGCAAATGCATATACAGTAAGTTCATCATTTTCTTTATGTTGACTGAGTGCTTGGTTCTAGTGAGGGGAGGGAGACAATGTTGAGAGGTTTTGGCAAGGGCCGAGTTAAATTTCTCTTTCTATTTGGGCTGGCCAGAGGCGATGAGATGCTGAAGGAAGCAGAATTCTGTTGGGTTGCTTGGCTGCAAGAGGTACCAAGCATGAAAACCTGAGCAAATAAAGCAGACCCATGTGAAATGTTGGTGCAAGTCCCACCAAACTGAAAGCCTCAAGACATATGGACAGAAAGTTTAATACCTGAGTCTAAACAACTTGATGTTTTAACCTCTTTTCAGTTATTTCAACACAGAAGACTAGTTATGAAATTGTAGGAGGCAGATCTCAGGAGCTTTGTGCTCCCACGCAGAACTGAAACATTTCTGATGGATATGAAAAAGGATGAGAATGCAAAATACAGGAACTTAGTTTAAGGCCAAAGGGCCAACCTTGGCATGGAGATAATGAGGGACTGGGGAGAGCACATGGGGCAGCGTGCTGTCAAGTGGGAGAGGAAACAGGGACTGAGCAACCATTTCTGAAATGAGTGAGGAAGAAGGATGTCAGAGTAGGAGAAATTTGAAGGCAAGACATGTTAATACAGGAAATTCCCATAGGACCTGAAAAAAAAACATGGTAGGAGGAACAAGGCTGTGTTAATTGAAAATGGATAGTCACAATGAGGAAATTGTTGTGTTTTGTCACAAAGACCAAAACCCAGACCAAACCAATGGGAGAGCGTGGGACAGCAGCATCTGAGTTGGTGTAGATTTTGGCTGCCTGGAAAAAAAAGGCGTTCTTGCCCAACTTACTGTTCTCATTTTTTTAAAAAAAACCCTTTCTAGGACTATTCTAATGCAAGGCACACCGTCTTTTTTTTTGCTATAATGGAAATGATAGTCCCCGAGAGTGGGCCACAGTTTAGGGAGTGTAAGTTTAAACCTTTTGCAATGAAATGCAGACTCACTCCCGCGTTTCCCAGTTGCCAATACACCCAAAGCGATGGATCAAAAAAGTCAGGTGGCTGCTGGTAAGTGCTGTGAAGCCTACTATAGAGTCTGTCAAGTTATAACTGTTAAATTATAAATGCACCAATGGAATATGATTGTTAACACATTGTTTAATGGATAATAAAAATGTTGGTACTCCTAGAAACTATTGTGAAAATTAATGGAGACTTGCAGGTATTTAAAGAGTGTCTAGAAAAAACAAAATGCTGGTAAAACCAGCTTCATGTTTTATATGCATACACCTGTGAATTTATTTATTATTTTGGCTGTTGAGTTTAATATTTGCAAAGGCTAGGGTTTTAGTTTAAATGAGAGCTAAGTGTTCTTGCAGCTCTTGTAGCCAGATGTGTAAGTACAAGGCTATCTACAGGAATAAATTGTTGTAACTTGAAAGGTATAGAATGAGCGGGATGGAGAGAACTGAAGGACGGAGTTCAGTTGTAAAGAAGATTTTTATCTCCTCTCCTGCAGCTTTTCCGTCCCACCATGGCCATCCCCAAGCTGTTTCCTCAGCTGTGGAGTGGTCCCTTGCAGCCAAGAAGAAAGATGAGGAGTTGCAGAAAGGAAAGGAATTACCTGAGCTTCATGTCCCCACTGGCTCTGGCAAGAAAGAGTAGACCTGAAATGCAGCCAGGAAGAGTCATTCTCAATCACTAGGTGGTGGCACTCAGTCACCAAAAAAAAGATTGTCTGGGGGTGTTTGGGGTACCCCAGCTCTGGAGGGTCTTTAGGTAGAAGGAGAACAAGCATTTTCAGGAATAACCCAGCTAGAGCTGATCGTATCCAGGGGCAAGAGACAGACCAGATGACTTCTTAAGTCCCCTTTCCAGTCTATTTTCCTCCAGCTGTAGGCCCCATCCCTTGTACAGATGATATTTGCTGCTATAAAGCAATAGTACCCAATTTTCCATCCCTGAAGAGGCCAATAATTCCTTATTCTTATTCAAGACCAGAAAGTGATTTTTTTTATTTAATCTGTGTACACGAATCCCACTGACAGCAGTAACCTCCAGCAGAACATCCTGTGCCTGCAGAGGGATGAGAGTGGGTCTCTTAAGTATTTTTTACATTAATGTATTTTCACACAGTCTTCTTTACCCCCAAACTGAGACAGCAAAAAACTTGATAGATACAAATAATAATGTTTGTTCAGAAAGGCAGGCAGTAAACCTTTCACAAACAATGACACTGTAACCCTTAAATAGTAATTGTAGTGCCTGAGGCATCTGATAAAGGATACTAGTGTTCCTGCTCCATCGTGTCGGGCAGATGCATCAATCAAACCCCATAATGGCCTAAATTGGGAAATAGGGTACTGGGAATAAACAGTTCTAAAAAGAGGTGAAACTTTGTGACAAGCAGCTTTAACAGAGCAATCTTGGTTCTAAACATAGAAGCAATTTCAGGGCTTCTCTTGAGGCAAAGGACAATTATTGCCTAAACAAATAAACCAGTGTCTCACTACCTCGGGCATTGACTGAAGTTACTTCGAAACAGAGTTTTGAGACCCGAGTAGTGGGGTTTCAGGGATGTTGTAGCCTGACCCATTAACTTTCATTGAACTGTGTATGGACATCCTTTTAGATAATCCATAAATGAAGCTGGAATAGAATGGGAAAACTGGAATGTGTTATGATTTTAGCATCAGTTCCTCTGCCAACAAAAATATCAAGGTCTTAACTAAGATTGAGCGTGTGTCAGGCTCTGAATTTGAATCCACAAGCACGCTGCTCACTTCAGGTTCTAAAGTTCAATAAAAGACCTGAACTTCAGCTTTTATTTGGAGTGTTTATTTAAATCTGTATGGCAAGCTGTGTGGCAAATTTGACTGTTAAATAAAAAATTAAAATAAAGGGGCTTATCTGACCATTTACACTGTATTGTGCTGAGGGTCTCAGTGCCTTGTAGGTGAGCGTGGAGTCCAGAGCCTGCAGATTCGTGCTCTCATTCATACTTGCACCATGCACTGAATGGTATTGTACAACCACAGAGGGAAAAAGTGTTTCCTGAGATTTTTTCCTCTGGGAATAGTGGTCATTCAGGCTTTGAGAACAATTTTAGATGTCACAAGGATTTAGGTTTTCCTGAAATAGTTAATCCTTTGCCGTAGCTTGTGGTTGAATTTTACCCCCAAGATTAGCTGACAAAGTTTTCGATAGGGATTAACTAAGATACAAAATTCAAATAAAGTCTTTATGTGAATATAATCAGCATCGTCCTCGTGGCATTATGATTTTAATGAAGTCTTGAAGATAATGCATAATCTTGTTTTACGTTGCGTCACCATCCTGTGAAATTCCATCTAACATGATTTAGCTTCAAATGCGAAGCTCCATCCACCTGTATTGGGTGTAGCACCACATTACTCCAGGGGTACAATTCGGTCGGTGCTTTTGTGTCTGAGGACAACCCAGCCGATCAGCAGCTGCTCGGTTCTGATGTCATTCTTTACCAGAAGAACTTAAAATAGCTCCCCAGCTCCCCATGTAGTCCCCCCGTTTAAGCAGTTGCACCTGATGAAGAGATGCTGCCCTGTCTCATTTTAATTCCATTTCCCACACATATGGTGTTAGGATTCGTGTGCACAAACAGACAATACAGACTGAAAAATGGGACCGTTATCTTCCTCCTCTACCAACCAATCTGTGGGTAGGTTGGTTCTAGTAACTGAATTTTATTAATGTTTGGATTTTTCTGGTTTCTTCTGTGCTAATCCAAGTGGAATGGTGTTTTCTTGGAGGTTTTCTTCTTCCTTCTCTGTGTTTGCTCTAGCATGGGTACCGTGAACTCTTTATTTAGTTTTCTTAGCTACTTTCTTAGTGTCTCTTCTAGAGAGACTAGAAGTATTAGAGACTCTTCCATGTCCTACTGTCATTGTGCCGTTGTGGTATTTTGTGTAATCCAAGGAAGGCAAGTTTCCTTTTCATTTATTCACTTTCTTTTTACTTTCTGGTTTAGATGGCTTTCTTTTCTTACTCGCATTGCCCTGACACTTCAGATCCACATCTTCCCACTGTTCGTTCTTCCTGTATATCTGTATCATACTTTTTCTGTCATTGTTTTGACAACATAAAATATACTAACATGGCTGGGCTGAGGGGACATCATTTATGGGAATGAGCACCCTATCTTTACACATTCCTGTTGGATTTCCATTGAGTGAGTACACCTGTTCTTCCACGAAAATAAAAAAATAAAAAAGAAAGAAGAAAAACATATTAAATGCTGTTGTTTCTATTTTTTCAACTCTAGAAAATACCCAACCACATTATAACTGGAAAGGATGGCACTGTACTAGAATTACCAAGCAATATGAGACTCTAAGTCTGGAAAAACCACCCATATTAGATCAAAACAAGATCCATGTACTGCCATATTCTGCCTCCAACGACGACCAAATCCAGAACCCTGAAAAGAGTATGAAAATGGACAAATCTAGGTGATATTTCCCCCAAGGACTTTCTCAGTCATTTATGACTCGCCACGCAGCTCAGTTCTAAAGATTTACAATGTGTAATAGAGGGGAAATCCAAATTTTCACACAAAACTGATCCAGTATTCCATGCCATATTTTCCATATTGTTATAAAAAATGTCTTTCAGTGCATTTCTCATATAATCGCCTATATTTAATTTTGCTATAAACACAAAAAAGAGAAAAGCCAGCAATGCAAGGTAATTTATCTGTAGACTAAACCACCATTTACTTCAATAATCTATCCATTGGATGTTTTCTAAACTCCATTAGTTATGGATGAGAAAAACTTTTGTTAGACAAAGTTTTGTTAGATTAGAAAGTGAACTTGAATGGTTTGGAGCTATTTCAAAATTAAGTTTTCACAAGTTGTTTTGACATTTCTTTTCATGGGGTTCAAAGGCAGAAGGGCATGTAGCAACTGGAAAGGGAAAAAAGGTTTACCTCGTGTGTAACCTTGTGAGTTTTTAAGTTTTTTTTAAAGGAAATTAGGCTGGATCTAATTTTATTCTTGGGCGTTTGATCATCCCTAACATTGCTTACTTGGTCCGGTAGAGAGAACTGTTAAAGATGCCTCTGAATAGGTAGCAGCGTTGTGTTCCTCTCTTATATGGATCTTGTTGTTCCTTCTATGTGGGCAGTATCTAATATCATACTATCATCCTGAGAGGGGTTAGTGCAGGCCAAAAAATCTCTCATGACTTGGAAAAGGTAGAGCTAAATTCACACACTGTGAATTCAGAAGTCACTTTTGGTGTAAATTTTGCCAAAGCCTTCATACATCTGATGCTCGCTCATTCTTCCAATCAGTCACCTCATCAATGTGGCACAAGGAACGTTCACGTTTCCACCCCGTCGTGATCACACAAATCTTTCCTGCCGCTGTGCAGAACAAGCAGCCTGGGAAACCTTGTGGCCAAACCGTCCTCAGCACCAGACTGATAAAGCATTTAGTATTTGTCAGTTACTGGAGAAAAGCTGGATGATAGTGTATAAATCCAGCAAAATAGTTTGGCCTGAAAATACTCAATGGGATTAAGTTACTTTTTTTTTTTTTCTTTTTCAAAAATAACACTATTAAAGGGATTTTGACAAAGATTAAACAGAAAAACAAGAACTTTGTCTCTAGCATTGTAATGTGTCTTTACAATTTATTTCAGAAGTATTAGGACTATGTACACTATATATTTTTTTTACAGTTGAATCCTGTAGTTTCTCTTACACTCTTTTCTCCTTGAAAATCTTGCAGTGGCTCCTAAATGAAGTGGTAAATTACATACAGGCATTCGATGCATTGGAGGTGTGCCCTAAACTGCATTGTCATCGGCAGACAAATTAAAATCATAGAATCAGAGAATTATAGAATGGTTTGGGTTGGAAGGAACCTTAAAAATCATCTCGTTCCATCCCCCTGCTCTGGGGCAGGGACACCTCCCACCAGACCAGGTTGCTCCAAGCCCCCTCCAACCTGGCCTTGAACCCCTCCAGGGATGGGGCAGCCACAGCTTCTCTGGGCAACCTGGGCCAGGCTCTCACCACCCTCACAACAAACAATTTCTCCCTGAGATGTTGTCTCAATCTCCCCTCTTTCAGTTTAAAACCCTTCCCCC
Organism: Arenaria interpres; assembly: GCA_013399435.1. Taxonomy (NCBI): domain Eukaryota; kingdom Metazoa; phylum Chordata; class Aves; order Charadriiformes; family Scolopacidae; genus Arenaria; species Arenaria interpres. The sequence goes on along the minus strand of VXAK01021282.1, from coordinate 150,473 downwards.
TCATCTTCTGACTTCCCTCCCTGATCCAGAGTCCTTCCCCATCTCTCCTGGAGCCCCTTTAGTGACTGTAAGGGGCTCTAACCTCTCCCTGGAGCCTTCTCTTCTCCAGGCTGAACCCCCCCAACTCTCTCATCCTGTCAGGGCAATGCATGGATTGCATATCTCAGGGGAGCATCAGGGCAGGGTCTGTCAGCCAGGACTTGTCCTTCTTAGGTCATGTTCACCTTCACAAGAAGCAGTATGAAACAGGATCAAGGTGGTTAATGCATAAGCTGCCTGTGCCAGTTTACTTCAGACTGGCTCTGACCTCAGAGGTGAGGAGAGCCCCGGAGAAGTTGGGAGGAGACCTCTGAGGGAGCACAGACACTTCCTTTTGTCCACTGTAATGGCTTGTGCCACATTCAAACTCTCTGCCTTCATCGTAAGGGGAAAAAAAAGAAGCTTGAAACATTAACTGTAGTTCAACAGTGAGAGAAGAAAGCCCCCCATTTCCTTCTCCTCCTGTTCAGCTGAGTTTTAAGAAGCCTCAAATGTCTCCTGAACACAGAAAATGCTGCCTTTCTGTCCTAAGTAGGCAGAGGCTGGGGGTGGAGGTGTTAATTGAAGGCAGGCAGAGGGGGAATTAGTGCCAGCCCTTGAGAAACTTATAAGGCTGTGGTGGGAAAGGGGTTCCTTATCTCTGCCTCATCCCATCTCTCACCATCTGATCTCATTTTCTGGATGCTTGACTGGAGTCTCTGAGGTCACCTGCGCTGAAGCAGTAAGTGCTCACCACTGTTCCTAGAGCTGATGGGAGTTTGTCTTTGATGGTAGAAGCTTCTGTGAACATTGCTTTTCCTACCTTAAAAGCAGGGAAAGCTTCAGCTAGGTTGCTTATGTATGCTGCAGCTCCCTATAATTTTTTCTTAAATACCTGAGAAACAAAATATTTTAGTTTAGGTAGCCAGTTGTAATATCTTATAAGAACTGTATTTTTTTTCTTTTTTTTCTGTTTGCTTACCACTCTCTCATGGGCTGAACTCTCCAGCCAGGTTGTGTGTTCTTCAATGTGTAATTCGGGGCTGTGAAATAGATGAACCTTTTCTTGCTGCTGTTGTTTTGCTCAGAAAGCCTGTGATGCAGAGGGAGGTAGGAATATTAAGATTATGAACTACAGCTGCCTGAGGTAGTACGGTAGTATTTCATTACTGAAGTATTTTAATTGTGAGCCAAAATATTTCAGATTTTGTTTACTTTTGAAGTTGAAATTTTCCACTGTTTAAATTTCCCTAAATAGCTTTAAGGTTATGCAGTCTGAAAATGGTCCTAGATATCTCACAGTGGACATCCAGAATTAATGAAGCTGTTTTTCCGCAGTCTCTCCGTGTTACTGGACTTAACAATAGACAGAATAATAGAACATTACCATTAAGAAGAGTTGTGAAATTAAATTAATGTTAAGACATGTGGTACTGGAGTGTAAACTCTTTGAAAAACTGTTGGGAAAGTAGGACTGTGTTCAAGCAAGATCGCTGGAGGATCATAGTTCTGGAATTAAACAGGATTTTGGTTGGAATTGATGCAGGTATTTAATTTACTAAAGCTTTGAGTTCATACTAGAGGCACATTGGGATTTTGTGAAGCTGCTGTAAGAACATTGCAAATTGAATGCAAGTGCTACTTGTGAAAACCTTGCACAGCATCTTTATGCAGGAGCTCTCTTTTTATTAATTACAAAGTCTTCAACATGCTTCTTGTACTGGAATGGAATTGTTCTCCACATACAAAATACTACAGGATTTGCTAATGAGAATCATGGCCTTTAGCAAGCTTCTACCTGGATTTCCCTGTTTCCAAGGGGGCGGGGGGAAGAAATATTCTTTCTACAATCTTCAGCTTTTTTGAGTGCTGTCAGGTCAGTGGTATTCATGCACTGCTCTTCTCTAGGCTCCTCATCCTTCCACGTTGATGCCCAGACAGTCACGTTGTGCTCCTATGAGCTATGGGCAAAGCCATACCTGCCCATGGGCAAACAACAGAACCCACCTGAGGTATCCCTCAGCAACTTTGAAGCTTGATGGTGACCTAACTCTCAGTTTTGGAAACATCACTCTTTAACAGTGGCATGTGCCTGTCTGTCCCTCTGGCATGTTAATGATTAATGTTAATATTGATGTTGTCTTAAGCATGTCTGAGGTTACTGTACATGTTCACAGTGCTTGCTCCTCCTCAATTGGAGGAGACACTGGGGCTTAGGAGGCTCATGCAGAGATTTTTATAGGATGTCAGAACAAAATGATTTTTTTATTGAGGAAGGGTCAAACAAGTCGTGCTTTTTGTTGTGTCACACTAAACAATATAAGAAGCACGTTAAAAAAGCTCAGGGCTCCACTTGAAGGCAAAGGCTATGAGAGATGATTTAAGGCTACATTATCCTGTTTCTAATTCCTTTTCTTTCTTCCTGCGGAAATGTAATTGCGAGAGGCTGGGAGAAGGGATTGGAGCATGGGCTTCTATGTCTGCCTTGAAGAGAGCCATAAAGTCTCTTTTTATGGGTTTCTCTCTAGCCTAGCTCTACTTTTCCAAATTAGAGGAGACAATATGACAATCTCAGCCAGCTCTGATCTTAATTTGCAAACTCAGCAGCAATATCGTGCCTGACTTCAGTGGATATGAGGAAACAATTTTGAATTTAAACAATTTTCCATTGACCTGTGGTAAAGGCCCTTTTTACAATTGTCTGCACATTGCTTTACAGACCTCCTCCCCCCCTCAAATTTAATAGGGTTTCATAATAAATAATGCGGATATCTAATGCCTGTCTCAGGGAAGATGTCTGTTAGATCCTAGATATAGAAGTCAAATATGCAGCTGGAAGACTCAACCAATAAATTAATTGTGCTGAAATTTTTCTGAATTGTGCACAGCAGAGACACTAGAAATATATAATTCTGTGAGGCAGTTGAAGATTATTTACTTTTTTCATACTAATCTGCTGAGGGCTGGCTCAGATGACTTTATGTATTTTTGAATAATTTTTAACTGATATTATGAAGTATAAAACTCCAACAAGTTTACTGTATCATCTATTCCTTCACATTTCCCGGCATCGTTTAGTAAAACCCTTCAAGCTCCAGTGTTTTGCTGGTGGTGGTGGTGGACCTTGGTCATGACCTGGAAGGACCACCCACTCCCGTATGAGAGCAGTGGGTACGTCTGTCTCTTTGTTAGTGGGATTTTTAGACCTCCTTTGAAGAAAAAAATCTGTGTGTCCCTCAGTCTCCTTCAGTCTGGGCCGAGCTGCCTCTGTGATGTGAGATTTGGGCCACAGGAGCCACTTAAAGCTGGGTGTGAAAGGCAGGGAGAAGGAAAACTTTTATTGGCACTCTTACATCTTTTCCTCTTGAAGAAAACATCAATATTTTGCTACTTATATTTGGAAAAAAAAAAAAGTCCTAGAAAAAAACCCCACCACATTAATATTAGCCAAAAGGAATCTTTAGTTAATGAGAAGTGATTGATCACTTTGAAGGGGGAAAAGTAATATCCTATGACATATAAATCTAAGCATATTGGTTAGAGATCTAAATCATTTTATTTCCACAAAAGAAGCACTTGTAATTAGAAACCAAAAATGCAGTAAGCCAAGGAAGAGAAAATAAATTTATTGAAGTGATTTTGCAAATCACAGCTAATTGAGCCACAAACAAAGCAGCAAATAAAGGAAATAATGTGGTAATTGGAACCCTCATCCCTTATTGGCATAGATTATGGGTTGCTATCTTTTAGCAGTATTAAATCATTGCATGTGAATGTTGCCAAAAAAACTCTTCATTTCCTTTTAGTGACTTCTTACTGCCCTCAGTTGAAGTTTAATAGAAAAGGAAGGACATGATGTAGTTTTAATGACAGGAAACCCATGGCTTCCAAATGAATAAATTCCATCACTGGCTGCCACAAAGTGTGCTAATTATTTCCTTTGATAAATTAAAAGCCGTAAAAGTCCAAAGTATATAGCATGTGGTTTACAGTTATAGTCTGCCTGTCTGCATTATTGAAAGTTCATATAAACCTCATTATTTTAATTTAATAAACATTATAATTATTTTTTACACCAGTAGGCTGTATAGAAAGCATATGTCAAAGACAAACTTGTCTGACAGAAGGATAAATAGCCCACAAGAATTAGCAAAGAACTTGATGTGTCATGTTGTGATTGCTCAGGTTTTTTTTATGATACTTTCGAATGAGCAGATGCTTATTTTTTTTTATCTTTATAAACAGGAGACTAGTGACTACCTTTCTCCTGTAAATGAGTATTTCATTCAGCAAAGTGTGCTTTGACGAACGATACAGTACCTTGTGTTTTAGAACAGAGTGTGAGAACAATTGGGAACAATTTAGGGAAATGTAGAGAGGAAAAAAGATTTTATAATAAACATAGAATAGGATTTTTATTTTTTTTTGCCTTACGATCTACAGGAATGAAACAGATATCCAATGTGATGTGAATAACCAGACTTGGTTTCTTGAGGTTTTTTGATGTTTTTCTTTTGTTTGTTTTTGTTTGGTCTGCCTTTTTTTTTTAAAATCAAAAAAAGACCATATCCAATGAGGGCTGGAATATTTTAAACGACAAGTCTACTAATGACAATACCAGCTCAATAGCTCATGGGATATGGGATTAGATCCTAACCTTAAGACCAAAAAAAAAAAAAAAAAGACTGAAGAATGAGAAGCAAACCCAATTTTTATAGGTTACGGAAGTTCATCTTGTATTAATATTATTCTAAAAGGTTTTAAAAGGCAAATACTTTACTTTCAGGTTAGCCAAGGCAATCCAGAAAAGGAAATCTGCTACAGTGCCAAATCTTCTGCTATGTCCTGATCTAATGCACCTGACTCCAACTCTAAACTGACTCAAATGTGCTTTTAAAATAAAAAATAATTTAGCCAGATTGCACGACTAGTTTTGCTAAGTAATGAGACCAGGAGTTTCTGGAGATGCGAGACAGCAATGGTGTGCCAGAAGAGAGGGCAGAGCATCACACAGCATCTATCTGGAACCAGCAGGACCAGGTCTGGCAGGACCAGGAAAAGGCAAAAGACAGGCAAAGCATTTTGCCCTCTTTAATTTAAAAATGCCTGTTATAGAGAGCAATCACAGCTACTGATTAGAATTACAGGAATTGGAGCATGTTGTGGGCTGCCGGTCTGACTGGGTTGTGCTGGAGAGCATCTTTCCTGCAAATACATATAGGGAATATTGAGAACCCCTGCTGTGTATGTCTATGACCAATTAATTTAGTAGCTCATTGTAAAATTTTTCTTTTTCTTTTTTTTCTTTTTAAGAAGTATATGCCTAGAACTTACGAAGCAAATTCAGATTTGCATGTGGTACAGGGCTGGAGTCAGTAGGATTGTATCTGGCAGCAATGATGCTGACTTGGTGCTATAAGGACTTCATGTATCAGCCAGAATTTATCAGCTTTAGAGTCACCGAAACTGTACCATGTTATGGGGAAATGTGCTATTCTCTGGAAGGAAAAAAAAAAAAGAAGGGGGGGGGG
>VXAK01021282.1:127288-144860 GCA_013399435.1 Arenaria interpres | reverse complement strand
TTACCTGATTTTATGAGAAAATGCCTGAGTCAGCTTCTATGAGATGTTATTCTGCCTTTTGGTGAACTGAAGTGGAAACATAATTTTTTTTGTTTATTTGTTGTGCCACTTTTCTGTCATTTCATTTTTACATGGTGAGAGGAAAAATTATTTTGAGGGAAAGCGATAGGGTAAGACGTTTTCTAAGTCTTTTTCAGCTGAAAAGGAGGTTGAAAGAGAACCGGGGGAGGTGTTTTAATATTCTTGCAGAAGTAATTGGTGTTCCAAGGAAGTGTGGGAGGGTGAATTCTTCCACTTTACAACATACTGTGGCCTCAGGAGCACCAGAATATGCCCTATGTTCTAGCTGAGGTATTCTTAATTGCAAAGAGTTAAATAAAGTCAATTAAAAATGCCAAATCTATAACAACACTTGCAAGCGTATCACCTCGAAGAAGGTTTGTGAGAACCCTTTTTGTTTAGATGTCACTACTCCTCTTTAATAATAAACCTATGAAACAGAGAATAAAGGGCTGTAAATAGCTTAGTAAGGTCAAATCAACTAGAGAATAAAAATACCGTAGTAAACTGCAACAAGAATCTAGTGCACAAATGATCATTGGGTAACAACTAAGGGACCGCTCACAGACTTATTCTGTCTGTTGTATGAAATTTGGGAGGGTCATGGTAATGCTTTTTTATTTTTGGTCGTAAAGACATATTAGTGCCTGCTTGGTAAATGCAAACACACTTTGACCGTGCAAAGGAATTCTTTCCCTTTGCTATTCCTTATTTTTTCATCCTTTTAACTAATCAGAAGAAGATAAGATTACTGCTTCTTTAGAGATTATTTGCTTCACTGATTTTTTTTTTTTAATTTTTTTTTCCTTCTCTAGTCATAACAAATCTGCTTGTGAGCTGAAAATGGCTTGCATAACCGCTAACTAGGCTTATTTTCATTGTGTTTTACTTGGAAGAATAATTATCTTTTTTATTAACGCTGTTGTGAAACTGGTTATAGAGACCAACATATATTGTAAGAGTTTTCTATCAAATAATAGATTGACTGCCTGACTAATATTGGCAGCATGGAATGGAAATATTTTGTTGTAAAGAGTTTTTCACTACTTCTTTACTGTTTCTTCTCACAGTCGTCCTTCAGATAATGATGTGTATTTTATGTCCTTAAATTTTATAGGCATTGATTTTTCATTTTGATAGCACATAATATGTGAATAGCATTTGCACCATGTGCAGAAAAACTGTTATCTGTAAGTTGCATGGAAATGTAAGACAAACCAAGGGTTCTGCGCCGTCTTGTAGTTTAAAGGCAACTGAATAACATTTAAGATATTAACATATCTTAAGATAGAAGGGGGAAGACAGGGATCCTGTGAAAATCCATTTGCCAGAGGCTGAAGAAGGCGCCAAGGGAGCTGGATATTCTGTCACTTGCTGGTTTTCACTCAGAATCACAAGGGAGTCACCTCTGAAAAGCTCCTTCAGTAGATTATGAGGAGGAGAAGGGGCAGTGGTTTCTCTCTGTACCTGCAGGAGTTCTTCGTTTAAAGCCTATGAATCAAACGTGCTTCCATCCTCTAAACGTCACTGGTATCCTCTGGAGAGCAGATTGGGGTTTCTTGGTTTCAGGTGAGCAGGAAGCAGCATTTTTTTGCCAGGCAGTGTCACTACTTCTGCTCTACCCTGGGGAGGGCAGAACAGAGAGATGGTGAAATTCTGGTGCATTTTGTGACACCTTTGCATTACAGTGCATATTCACCTTGTTATTAACTCATCCTGTGTATCTTATTTGATGGTCATCTGTAATTTTGGTGAAAGAGTTTAATTTTTAATGGGGATCATGGTATTCCTTCTTCACACCCACAGTGGTCCACTTGAACTATGGACATCTAGCTGGTCAAGGGAGGTGATTCTACCTCTTTACTCTGTTCTTGTGAGATCCCACCCGAAAAACTTTGGAGTTTGTCCAGCTTTGGAGTGTCCAGCTAAGCTCCCACATGGACCACGGTTCCTGGAGACCCTTTTTTTGCTGGTGTGTGGGATTCAGTCCTAGGAATTTTCCTATATGAAGCTCAGAAAGAGTAGCCAGATTTATGTGGTGCGTTTTTTGTTTTTTCCTGGGATTCTGCACTGGTTGTTTTCCCTGAAAATTTGCTTAGTGGTTGATTTACAAAGAAAATCTAATCCACCATCTGACTTGGGTCTGTGCAAAATGGCTGAGGCTCAGGAGGAGAGGATTATTTTTAGGTTGGCCCTTGCGCATTCATTCTGCTGGTTGGCAGAATGCAACGTATAGTTAGCACATGATGTGCTCATTTCCAGATGCCATGGCCAACACAGGCCAGTGCAAATCTGTAGATGTAATTACCACTAGAAAAAAAATGTTAGATGGCTGCATTTGTTGGGATGTGGGATTTCTTATTATCATAAATGTTTTATCTGCTTTTATCTGGCTTCTGTCCCTGTCAAGTGAGTGAGCTAAAATAATATTATGCTATGATACACAAGGTTTCTGTTGTCACAAGGTGGAAAAGCAAGAGGGTTAAATACCAAATGGTTTGCTCAAAGCTCTAATTTGAAATCCCATCAGGGTCACTTGTTTACTAGCACTAATAGTTAACTAGTGCACAGCCTTTAAATTACCGCTTATTACAGCGGTGCTGTTCACACCACTGTGCTTAAGGACCTGTCAACGTTTCCAGTGGAAAACCCTGTTTTCAAAGGCTTAGGACTTTGTCATGAATATTTGCTCTGAAACTTGCCAAATGTCATCTCGGGCTCGAAACAGATTATTTCCTTTATTGGAGGCCACTTGGCTTGAGTGGGGAATAAATCAGCTTTCAAATTATTTTGAATGTGAGAAGATCCAACTGAAGTGTTTTCCCACCACCCTACTCTACTGTAATTAAAATACTGTAATATAATAGTAATAATAGTAGTAAATAGTGTAAAACCCACCCGCCTGGATGCAGTCCTGAGTGGCATGCTCTGACACGCTCTGGGTAGTCCTGCTTTGGCAGGGGAGGTGGACTAGATGATCTCTATGGTCCCCTCCAACTCTGAAAAATTCAGTGAAATTCAGTGAAATGAGGAGGGTTTTGGGGCTCTGGGCAATAGAGTGAGAAAAATGAATGTAAAGGTACATTGCTTTGTTGTAGATTCGTGATGAGTTCCATTCGAGTAACCATACAGACTGGCAAATTTCTCAGGCTTTTGCAAAATATCATTGAGGCTTTGGCCGTTAAAAATCAGATTTTCCTCAGTGCTTTGAGACTGCAACTTACTCCTCTGTATTGATCTTCTTGTTCCCAGCTGTTGGATTGACTTGCTGGATCTACTTGAACAGAGGTGACTTGGGTTTGATTCCTGGCTGTCCATAGATATGTTCGTGGCCTCAAACATGTCACATCAATCTCATGGGGAAAATACGTGGAAACATTGAAAAGATGTTTAAAAGATCAGAGGAGATTATAATATAAAATAATATTTATACTTTTTGCATACCCAATGCAGTCATGTATGAAGGAGGCAGGATCTGCTTCAGGACCTTGGCTTCAGCACTCAGAATCCTCAGACCAGAGCAGTGTTATTTTTGGGGAATTCCCTCTTGCCTTTCAGAAAAAAGATACCTTTTTTATGCTTTTCTTTGCTACTGATGAGTATTCAAGAAATACTCTTTTCTCTAGAATGGGACTCGGAACTTTTAATGGTGAATTGCTTCAGGAAGGAACAAATTTCACCTTTTCTGTTGATTTTTCTTCCTTCTTTATTTTTGTTTCTTACTTCTCCGTGAACAATAGATGTACCTAGATTTCAATGTTTTGAACTTTGCTAAATTTTATTGACTTTTTTACAGTTGGCATTACCAAATACTTCATGAATCACATTAGTGTCTTCCTTGTTCATTGTACTAACACTGGGCAGGTACCAGCTTCAAAATGTCAAAGCTTTTTGGTTTGGTGTTTTTTTTTTTCTTTTTTTATTAATGCTTTCATAAAATCGATATTTTTAAAACTCATTCATTGTGCTCAAGCTTATGTACCAAGATTATTGTTTTGGGGATTTCAATGCACATTCTTGAGAAATATGTAAATCTACATGTCAGGAAATAGCTAAGTATGTTCAGCTTCAGCTCCAAGGTTTGGGATCAATTCTCTGCTGGCCAGCCCTCAGGTTTCCCCGGCCCTACTGATCACGGCTACATCATGTCCTATTCAGCATGTTTCCATCTCTTGCTGTCTGCTTGTAGGTGTTAGCCAGGGAAAAATATGCATATGGTAATAGATTATTTTTTTTGAGGGGAAAAAAAAAGACATAAACTACACTGAAGTGTGTTTTGCCTATAAAGAGAGAGCACATAATGCAAGTAAATCTAATTTTATCTCTGTATTTGGGAAATGATGTAAAGAAGTTACTGGAATAAATATACATGCAACTGCACCAAATAATAACTCAGAAAGTTGGGTGAAATGAGAGTGCGAAACAAGGCCTAGGGAAAAATAAATATGACAGCTTTAAAATCAGTTTTTAGATTTGATAGGAATTGATATATAGGCTGGGGAAAGGCAAAGTTGGATTCAAATTGGGGGATTAAGAAAAGACTGATCTAGCAGCCCCACAGGCCTGAATATGTTGGGGTTTGTTGCCATTAGGGTCACTGCAGGAGCAGATTTCAAGAGATATTTGGTATTTTTCATGCAATAAGATGCACAAGAAATTAAGTGGGAAACGCACAAATGTTCTTCCAGGTTATCCATGCAATCTTTAAACTGAGGAGGGATACTCCATATTTGTAGTAAATAGTAGCTTTCATCTGCCAAGTTTATTGTGGATCAAATGTACAGTGATTAAAGCTGAAAAAAAGAATAATGAATTGCAGTGATGTTGCAACGGAAGCTTAAAAGGAGAGGGCGCAAGACCATTCCAAGGTAAAAGGAGCTCTGTTGGGGGCCAGTAGTGGAGAACTCCATTGTTCATCTGCAGCAGAAACTGGGATTATAGAATATTATTTTAACCCCTTGGCTTGGCCGCGACCATCTGTGTGGAATTCGGCCGCTGAACACATCACGCACACTCACATCTCCGCTGATCCCACGGCGTTGATTCATCGTTGTGCTGATTATGCTCAATGCAGGGGGGAAAAAAAAATTAACCTTGGAAAAAACCAAAACCCAACAGTAAATTTACTTTCCTTCCCAAATCTTTGTACCACATGCAGATGTTAATTATTTCCTACGCTATTTCTTGTCGTTTAGGTGAAGGATCCATGTGTGCCTTCCATGACCCTAAGTAGGTTGTTAGCTGCAAGAGGGAACCGGGACTTCAGAGGGAGTTGCTAACCTTCTCTGCAGAGCCTGTCAGCCAGAGAATGATACAGAGCACCTTCAAAAGGTCCCCCAAGTAATGAGCACTAAGGAGGGTCATAACGGGCCCATCATTAGCTCCAGCTAATATTTTGACCTCGTGCCCACAAATACTGCAGGTGTCATGCCGGGCCACCATAGGATTAATCTGCAGGATGTTTTGTGGCTGTATGATGACAACACATTTCTTCAGCATGTTCCCCCACTTGTAAAGCCTTACATGTATTTTCTATAATGCAAGTCAGTTATGACCTCTTGTATAGATTTTTTAATTCTTTTTTTTTTTTTTCCCCTCAAGCTCAGTCACCCACAGTGACCAATGAATCAGGTACACAGCCGTGCAAAAGAGAAAAAATAAATGGCAAGGCATTAAAAGCTTACCCTCTAACAAGAATGTAACAAAATGTGAATACAGCTGCTAGGAAAGCTTTTCCTTTCTCCTATTGTGTGTTCTTTCCTTCAGCTTTCTTTCCTTTATTTTTTTTTTTTCTCCCCCCCAAATCCTGGCGCTACTTATAATTTTGAAAAGGAAGAAGACTTGTGCCTTCCACTTCTGCAGGCATTTTTATGGGTCTCCTGTAAACTCACTCCCTGCTTTCCATGGAGATTTTACTTTCATGATAAATAATTTCTTCTGGTCTTTCCATTTGTGTGTCTGTTTTCCACTCTATCAGACTCATTCACTCAAGATGTTGGACGTTCTTGCCTTCTTACTTGATGGTTAAGGATCCTCATTGTTGTGGTTGTTGAGGATTTGCCTTCTCAGAAGTGACCACTTTCCTCGTTTTTTGTGTTGGTAGTTTCTTTACATCACTCCCTAATGAGTGGCAGTCACTTTGTCACTGAACTGAGCGAATATTAATAATATCCATATTTCTCAACCAGATCTAGGGACAAATAAACTCCATTTGTCTGCACTCCTCTCTGCATGGTGCAGACAGTTATTAACCTGTGCAGTCAAACCTCTGCGTGAATTTCATGTGACTGGAATCTGACAGTCATTGTAGAATGCTTTAACTACAAAAAGACAATTAATACAGTTTTTGCACAGGAATACCAAAAAGACATCAGAAGTTTATCATTATTTAGTAACAGGATATTTAATACAAGGAGGGCAGATAAGTACCTACTTTTAAATTCTTTGCACACACACTACCCTCCAGTAAGATTTTCTATTTTTGTGTTGCTTATTTAAAAACGTGCACACTCAAAATGCTGGGTGTTATTTAACCTACAAAGAAATAGGTAATTTGCACTCATGCTCCAACATCAGTTATTTAAAGCAAAAACATCTAATATGGTCTTTAAAAATGACAGAAATTGAGCCAAAGTTTCAACTTTGCTTGTAAAGGGAAAGCTTATTCTCAGATTCACTCAAAGACTGCAGGCTATATATTTGTATATATTTATATTCATACAGAATTCTTTGCTTTAAGTAACTGTATACAAGTTGCTTTTTTTTTTTTTCCTGTGTGGAGGAACTTTTTAAGAGACAAAATGAGAGTTCATGGAGAAATTTTTCCGAAGCTTCCTGCGTTTCTGATTACCTTTATAATCAACATTTCGTTTAACTGTGCACATTTGATGCTGAAATACTTGTTAGAAATGCATTCTGCGTAGCTCTGCCAATTTAGATAACTTATTAAAGGCCCTATTATTTTGAGGAGTTGGATAATGTTAAACTCCAAAAGGCCATTGCAAATAATTTCCTTCACTGAGAGACAGCACTTACCAGAGAAGAAAAAAGAAAGTATTTTGGATGACATTTAACTCTACTTCTTTTTGGGCACGAGACCTTGAAATTCTCATGTGGGCTTACTGAGTACAAATTAATGTTTTGTTAGTGTTTTCTTTTTTCTTTTCCTTTTTTTTTCCCTCTTTCTCAATTGAGTTATTTTCAGGGACATTCAAGCACTCTCAGTGCAGTCTTTTTTTCTTAGGGGGAAAAAAAATAATCAAAAGAATGAAAACTTTTCTTGAGACCAAGTTATTCAGTGCTTAAAATGATAAAATCTGGTCAATCCATGTTTGTTGTTTCTTTCTCTATAGCCACTAAAAATAAATCCTTCAGGAGAACTTTTCTTTAGCTCACTTTTTCATTATTTCCAGAGGCAAAAGCTGGCAAGGCAATTTATAATTCAATTTTTGCTAAATCCACAACACCTAATATATATGTCAGGCATTTCAACGGCAGGGTACTTTGGGGATAGGTGATAAATTGTACTGATTATAAGTGCAAGCTGTTCTTCCAAAACATCATATCAAAAAGAAGGCAAGTATTATTAGGAGAATGTAATGTATCTTTAGAATGTCCAGAAACATAAGAGATAATCACTTCATGTGAATATATTCTCCCTCGAGTTTTACAGCTCAATATTAAGGTCTTACCATGTTTTTGATAGCACTCATCTGGAGGGAGGGACCATGGTGGGTTGGTAGTCTTTCAGCAGCCACATAGCTCTGAGCTCCGCAATAATTCATTCCTCCCAAAAAAAGGCTCACTATGAAACCTGGTCATAACAATTTTCTGAGTATGTTGGGGTATGTGAAAAGTATAAATATTATTTTATAATATAATCTCCCCCTGATCTCTTAAACATCCTTTCGATGTTTCCATGTATTTTCTTGTGAGATACATGTGATTTTGTTTATCAATGCTCCTGAGCTAAAGCAAAAAACTTCTTCAGTCACCTTGGTTGTCAAGCTAATGTGAAAATATGAAAAAAGACACCATGTCTTGGGGTATTTCCTCTTAGTTTCAGCTTTTTAAAACCAAAAATCTTAGTCTTACAAAGATGAGGTCAACATATCAGCTACAAATAGAAAAAAAAATAAAAATAGGTGAATGGAAGTGGATAGTTGAGATTTGCTGGAGCAATGAGTATTAATATTTCTTATTAATAAAATTCTGCTTAAAGACAAGAAAATAAAATTACATAATGTACATCTAAGATTATGTAAACTGTGAGTCATAGAAGCAATAAGGCTTAGAGTAGAAAAAGACAGTTCCAACAAGTTTTGTTCTAGTCTGTTCTCAGTTTTTATTTGTCTGCTACTCTTATTTCTCAGCTTCTTCCAAACTTTGTCCTAAGCCTTCTCACAAGTTCTCCTTATTGTGGATAACGCCAGAAATGTTTTGTAGATTCAAGTCAGCATTTCAGGTGGTTAAAAAATCTCTGCCAAAATGCTTTTCAATCAACTTTTTCTACCAGAATTTCCGTTTTGCTTTGCATCTATAATTTAATCCACCCTCTGCAGAAAAAGGAGGATTTTCACTGTAAAAGAGAAGCCCCCTTTTGGTTGCTACCAGCTGAAAACAAAACAAAATATAAAATTGTTAAACTTCTCAACAGCATGTTAAAATTTTGAAAAGATCATTTTTCTTTCACATTTCTAATGAAAACACAGAATACCCTTTTGTATATTTTAGTTGGTATTATGTGACTACACGACCCCACTTTTAAACTGAGCCTTGCATGGAAGAGTCCGGCAGTGCAAATGAGGGCTGAAAGTGAAAGAAGGAAAAACTGTTGCCCCTTTCCCAAAAAACTACTTTCAGATCATCTAATGAATGGAGTTGAGTGCAGAGATTTTTTTTTTTTCTTTTTTTTCCTGTTCTCTCTTTTGCACTGCCTTCGTCCTCAAACTCTTCGTTTTGGCCCTTTTGCATCACTTAAGCTCATTTAATGAAGAAGATGAACAAAAGTGGAAAACAAATGATCACTCATAAACCAGAGCAGCTCAGTGTGCTCCCTTGTCTGAAAGACTGATGAGATAATACCTGCAAAAGAATGGTCTGCTCTGACAGGAAAAGGAGAACCAATGTATCCAGAACACCCAATAGCTCATCTGGCAGTAAACGAGAGGTCAAAATGTCAATCTCCCCGTCCTGCCCCTTGCGGTGTCAGAAATCTATTAAAGAAGTCCTACCATCTATTCAGTAGTGTTATAGGCACTCTTGTAGCATGGATGGGAAATTAAAAATAGGTGGGAGTAGGGGCAGCAAAGAGGTACTCTCAAAGGAAAAACGAAAGATGGAGAAAGATTGAAAAATATTCTGCAAAAATATAGAGAAATAGAGACTCTCTGGCAAGAGGCGGGGAAAGAGATACTTGAAAATATTAGAAGAAATAGCAAAGAATAAAAGGAGGAAGAATCATGAAGGTGTTTGCCCTCTCATTTCAGTCTTTCCCTTTGAGATTCAAGAAGAATTCCTTTTAAAAATGTGGTTAAGTCTAGTTGAGAATAGCCTGATGGTGATTGATGATGCCAGGCAGGCGTGGTTTCTGTTCAGCTACTTTTCGTGGGCACAGGAGGGCCCTGTGTTACAATACCTTGCTCAATAAAGACGTGCTGAGACTCGTAAGGCTGTTTGTTGTACCTAATCTCACACTGGCAAAAGCTGTTATGACAGAAAGACAGATTGAACCTGCTATTAATAATGCAAAGATGTCATTGCTTCCCAAAAGAGATTCTTAGCACAGCTTGTGGGAGAGATTAGGTCTGCTTCTAATAAAGCGAATAGTATTAAAGAGGGACATTGTCTACTGTATGAGTAGAAAGGGTTTGGTTTTTTTTCTGAAGAGCCTTTGAAAGGGCAAAAAAGGACCCAGACTAGAGGAGTTAAACCATCCCATGTTTTCTCATCATTTTCCAATAGAAAAATTAAAATTTGAGCTTCCGTTTATACAAAATTCTTATTATGGATACACTCTTGGCCTTGAAGAGCATGTTGGAGAAGAAGGTAATTTTTTTTTTTTTTTAGAGTGAGTGTTTACTTCTGGACATATTTGCTCATGCCCTGATGACACATTAATGGGCTTGTTAGAGACCCTGTGACTCTAATGGGACCAGGATTGAGGCTGGTATATAAATATCCTTCAGCCAGTGCAAAAGCATAGTTTTCAACCTTCTGGAATAAGAAAAGACTTTTGGTGCAGATGCAAATGTTATGACTTTATATTGTTTGTTTTTATTCTTGCTTTTTTTATCTTTTTTTTTTGGGGGGGGCGCTTATTCGTCAGTTAGTGGATTTTGAGGGCAGTATCTCATGTTTTCTGCTTTAGTATGTGAATTTCTACAAAAAAACCTAGAGTTTGAACCATTGGCTTGATGTTTCTAAGACTTCTTTAGCTGAAAGTGTTGAAGAAGATGGGAGGGTTGTATTTTTTTTTTATGAGTATGAGGGACCTTGAAGCCAGGCAAGCATAAACTTGGTATTGAGACATAAATAACTATTTTCAAAACAAATATAAAAGTAGCTCCTTCTGAAAATTATAATCGTTAAGTGTTAAAAAAGTTACTAGCTCTTTATCTGTGAGGTGAAGGAAGCTGTTGTAGAAATCAAGAGACTGTAGCACTGGCTTCTGAAAGATTTTATAGAAATATCCTGTTGGGTGAATGTGTTCTTAAAAGAGGTGCTGATACAGCGTAGGATGTGGTGGGTGAATAAGGCAAGAAGAGCAGAGTCTGAGCAGGATGGTGTAAATGCTGAGATGCTGCTAAAGTGGCTCTTTGGGCTTTAAATCTTTTTCCTGGTAGAAAAGAATGGGCATAGAATCTGGATCAGTCTAATGGTCTCCAAATCTGGGCAGAGGTAAATATCATCTCAAGTGTGATGGGGCATTTTTAATGAAAGAAAGGTCTTTGGGTGATGTCATGGGACTGAGAACATATGGTAGGATCAAAAAACTACAATGGAAGGTTTTCTTAAATTACTACAAAGTAAATGTGGTTTGTTTTTTAGTCTGTTCTAAGGCTTCTGTGAGAGGTTTTCCTCCCAGCTTTCCTTTTACTACCCAATATTGAGGAAGAAATAGGCACATGTCCATTTGAATATGGAAGAGCAGGTAGTTCCATATGAGATGCTCCCACTGTTTCATTGTTTAAAAAAAAAACACAAACAAACAAAAACTCAAAAAAACACCAAAAAAAACCCCCCCAAAAACAGACAAAACCCCAGGTATTTAGGGTTGACATTTTTGTAAGAAACATTTCAGAGATTGTTGGCGTTGAGGGGGTGCAATCAGGGAAAGATAACAGGACTGCAATTAATTTTATAACGCTGAGGGAATTTTAGTGAAGCTAAAATAAATAAATGGAGTTCTTGGGCAAATGGAAGTCAAACTTCCAATTACTCCAAAATAGATTCTGGCTCATTCGACCTGGCTGACACTTTGATGTGTTTAAATCTTTGCAGACGCTATGTCAGAACTGAATCAAGGCCAACTCCACCCCCTCCACCCCTCCCGCACACGCAGAAGCCGTGGTATCTAAACAGCGAGAGGACCAGCTCTTTCAAGAAGGAAATTTGTAGAGATAAGGTGAACAGTGGCTGTCATTAAAAGCCAAATGACTACTTTTAGATGTTGTTGGTGAGGGTTATCAGAAGGCAAATATGGCACATTAGATTATGCAACCTACTTTCAGGGGTTTCGCTGTGTTTTCTGGTCTTGAGAAGAGCGTCTTGTGCTTTCTGATAAACCAAAGACCATGTTGCAAAAGACCTGATTCAGCAAAAGAAGAAAAAATAAAGGCAATACCATAGTATTCGTTTCACTGTACTTCAACAGTAATTCCATAATCAGAGATATCTTTTTAAAGTATAAACATTTCCCGTTCCTCCAGTTAATACCCCAAATGTGCACACCCACAGCAGCGCTGTTACAGCAAGCAAAGAAACAAATTATTTATGTATCATGGGATTTAAAAGATGCCATTAAAAGCAAACTTTGTGCTCTCAACAACTTTCTCTGCTGCGAACCGGAGCAAAAAATAAGACAGGAAGCATGAGGAAACCTAAAGACAGTACAATTCTAACACTTGGTTTTAATTAAAAACTTTTTCTAGACCTTATGCCACATGTTACTTGTGTATATTGTCAGGATATGGGACTGAGTAGGAATTTTATGAAGGTTTTTTAACCCAATTTTTAGTGAAGAGAAGGAGGACCAAATGGACACTAAACAGGGGAGTCAGTGAAGTGCAGGTGAGATTCTTCCAGTGAAATCAGAAGGATGGTGCTTTACAGCGTAAGATTCCACAAAGTGTTGGAAGGCTCTGTAAGGATAATTAATTAGTTTTATTACATATTCTTCTGAACATATAAAACATCAGGAAACTGCTGCTTACTAGATCTAAAAAGCCATTAAACAATCAAAAATTAAATCTTTCCTGGGGAAAAAAAGTTAACTGTTCCCCAAATGAAGGTCCTGTGTGTTTCTTGAGGGTTTGTTTCTTTTTTCCCCTCTGCGTTTCACCACAGTCAGTGAAGCTCTGCCTTAGCTGAGTTGCCTGATTGTAAAGAAGGTAATTAAAAAGAAAAACAGTTCTGTGATTGGCCTCAGACTGGTGAATATCACGGCATTGAAACTCGTTCTATAAATATTCCCGCATAGGATGCAGGGATGTAGCCAGATAAAGTGGGCTCTGATGGATTTGTAAGTAGATAGGGAGGTGGATCAGCTGAAAAAAAAGTTGTTATCTGAAAAAGGATTGACTTCCAAGGCTGCCTGTGGAACAGCTTTAGCCATGAAATATGCACTCGAACAAGAAAGGAAAACCACCAGATGAAAAAATGGGATGGATGAAGTGCATGACACAACAACCCAAAAAGGCTTTCCTTTAAAACTCTGCTGTCATAACATATTCCTCCGCCGGGTGCGGGAACAAAACGCTTCCCAGGAAGCACAGGGCGGGTGCAGGACGTCGGCAGGAGCTGTGGATGGGGAAGGGAAGGCAGCTGCTGGGGGTGGAACAAGGGGAGATTCGGAAGGGGCTGGGGGAGCACACGGATCCTGGGATGGGATGGGGACCACCAGAGGGTTCCTACAGAAACATCACTTTAAGGAGAAAATGATGTCACTCTTTTTACATGGCAAAAATGTAGTGGAGTAGACCCTCGAGATGGGGAGCGCAGATAGAGCGGCGGGGCCGGCAGAGCTGTGCTGGAGGTTAAGCGAATGCCTAACATGTGTGTCCAAGTGGGAGGAAGCTGCGGTGAGACAAGAAATGAGAGAAATAATTCATTTAGTGTCTGCCATGATGACTGCGAGTTTCTTTAAAGGTGATTTCTATGTATTGTGGAGATTTTGGGGGGGCTTTTGCATCCTTATTGCTGCTACAAAGTACATCTCTTTGCTGGGCCTAAATTACGATAACTTCAGTTTTGTGCCCGTTAATCAAGGGGGAAGCATTTGCAAGCCTTACCCAGCCACATACCTGCAGAGGGCTCTGAAAAGCTGTAGAATGCAGTTTATCTGCTGCAGCAAGGTGAGGCCGTGCTGGGTTCCATGACATAAGGAAAGCGTGGCCACCGGCACCTTTCCCCACCAACTCCAGCTCCCAGTGCCACGAGAACAGAAGCCACCACAAAGTCAATATGGGTCCAGGAGCAGGGTTTACGTTGAGGAGCACAGGGAGGTGGGAATTTTTCCACATTTCTGCAGGGTTCAAAGCCCATCATGCTTTTCTTTCTGGCCACGCCAGCAGCTGAGGCTTGTCTTGTCCTTGGTTCACCTCATAAATAACAGTCAGAGGGGGTGGCTGGGGAAGACTGCAGTTCAAAAGGGCTGAAATCTGTCGGCAGACCCTGCCTTCCCTTGGGATGCTGGCCATGGTTGGGGTATTCCCACTTGCTGCGTGCACCTTAGCTGGTGAACAAATTCTCGCAAGGGGAAGCCACCAGATGGATGGGATGAGGATTAAGATTATAGAATGGTTTGGGTTGGAAGGGACCTTAAAACCCCCCCAGTGCCACCCCCTGCCCTGGGCAGGGACACCTCCCACCAGAGCAGGTTGCTCCAAGCCCCCTCCAACCTGGCCTTGAACCTCTCCAGGGATGGGGCAGCCACAGCTTCTCTGGGCAACCTGGGCCAGGCTCTCACCACCCTCACAGCAAAGAAGTTCTTCCTAGTAAGATGATGGGGCAAAGGATGAAAAAGTAATCTGTGGGCAAACCTTCTAGGAGAAGGCAAAGGGTGGGGAGTGGGTGGCCAGGGCTGGGGACCTCTATGCACCTTACTTGGGTTGGTGGCAGCAGCTGGGGAAAGGAATGGGCTGTGGGGTCCAGGGACACACAAGCCATGGGGAAGTGGTGATGTGCAGGGGGCTGATTGTGTTTTCTCCTCTTTTCCCAGAGGTAAATGTGAAGGTCTGGAGAAATAAAGCAGGGATTTGTCAGGAGGGAGCAGATTTTTGCAGAGGCAGGGGACCACTAACCTCCTTCTCCTCCTCCTTGTGGGTCTGACTGCAGGACATCCAGCTCCTTGCTCTTTCCTCAGGGTCCACCACGGAGATGGAGGGGCCAAGGCACCCCATCCTGTGGCTGTTCTTTTCTTCCCTCTGCCTGCTGTTACCCCAAACCAAACCCGGGCCTGCCTCTAATCATGCCGGGTGACCGCTGACATGTGTAGAGTTCGATATTTCGATAATATTATATGTCTGTGATAATACTTCATTACAGTTATGTCCTTGACTATAATTCTTTCAACACGGCCACTTTCATGCAGTCCAAGTTTTGCTCCAATGGTCACGTTACAATGCGGAAAGTTCAGAATTAATCAGTATTTGATATACCTCCGAGAAAGGGCGAACAATGTGTTTATTTCTCTCGCGTTTTCTTCTAGAGGAAATTGTGTGTGCGTTTGGGGAAAAAGGGAGAAGACTTTAAAGTATTATTTTCTTTTTCCCTGTCCAATTTTGCTTGTAATTTGAAACTATTACCGATGTGTTGTCATATAATATTGTACTCCTCCGTTTTACAGACTTTCAGTTATTTCCCTGATCACTTACCTAGACAGGGAGAACATTAAACTAGGACTTGCAAATTACTATTCTGATTGGCAGTTCATGTGAATCTGCAGGGGTTTGTTCTCTGTCTATAGAAAAAAACCTGTCTTAGATTGTGCTTTTAGTTTAATTTCTACAAAGAAAATGGTCTTGTGATTTGAACAACAGCAACCTGTTCTTGTAGTTTGTGGTAGCCCACCACATCTGTCACAAAAGGTAAATGCTCTGCCTGTGTCCCATCTGCAGTTTGCAAATTCACAAATGCTCTAGAGGAGATAATATAACATTTTATGGCCTGCCAAAATGAAAGTTTAGAGCTGGTTTGAAAAATGCATTTTTAGACCTGTTAAAATTTTTAAGAACATTTCTAATGATTTCTGGAAGTAAAGTTTTCTTTTGGATCTATCAAAACAATTCATTTAGATATGTGCAATGTATTGCGTTGATATTGACCAGTTTTAATAACCATATAAAGTAAATTTAAAGTGGCTTTAGAAACAGAACATTCTGGAAACTATTTCCACTCATTTTGAGATCAAGTTATTAATTGCGTTTGCAAGCTTGCCCAGCGTTTTCTAGAAACTTGTTCTGAAGATCATGGGGACAAACTATTAACTGTGCCCTTGGTTTGAATCCTAAAAATAGCAAATTGCACCAGTATACAAATATTTATATTCTGCAAAGGAGGTAGGGAACAAGTGCTCTTTCAGAAGGTCCTATGCCCAGACTGAAATCAGTTTCTGTGGTTGAATCTAACTTTTAGAAAATTGTCGGGAAGAAGAGCCTGACATATCTCCAGTGTCCAGCATTTTCAAAAGATGAATATTTTGAGTCTGCCAAAGCACACATCCAATGCATCTCTCTGCCTGTAGGAATCCCACCGGATTCTGGGCAATACGAAGGTGCCTTTTCTCCTGTTGATCCTAATGGGAGATGGAGGTGAACAGATCTATGCAGGAGGGACTGGGAGTGCAGCGACTTAATCCTTAATGAGGATTGGAAGAATGTTTTTCCTGCACAATCTTATCATCGGACTGTCATCAGCAGCCAAGACACCACTGTAATCCTTTTGGAGGTAGTCAGGATTATGGCCTTTCTTGGTTCATTTAGATTTGCTTCACGACTGATGTTTGGCCTTAAGACAGGGTTATTTCAGCATCTCCAGATGGTATGGTGCCTGCAGATCTGTGGAGCACACAAGTTCAAGTGGCTCCTTGTGTGCAGAGTTTGGCTTAAACCTTTGTCATGCAAACACATTGTAGTGTTCGTGCTTCTGTTTTTCAGCAGAACGGGTAACCCTAAATGTTTCTCTGGTGGAGGTTTGCACCTACGGTCGATACGGAGATATATATCTCAGACCTAAAGTAGGTCCAAGGATACACGCCCAAACTTTATCTGTTTTTCCACAATCTCTCTACAAGGAGATCCCTGTAAACACCTGGATTCAGATGAGGTGGATGCCTCCTCTCTCTCCAGCACTACTACAGTTTGTACTGTCAAAAACTACCTACAGGTTTGAGATAAAGCTGCAGGCATCTCATTACTCATATTAACCTGATCTATCTCATTTTTTAATTTTAATTTCTTGGTGGTTTATGTGGAGTGGAAGAGGGTTGTAAAGACAGGCACTGGCTCTGCAGGTCATGGGTCACAGAATGGTTTGGGTTGGAAGGGACCTTTTAAAAGCCATCTAGTCCAAACCTTCTGCCATGGCAGGGACACCTCCCACCAGAGCAGGTTGCTCCAAGCCCCCTCCAACCTGGCCTTGAACCCCTCCAGGGATGAAGCATCTCCTATGTCTCTGGGCAACCTGGGCCAGGCTCTCACCACCCTCACAGCAAAGAAGTTCTTCCCCACATCTCATCTCAATCTCCCCTCTTTCAGTATCAAACCCTTCCCCCTCATCCTGTGGCTCCCCTCCCTGTTCCAGAGTCCCGCCCCATCCCTCCTGGAGCCCCTTGAGGGACTGGAAGGGGCTCTAAGGTTCTCCCTGGAGCCATCTCTTCTCCAGGCTGACCCCCCCCAACTCTCTCAGCCTGTCCTCACAGCAGAGGGGCTCCAGCCCATCCGCCTTGGGCCTGAATTTATTTTCCCCAGCAGTTCTTAAATCAAAACCAGTCTTTTGCTTGTGAGAAGTTTTGTTTTGATGATTCAGCATAATCCAGGAAAAAAAAAAAGAGGAAAAAGAAAAGTTCCAAATCAGTTTAGATAAACAAAGAATAAAGCAGTGTTGGGAGAATACAACTGATAGAATAGTAACCTGGATGTTTACAACATCAGCTGCTGGTGTTTCACTTACTTACTCAGTTAAATATTCACCATCTCTTTTTCCCTTAGGTGTTCATACTAGAGATGGATCTTTTCTTTCTCAATGACTCTTTCGTCCTTTTACTGACATTTATTCTTCTTCTTTTTTTTTT
>VXAK01021282.1:26047-127269 GCA_013399435.1 Arenaria interpres | reverse complement strand
TTTTTTTTTTTAATTCAATTAACCCAGAAATAAAGCTTCTGGCAGGGCAAGTCAGCTGTTGTCTGCGGGAAAGAGACATACAAATCTTGTCACATAGCTTTTATTTTTATGGTCAGGAACCCTCAGGCCTAGTATTAAGGCGACTTCGGCTTGTGTGGAACTTTACTGTCTCCTGCACACTCCAAAATAAGATTACGTGATGGAGAAGATCAATTTACTGGGGACATTTAAGCTCAGAATATTAAGCTTTTTGTGCAATCACATCTCCTGTCTAGCTGTGTGGCAGAAAAGCTGGCCACAGGGTCCTTGACAAATTAGATATTACCACATCTAACTGTGTATATTTAAGCTTATCAAACTGAATCGTTGCATTGTAACTGTGCTCTTACACAGACAAGGACTCCATTTAATAAATGCAGTGCCATTTAATAGTAATTAATCACCCAACTAAAATGTCACATTAAGGTCAAAGAGACCAGAAGACAAAAAGAAGAGAACATTAAATTCAGCTGACAAACATAGGAAAGGCGAGCATAGAGCCAAAGAAAGTTCTGGGACATTGGCACTGCTGAAACATTTAATCCAAACTTCTTAACTTTCCGCTCAGTTCAGAAGTGATCACATTCACTTGGTTCAAAGCAAGGTCATTTTTGTAACTTTTAAATGAAATTTCCTCCTCGCGTGTTCAGTGACAGCCCATTGCAAGCTTGGAATTGTTGGTGCATTTTACAGATGTTGCGTCCTCAGTACTTGCTGTTTCCTTCCTCCCTGCCTCTCTCTTTTNCTCTTTTTTTTTTTGTGGGTGGTTTTTTTTTTTTTTTTTTTTTTTTTTTTTTTTTTTTTTTTGTTTCTTTGCTGTTATGATATCCTTCATTTGGGTGGAATTTTCCTCAATGTGTCCTGAAATAGAAGTAGTTTGGAAATGTAGCTTTTTTGAGGTGGAATGTAATATGTACGAAGAAGGAGAGAATAAAACTCCATCTTCAGTCATGTACTTCACTAATTTGAGAAGTAATTTAGGACTAAAGTCTCCCTTATATTTGCAAATTGTGGCAAAGTTCAAAAATGTGCTGCAGAAGTTTTTGATAGAACTACCGTTGGTCCTAAAGCTAATGACCCAGAGCCAAAATATCTTAGAAAATCTCGTGTTTGTGGAGTATATAATACAGAACTTGATTTTGTTACAATTGTGTTATGCTTTAACATTCAATAGCAAAAAAAAAAAGAAATTGTTGAGCTGAACAAGAAGATCATTTGTGAACAATATTCCAATAAACAGAAACTCTGTGTAGGGGGCTCTGTGTCAGAGGAAGTGTATTTACCACCTGCAGAAGTAAAAATTTATGGGGTTCCTTGTATTAAAGGTATGGAAGGTTGCAGAAAAGGTAAATATCCGTTGTTAATTCCACTGCTTCAAGTGGGTGTTTATCAACTTCAGGTTAAATGCATGAATTGAATATGTTTGCATTCTCTCCCACATAGTGTCCCTTTTCTTTTCCTTTCTTTCACAAAATGTAGACATAAGCGAGCTCTATCCGCTTTTAAAAGATATATTTTGAAATGCCATGGGCTAAATAGGCTACTTTCTGTGCATGAAGAAATGAGCTAGTAAAATATAGTCAAGCATGGAAATGTATTATTGTCAGCAATGTTACAGAATTCAGACAAACGGCTTCTAAATAGACTCGTTCTTTAAAGCATCTATCATTTCTCCTTCCTGTTCCAGAGTTCTCAGTTTCTTGTCCAAGAATTTTTGTATTAGTATTGTGAAAAAGAGTAATTCTTCAAAAATTACTCTCCATTTGGCAAGATCTATCTTTGTAACTTCTGCGTCAGTCCAAAGAATTTTGGCCTTTCCAAAGGTTGAATATTATCTTTCAAAATTGTGTAACTCTGGCTTTGTCAGGAAATGTGTCCGTTTTCCAAAATAGCCTTTTCTTTTATTACCTTTTATGTGAAAAAGTTGCAATAGGCTAAGTAATTTTACGTTATTTGTTCACATATGAAAGCCCAGACTCGTGATGTTGAATTATTTGGCACTCATTTCTCACCCTTAGCTGCATGGTACATTTTGCCTTGGTGCTGGTCACGGCTGGGGCACATCCAGGGAGATATTTCCATGCATGGAGCTGAACTGCAGTCTATGCCACTGGCTCCTGTGCATAGATGTATGGTTCAGTCTTTAATGAAGGTTTTAATGATGTAAAATTTGAGAGCTCTGATGTTAACATCTGAATGACCTTTACAGGCTTTGTAGATGGGGAAAAAAATACCCTTCTCTTTGAGTTGTTTATGTTTGTGCTGGTTTCTGGAAAAGCGTATTTCTCTTCCACATCATTCACTGTATTTCTACTCAGCTTCTGTGGCAATTCTATAGATGAGGGTCCTGATAGTCCTCCAAGGAAAGCTCTCTTTTATATGTTTGGCAATATAGATTCAAAGATCGTGTTTTTTTCATAATCCAGTGGTTTCCAAGCTGTGGTCTGCTTTCCAACCTAGTGGGCCATCTTCAGTAGTGCTTGGCTGGCCTGTGGTGGACAGCAGATCTGGCCCTCTGGAGGTGCTCCCTTAGGAACCACCTCCTCTCGCCACAGTGCAGCACCACAGACGCTTCCAAATTTTATGACCTGGAACACTACAGGGTCCTACCTTAGACCTTGCACGTGTAGGAACAAGCTGCACAGGGAAAAAACAACAGGGACCTGTTCTCATGAAACATGAATAAGTGAGAGGAATTGAAGTCACCTAGACCACCTGTATGCTAGGAATTCATAATATTGGGAGGGCACTTCTGAAGCGGAATTCTACTTTTTGCCCTTTGTTTACTAAAAACAAACCAAAAAACCCCCTCTGAGAGTCAGTTCTGTCATGTGGATTGGTGTAGGCAGTCATTCTCAAAACCTAGGTTTGCACTTTGAGCAAACCAGCCTTTGGGTCCGTAGCAATCGGTAGTGGCAGTAGAAGGCAATTTGCTTTTTTAGGCTATTTTCAGCAGTTGGAGGCCACCTAGGCGTTTTTGTAGGTGCATTTCACAGTTTACAGCAGAGGCAGCTTGGAAAATTTGAACCGAAGAACATTTGCCAACATTTACAACTCTTCTTCTCCTCGGCATCCCTCTAATGAGTCTCCCTTTCCCTCTCCCACATCTTGTGTTCACCCTTCTGTGCACCCTGGCTCCGGCCCGTCTCTTTTTCTCTGACTTTGCCTGTGGTTTCTGCCCTTGATTTCCTTCCCTCTCCCATCTTTCCATTCCTATATACTTGCTGCATCCCCCAACAAGAGCTTGGCTCCTCCTGGCTCTGCAGACCAGTCCCATTGATCCATCACCACTCTGTCCGGGGCAGAAGGGCTCTGCTCTCACCTCGGTCCTTACTGGACACCACTCTCTCGCTATCTGTTCCCTCAAGAAGAACTTTGTTCAGCTCCTTGTAGCTCTGAATGGAGACACGCACTTCTGACAGGATTCTCAGGCAGTGACTAACTCCTGTCTGTGAGCTCCAAGCACATACAACGTGAGCTTCTGTGGAGACTGTTGGTTAAATATGGGTGCAAGTATATTGTTGGTGTGTGGGCAAGCCTACCGAGGTACACCATTAAACAAACAAGTACACAAAAAAGGGAGAGCTGGAAGGGAATATCTGCTATTGGAAAAATCCTCAAAAAACTTCACTTCGAGGTGAAGTTTAGCAATGCTCTAAGGAAAGGTTGTGATGGGAACTGCACTGGTTCTGGGGATTCCATCTGTGGCACAGCTTTCTCTACTGGAAGGACAGAGAGACGAGCTTTGCGCATGTGTGATTTATTAGGGGTGGCTTCCTAAAACATGTGGTGGGAACAGATGCTTCTTGCTTTATATCCCCCATATTTGAAGCCCTTTTAGAAAACGTTTCTTTGTGAAGAAGATTTGTTAAGCAAAAATCTCATTATAAAGTGTATCTTCTGAGGTATATAACACCCCATTGTCTGTACGTTTCGCATTTTCTTGTACAAGACTATAGGTGTGACACATTCTCTCTATGATTTGCCTGTGCTCTGCCCATCTTCTCCATGGGGATGTTGCCAGAATTTGGGACTTTCTGCCCCTCAAAGAAATACAGAGGAGTTTGCTGTCTAAATAACATGTTGTAGCTTGATTTCTGCTCTCTTATAACCAAATGTGACCGTGACATGAAAAAAATTAATACTTTTAAAATTAATTCAAGCTTATTTTTTTTTTTCTAAAAGGAGGTCTTGAGCGAGTACCTGTCAGACCTGCCTGCATTGACACTCTTTTTGACAGTGACATAAACCCACTGTTATAGTTGCCTCGCTTTAAGTCCCCAAGAAGTTATTTGACAGCAGTAGATCTTAGTGCAGAAATAAACCCCTGATCCGAATGCTAATTTCATCTTCACTGAGTGTTTGGATGAGGGCAATTATGTCAGTGCCTTCCCGCAGCTCGCAAACCCCGGGGTGCTCCCCTATCCAAACTCCCACCCTCCCCACTGGCAAGGCCCAGTTTCTTTGAGTTTTCCAAGGTAAGATTAATGCTAAAATGTAACAGTGATGTCATGAATCAGGGAAAAATACTTTGAAAATCCCTATGTGTCAAGCAGTGTATTTGTCACGCAGGGGAAGCAGTCTGCTGGCTTGCCCAGGGGTGGGTATGTCCTCAATGTAGGACATACAGATTCTATGAATATACTTTTCCTGAGCCTTGGGTGACACTGGAGCCTTGAAAGATGCGACCCCTTGCATCTGCTGTGGGGCTCACAGGGAGCTTGAGCAATGCTGTGTGCATACATGTATATACAGAATCATAGAATTGTCCAGGTTGAAAGAGACCTTTAAGATCATCAAGTCCAACCATCAACCCAACACTGACAAAACCCACCACTGACCCATGTCCTCCAGCACCACGTCTGCCTGGCTTTTAAATACCTCCAGGGAAGTTGACTCCACCACTGCCCTGGGCAGCCTGTCCAAGGCCTGACAACCCTTTCAGTGAAGAAATCTTTCCTAATATCCATCCTAAACCTATATTTATCTATATAAATGCTGGGGCTCTCAGTGCCGGAGGCTCCTCGCCATCGAGGAGGGGGGACGCCAATCCCCCAGCCCTGGGACATGTTGGGCGTCTTTTCTTTGTTTTCTTTCCCAGTGAGGCTGCTCTTTTTCGGGGCCAGGCGCTTTAGTGAGATGGATGGCAGGCCGACGAGTGGCGGGCAGAGGAAGTCCTCTCCCCCTGGCTTGTTTACACCAAGGCGTTTTAGAGCAGCCATTTAGCTGCCACCCCGTCCCACCCCCGGTGACCAGCTGTAAGCCTAAAGGCCGCCGGCGGGGCCGGGGGGTCGCTGATAAACTCACCCCCCATTTGGCAGGCAAGGAAGCCGGGATGATAAGGATGTTGATTTATGTTTTATCTGTCACTGCGTTTCCAGTAAAGCGGGGCAGCCAGCCTGAACGGAGCAAGGACTGTTATCACCTCTCCTTAGCCCCTTAAGTGCAGCAGGCTCTTTGGTGTCTCTCGCTGTTAATTAGAGGGTAAACAGGACGCCCAGCACTGGCCGTTCCCCTCACTTTGCACAAAACCCGCAGATTTGGGGTCAGAACTTCGGGTCCTGGGCGGGACACATGTATGAAAGAGAATCACAGAATCTTCATGGTTGGAAGGGACCTTTGAGATCATTGAGTCCAACCATAAACACACACAAACACCCCCAAAACCAAAAAAAACCCCAAACAGCAAAACCCCAAAAAACAACACCCAACCCAACAATCTCGGGCACTAGAGCATGCCCTGAAGTGCCACGTCTATACATTTCTTAAATACCTCCAGGGATGGGGACTCCACCACCTCCCTGGGCAGGCTGTTCCAGTGCCTGACCACTGTCCCAGTAAAGGAATTCTTCCTAATATCTAATCTAAACCTCCCCTGCCCCAACTTCAGACCATTTCCTCTGGTCCTGTCATTATTCACTTGAGAGAACATGCCAACCCCCACTTCTCTACACCCTCCTTTCAGGTAGTTGTAGAGGGCAATGAGGTCTCCCCTCAGCCTCCTCTTCTCCAAACTAAGCATGCCCAGTTCCCTCACCAGTTTGGTGGCTGTCCTCTGGACATGCTCCAGCACTCCTAGAAGTTCCTGGAAGTCCTTGGTGTTTTCTAGACTAGTTTCTATCATTTAAAATACATCACATGCCTTGAAGCAGAGGTAATGGCTGCCTTAATTGGAGATAACTCCACCCAAGTGGCCACAGTTAACGTTGGTGTCAGCCCCGCACCTTGGGGTAGGAATAGTCAACACAGGAAAAACCTGACAACACTCATTACCGGGGAAATAAATGTTGTGAATTATACGTATGATTATGTACCATTTTCCCCCCTCGTTTTGGAGGTGAGCGTTATATTTTATGAAGGCATTGTAAGATTTTTTTGCACATTATATTTAATGGCAAACACATTTTTAGTTGTGAGAAGCCCCATGTGCCTTTTTGGGGGCCAGTAGAAGCGCCCGCAGAGAAGAGGGTGGGAAGAGCTGGGAGAGAAATGTGAACATTAGAATACTGAAGTATTCCAGCAAAAACCAGAACATGAAAAATCTGGAAAAAAAACCCAAACAAACCCCAACCCAACAAACCTTAAGCAATTCTTGTTACATCCTATGCAAAATGTTAAAAATACAGCTCTTTCTGTTCCCTCATCCCCTACCGATTTTTTTTTCCTTTATTTCTCCCCCTCTCCCCGAGTATTTCATCTTACCTTTCAAGTCTGTAGTTATATTTCTTTCTAAACAAAACTAGAAAGAGAAAAAGAAGCTAGTTCCTGCTTGAGGTCAGTGGGAACTTTGCCATTGACTTTAAATAGGCCCAGAAGCGGGCCCAGCGCAGCATTTTATAGCTTCCTTTATTTATCTTAGGTTTTATTTTGAGCAATGTGTCTTTTGTATGACTGCATTATTTCCACAGCGAACACCGTAATAATGGCCTCATATACGTTATTATACACACATGCACTGAAGCAAGTATTATTGATAGTTATGCTCTTTCAAACAAGAGTAAAAGACAATTATAAAAGTACGCGGCCGGGATGCTGACATGGGGCTGGGTCAGTATAGGATGAAGGTTCTCTGTAAGTCTCTGCTCAGCCCAGTATATTTGTTGAAATGAAGCAGAGGAAGAAAATTTACAAATATAATCCAAATCTTTTATAATTGATAAATTTTCCATAAACCGTTATGGCTTTCTATGGCTTCTAGCCATAGAAAATATGGCTACTTATTTTCCCAAGTATTTGCTGAAAACTTTCTACAACTTATCTTTGGTGTTGATAAATAAGTTTGCCTGAATGTGTAGTTTTCTAGTGGTTTTGTTATTTATTTGTGGCAGAAAAAATGCATCTCTTACAATTTGGATCTCACAATAAATATACAGTCTGGAAATGCCGTATATTCTTGCACAGGCTTTAGTTGCTGTTTTTCCAAGATTTCATAGAATCATAGGATGGTTTGGGTTGGAAAAGACCTTAAAGATCATCCAGTTCCAACCCCCTGCCCTGGGCACGGACACCTCCCACTAAGCCTTTCCTACCAGTAACCTGAATATTCATGGAAAATGGGGTGAGAAAGGGTGTCAATAACACTGAAATAAATCCAGTGTTTTATTCAAGTCATTATCCAGGAACACTTTTTTGGACCACTTTCCCAATTTCTATTAAAAAATAGAGACATAGGTCCTCCCATCCATTTATGAGTTAAGTCATTTAAAAAAAAAAATGCTTTGTTCCATTACACGGCCCCACATCCACTTGTTTGCCAAAAGAGAGTTTGCTGCTGTGCCCAGAAGGGCTGCTGGGGCTCAGCGTTTGCAGCTTCCTCCGGCTCCCCGATACGCCATAAAACTCTTTATATTCACCGTAAAAGCATTTTTGCTCTGTTTGCTTAGTGACCGTGCACCACAAATATTCTCTTTACCACTAACAACGAAATGAAAATGTTAGCAAAGCTTTATTTAACGCCGGTACCTAACGACTATAGGCATGTTCTGAAGCGAATGTGTAGGAATCAAGCATTTCCCTCGTTTTTCTGGGCAGCAGGAAGGCAGTGATGGACTTTTCCTGGGAGTCCTCTGAGCCTGCACGCGTCCGGTGTCTGCTGCCTGGGTTTATAACTCTTTGAAGTTTATTTACGGCCTGTGGAAGAATTGACATGTGAAGTAAGCTATTTTTGAAGATTTTTTTTGGAGCCCTGGTCATATCTATTCAAGATCATGTCTTTATGCTGCATCAAAGCAAACTTGTTGCTTCTCCTACCTCAGATCAGGCTGGTTTCTCCTGCACTGCTTTAGCGCTGCCCATCATAAATATTCTCCCCACAATGTTGTTACCCAAAATGTGCTTTTATTATCATTTGAAAACATCGGGTTCTATATTTGGAGGGCAAACATTTGCCTTTAGAGGAACTCTGCTCCTTAGGAGGGAATCATACAACGTATTTCAGTTCATTTGAGTTGACTTCTGCTACCCTGAGATAGACTTGTTTCTGTTCTGCTGGCAGCTGGCTGCTCTGTGTAGAGGATACTTGGGATGGCCAAGCAAATCTTGGTGGCTTTCATCCCTTCCTTTGCTACTCTTGTTTGGTATCTTGCGTGCAGAGTGCGTTTCCTGTGCCAAATCTTCTTTATCACACTGGCAAAACCCGGCTGTGATGTGTTGCCAGCGGCAACGATGTGCGAAGGGGTAATATCTTGGGATTTGCTTCCCGGTTGCTCTGCTTTTGAGGCAGGGTGGGAGACAGGCAGAAGAACCGTGGTACTCCGGCCCTCTGACCCTCCCTTCCTTCAGGAAGCTGATTTTTTACCTCTTCTGGGTATTTTTTAAGCATAAGCTTCATCTCAGAATGTTTATTCCTTCTCTTGTGACCCCGAAGCCCAGGACTACGATCAACACCGTAGCTGGATTTCTTTTATGTCTAGACCTTGTTCCCACAGTTTGTGTGTGTAACAGGTTCTTTGGTTTGATGCTTCCAATTTACATATAAGCGACGAGTAATAGGTATATGGATACCTTGTTTTCATGCTTGCTAATATTTTTGCAAATCGAATACATTGGGATTTTTTCATTATTATGACATAGTATCCTAATAATAGACACAGTGCTTAGAAATAGGGTTTAGTGATGGGTTTTGTCAATGTTAGATTGATGGACTAGTTGCCTTCCAACGTAGTCAATTCTATGATTCTATTAAAGGGCTTGGTTTTGGTATCTCTTGACAGCAGAAAGGTGGTTTTTCTTTGAATTTTTAAAGGCATTATGCCTGCTCCTCTTTCTCCTTTTTATAGTGTGCAAATAGATGGTGTGTGATACTTCCACCCCATATTCTTCCACAATATTCCCATTGCAGCAGGTACAGCCCTCTAATTCAATTAAGACAGGCTTCTGTGCACCGAGGAACGGGGTTTGCCTTGCTCTAAATTTCCCTATTTCTTCGGGAAAGTGGCCAGCGCTACCTCACCCACCCTAAATTTAGAGGGGCCTCTGCTCGTCCAGAGCAGTTCAGAATATCTGGCACTATAAAATGCGTGGGGGAGATAGTTTTATCTCTTAAGCCTTCCCATCCCTAGCTTTGGGAATAACTAACTTTTCCTTTAAACCTGTAGATATCGCATATGTTTTAGATTAGTTTCATTTGTGTTTTTGTAGGTTTTATGAGGTTTTTTTAAATAATTTTCCTGTTTTCTGAGTAAATTATATGAAACATCTGCCCTAAATTTAATCTATCAAGCTCATAAAGGGAAAAGGCAGACGTTTTATGAGTGATATTATAAAATTTAGATAATTATCTTGTTTGTTTTAGCAGTTTCTATTTTGGTCTCCGTACAGTATTCTTCCATTAAAAGACAATTTTTATGTGGTGTACTGGTCGAGGGGAACAACCAGTGATCACATAAAATGTACATACAATAATGCTCATGTTAATCAGTAATACTCAATGCATTTTTAACTGAACTATATTTACTGTTCAAGCAGAAACCTAATTTCAAGCCTGTTATATGCTTCATGCATTAAAAAGGGAACAAAAGCCTCTGGGTAGACAGCGTATAATTCCAGTAACCTTCATTAGCCATGCTGCTTAGGCAAGTGCAAGTGGGATATATAAAATTATGCCTGAAGCAATGGATGTCAGGTGTCTTTGTGGTAGCCCTTTCCCCTGTCATCTGCGTTGGTGTGCTGAAGCTCTGCCACCCTCTATCTACTGAATGTACAAATCTCTTTAAAGAAAGGTGGAAAAATGCTCTGGGGAGACATCATGATATGTTCTTTACTAGAGATCCACCACTGCCAGCTGTCAAAGACAATCTGCTGTGCTGGTTTAAACCCCTGGTATGCCCTGATGTGGTTATCCTGGCTCCATATGTGGTTATTCCTGCTTTTTTCTTTGTCAAAAGCAGCTCTTTCCATTAACTTTGCAGGATAGACCCAAGCCTTGGAGTTAAGATCCAAAACTGATGAGAAAAGTCTTTTACTCAGGAAGAGGTGCTGATGGTTCAGCATCAAACAAAAAGCCTCTGAGGTTCTGTTACCTGTAGGCCCCTGGGAGGATACACACCAAACCATCCTTAATGGAGTTGTAGGTGATCTTCCTTCTCTTGCAGCAGGATCATGGTCTTTCAAAGATCGTATGGATTCAGAATAATGTCCTGGTGAGACGCCCACCCTTCTGGGCAGGTTTCTGGTGGCACTTGTTCCATCCCTTCTCAGACCTTCTCTGAACTTTTCTAAGTGTGATATCGATTGTTATCTCTCTGCTAGTTTGCATCTTTTTTTCCCAATTCCCACAGTTTTTTGGTCAGCAATGTGAAATCAGTGCATCTTTCTGAGGGCTGTTTATGTGGCAGAGGAAGGTAAGAGAAACATGTGTGTTATTTCTCAGTGCAGAGAGTTCTGCATTCTTCCCTTCTCTCCCCCCCAGTTTATATCAATGGATAGAGAATTCATTCATCTGGAACTTGCTAAGTGGTGCCAGAAGGCAACGGAAAATAATAGCAGGGCTAAAGGCTCAGCTGTATGAATGATACGCAGTTTGTGTCCAGAATCTATCAGAGTTAGTTGGGACTTCAGGGTTTAAAAGACAGATTTTTTTTTTNNNNGGATCTCTGGGTTTAAAGAATATTTTTTTTTTTTTTTTTTTTTTTTTTTTTTGACTTTTGTGTTAATCCAAAGGCTATGCCAGCATGGCTCTAGGGTCAGGAATTGGTTAAAATTCTGCTGATTCTCTCTGATGGGTAGAATATGTGATAGGAGGCATTTGTAGTTCATATACCACTAGTTAGGAATAAGTGAATAATTCTCAGCAGATATCTGAGTGGTTTTTTTCTTGCTTTCTGTTTGGGAATTCTTGATTTCCACACCTTTACCCATGAAACAGCTTTATTTTAATATTTTTTCATGCTTTTTCTCACTACTTAATGTTTTAAATTCTGGGATTTTTCAGTTAGCTTTTCTATGCTATCTTTGCCATTTTTCCTGCTCCCCCGTTGGATAAACACAATAATTTTTAACCACCTTCCCGACCAGTGAGTTTGAATGAAAGAAGCACTACAGACCAAACAGAGAGGTCTGTGACCCCGTCTGGCTTTCAGGCTCCCACTACGAGCCGATTCATGATGAATTTAACCCGCACAAACCCATAATGTCAGCGAGAGGCGGTTGGGCTCCTGTCCCTGGCTCCTTGGCCAGTGGCTGGAGGGTGACAGAGCCGTTTATGCCCCATCCGGCTTCTCTTGGGACAGAGGAGGAAAGGATTTTCCTTTTCACCAGCCCCCTTATCTTAAGCTGATTGTGAGACTGAGCAACAGCAACAGGAAAATGTGGCTGCCTGCCTCAGGACGGGGCTACTTATGATTTTTCTCTGTTACAGCAGTTTCGGACCCCTGAGAAACTGATGGTGTCTCCAACACGACACATTGAAACAGCCATGTTTTTCTGTTGGCTCGTCCTGGCGTGCAAGAGCACTAAACGTCCGTGTGAGAAATAGGAAGGAGCAATTTTACCCCAGAAGCCAGGGAAGGAAAGGGAATTTAAGTAAAATGCTGGAGGGACTCTGGGGCTTCTGTTTTGTCATGGTGTGAGAGGAGCCAGAGGGCAAGGGCTTCCCTCCTGCTCAGCATCGTTATCCTTCCCCTGCATTTCCCACCTGGGAAGGGAAAAACATACTTTTGGGAGCCAGCAGGAGAGCTGGCTGGGTCTCCCCATCCTCCTGTATGCGTAAATCTGGTATAAGCCCAATCAGAGTGCAAAATTAAAATATTTTCTCCTTTATATGTTTTCCATAATACCATTTCTTTGAGGATTTGAAACGCCAGAAAGGATTGCCAGGCTTTCATCTGCTTGGCTTACACGCTGATTGATGAGTTTGATAATATGTGTAGTTTAATGATATTTACGCTGTTTGCCCAGCCCGGTATATTAAGAGAATGTTGAGAAAATAGTAGACGTGCTAAAATCCGACAGTAACAGCTCATACATTAGTGGTGTTTCGTTGTGAACAAAGTCATTTTTCAGCCCAGTCATAAAGTAGCCTAAAAACAAGCGTGGCACTGTTTGCTTCAAATGAGCCCGTTGCCATGTGACCACCATTCATCTGACATCATTACTGACATAGCTTTCGTTAGTATGATATCTGATTAAGGCTCCCAGCCGTGGTGGAGCCAGACTAAGTAGTCTGAGCGAGGTGGCTGAGGCAAGTTAATGTGTCAATGTTACTGTTGGGCGAGAGCGTCTGCTCAAAGTTTCCTTCCGAGAAGGAGGACAGAAATGGTTGATGATCCTTCTAATGGGAATCTCCTGAAAATACTTGCCGATCTGGTAGTAATTAAAGATGTGCTGAACCCCAAAGAGAGATGTAATCGGTTCAGGAAAGCATAAAGATACCGTTTCTGTGTGAGGGAACATGTGAATATGACTAGGACCTAGAAAAAAGAGGAGAAAGGAAAGATAAAAGAAAAAGAAAGAAAAAAGGAAAAAGGACAGGAAAAAAAGAAAAAAGAAAAATAAAGAAAGAAGAAAGAAAAATCATGAGCAAGGGAAATGCAATTGATCATATATTTGCAGAAACCAATTAATTAAATCTGTCTCGTGTGTGAATAAATGACTGGCTTATATATATAAATAAGCAATCAGCCTTTTTTTAGGTCTAAGTTTCTATATTATAAAAGGTTTGTAAAGCTTGATGAATTCTCCTTACCCAAGGAACAAATCATTTTCAACAGGCACTGTCAGATACATCCATCTGAGATGGGATGATACCCACTATTTATGCTTTGGTTTTTAAAAATCCACAATGATTAGTACTATACCTAGTAATTTAGAAAACAATATGTTTTCTGCTAAAGTGAAAAAACCCACACATAATTTACTTTATCTCTATGTAATGGGATAACAAAAAACTTTCTTTTGAAAACTCTTTTTCTAAAGTCTGATATTAACCTGTGCTCCAATTTTGGTCTTGGACAAGGAATTTTTGCTATTGTTACTCACTTTTTCCTTTTAAAATTACAATATGGTTGGTTATTTTCCTTGCACAGATGCCATAACACTTGATATACCAATTATGCTTTGAACTGTTATGGGACTAAGACCTATCTTAGACTGTTATGGTGCTAAGACCCATAATTCCATAATTAAGACCTTCCCAGAGAGCTAGAAGCATTAACTTCTGATACCTGATGCTGAATCGCTGCTCAAGTGATTTCAGAGCCCACCTCACACTGTCAAGGGTGACGGAGAAACATAAAGCCCAGTAACTTCCAGTGGGAAGTGTGATTCTAGATCCATATCTAGATCCCTTTGGGAAAAGAATTTAGGTAATTTAAAATATAATTTTTAATATTAAAGAGAGGATTTAAGGATTTGGCATGGGAAAGGTGTGAAGCTCACCAACAAATAGATTACATAAAGCTTTAACAAACATTTTGAGGTCAAGGAAATTTTTAATTCTGGTGCTAAATGATGGTCAGACTCTCAGTGTCTGAGCACTGGCTTTGCCTGGATGACCAGGAGTCAGCAGTCCAGGAGGCAAACTGCGATTTTTTTCTTACAAGCACAGCTGTTGGCACCATCAAGTGATACAGACCATTAAAAACCCCAAAGGAAAAATCCTGAAGGATATGGCTTCAAGCAAAATCATTCAGATGAGTCCTTTGTTTTCCTGTATGAATATATCTGAAGAATAGATTCTATTTCAAAGAAATACTGAAATTTTCATGGTATGGATTGTGGCACATTCAAAATATTTAAGGGGTTAGGCCCAAATTAAGATGGCCTAAATTCTGTATAATTTGGCCTGTGGCCAGCCAATGGGAAATACTGTGGTTGTATGTGGGATTAAGTTGGTGCAATTTGGACATTAGTCCTCTAATAGAACCAGTGAAATGAATGGATGGACTGAAACATTTAGCTGCAGTTTATTTTCGCAAGAAAGAATAATAGAGTCTCTCCTATCTCCATATACCTTGTAAATATTTAATAAAAGATATTTGTTTCAGCTCAAAGGAGTAATGATAAAATCACTTTGAAATTGTTAGGGCAATGTTGAGCATTAATCTGCTGTAGCCTTTAAATCACTGTTCTTATGTATTTAATCTTCTTTTCCTTTAATTAGAAAAAGTTGTAAAGCGATAGATTCATTTGACGTTAGACTCAGCAACACATTACTTAG
This sequence comes from Arenaria interpres, assembly GCA_013399435.1. NCBI lineage: Eukaryota > Metazoa > Chordata > Aves > Charadriiformes > Scolopacidae > Arenaria > Arenaria interpres. The sequence goes on along the minus strand of VXAK01021282.1, from coordinate 112,574 downwards.
ATGAAATCACACTCGAGAGTGCTGTGGGCTTGGCCTGAGCAGCTTAGCTGATAAGGCCCTGGTTTGTCATCTACAAGACAACAGTTCAAGACTTCTCTGATTTCTTAAGTCAAATTAATTTAGTTATGTCAGCTATGCTGCCGTACGATGATAATCCAAGCCCCGGGGATGCCAGGCATACTTTTACCTTCTTTGGCAAGGCTGAAACTGTGTCAGAAACTCTGGGGGCAGCAAGAATTCGTTTCAGGTGTTGTGAGGAGACCAGAACATTTGAATTGCATAAATTATAAAATAAGTGACAATATATATTGGCTCCCCCGATTCCACTGGTCTGGGATTTTTTTTCCCTGTAAGACTCACCAAGACCCAGAGTGAAACACTTCCAGCCCACTTGAACTCTGGCTGGAATTAGGATCTATGTATTAAGTTTACTTAATAAAACCCACACAAGGACCAAATAATAAACCCTTCTGTGTGAGGTTCTAGTGTGTGGAACTGTCATGACTCAGCAGAAGGATCCAGTTGTGCATTTCTCAGATCATCCAGCCTCTTCTAAACCATCCCTTGGAGGAGACGTGGTCTCCCCTGCAGAACCCTCTCTCCTCGGGTGCCCATTTTCTCCCATGGATTTCCCTGGTGACAGTAAATCTTTTCAGGAGAGATATGAGGATAACGGAGCCCAGAAGCTTGCAGAGAAAACACAAACATTCTTCTGCAAAAGTGACTCACTTGGGGAGAGATAAAGGGGCTGGAATTTTCCTAAGGAAACGTCTTATTAACTTATGTTTTCTGTCTGTATCTCTGTCAGAAAAAAGCTGTTGTTCCCGCTACTTCCTCAATAACTTCCATTTCAGACAAAAATGTTGCAGAGGGAGCAAGGTCCCAGAGATGTAAAACACCTCCCAGTTTTGTTAAAGTGTTTTGCTGGGTAGGGAAACAGAGTCTTTTAACGGTCCCACTGATAAAAGCGATTCTCAGCATGAGAATATCAGAACATCCACTCGTGCAGGAATTGTAATGAGGAATCAGACTACAACAAGTGCACCTAAATTGTGCATAGATTGCCATCCTGAAGTAGACACACTGTGTAGTAACAGAAGACAGTGTAAACTGAGACTCAAATAAGTCTGATTCTGGAATAAACTCTCCAAATTTATGTAGCATTGCATGAGATCTGGAAATGTTGGTGCCATTCAGGAATATTAATGAAATAATGAAGCTGAGATAACATCCCTCTCTGTTTTAATGCCCAGGGAAGCTATTTAAGCCTGGTGCAAAAGATTGAGATATTAGGGGCAGAAAGAGGGGTGCAAATAAAACTTTGAAAGTGGAGTTGACTGGAGTGACTCTATCAGTGTAGTCTAGTCCAAGCTTGAAAAGTCACTGATTTCCTGAAAATGTGCCACTGTTGTGTTATTTCCAAGAGGCCTTGGTCCCTGGGAAGACGTATAATTGAAATTCTTATTCGCTATTAAAAAAAAAATGTGCTTAATATTAGTCTTCTCATGCAACTTCTACGTTGATATCTCAGTTACCCGATTGACTCAGCTGGTAGCATCGCTTGGGTTTTTTGCAATAGCCCCAGTGATGATCAAATTTCTCAGGAATGATTGTCCATAATCCATCGGAGCTTGTAAAACTTTTACATTTATCATAGAGCAAATAATCTGGTAAGAAGCCAAGCCTTCATTTTCCACCAAAGAATACTAAAAAGAATCCAATTCCTGGAATCTGATGCAAATGTGTTTTCCGTGAACTGCTCTGTATCCATGCACAGTTCAGAAGACGACATCAGAGAAGTTATTTAATGAGTAAAATATTGTTGTTTCTCCCCCTCCCTCCACTAGAATTCCACATATCAAGTTTTCCAAGACACATATGCTCTTTTTAATGACTTGAAATACTTTCCTAATGATTAAATTCTGCTTAGCGGTAGTAGGCTCTTCTAGACCTTCTGGAAGCCAATATAATGTATGCAACTGATGATAGGCTGTAAACATCCTTTTTAGGCCACTAAAAGCAATGCTTGGAAAACCAAGTTGTCCATACAAACTTTGTTTAACAGCTTGTGTGATAGTCAGTCCTAAAATTATATATTATGGCTCAATAAAGACATTTGGTGCTGCATTAGGGCTGTCCATGATGTCCAGCTACTTGAAATTGCCATGTCTAAATTATTCAGCTGCATTTCTGCAATGATTCTGATTCATGTGGAGTACTTTTTTTTTCCTTGTAATTCAGTAGACTGCTTGACATTTAAAAGACACTTCAGGGTTTGTGACGTGGGCGTCAATTGTTCTATATGATGTGAACTTAGCGCTTGGTAGTGGTTTCTGTTTCCTCTACTTTTTCATGTTTCTATAACTTTCACGTTCAAAGTACAGGGTCATTTTTTGGTGTCCAGCACAAGACTGCTGTTTGGTACTTCACATCTCAATAACTTCAGGTGGTAAATACTGTGTACATATACAAATGATGGGATAAAGGGCCAAGTTGGCCAAAGACTAGTGATGCCATGGCAAGGTGTCGTCTCTGGGGCAACTGTTGTGTTGGGGCAGTTTTTCTCATTTTTTCAAGCCGACAATGGTTAATTAACATGTGGAGGTATCAGCTCTGCCACGTGTGGGAAGTGGCATAGGCTGCTGTCCCAGTGAGCATCTCCTGCACCCTGTGGTGCCGTAGGTGTTGAGAAATCAGGCATTGCTGCAAAACTGGATGCCCATGCTGTCTGTCTGAGTCATCTTTTCAGAGATGCTGACAAGCAACACAAATTTGTATCTTGTGAGGGAGTTCCTTTTCTACTCACCCACTGCCTTATTTAAGAAGTGGAGGCATTAACTATGAATATCACCTTGTTAATTGAATGCTTTTCAATCTGTTCCAAGTGTTGTGAAGAAGAGATGATTATGACATAGAGGAGAGACTGAGGTGTCAGCAGGGAGATCTTTGGGTTGCGTGTCACCTTCCACCCCTCCCCAAACAAACTTGCCTCCTGTGCCTGGGGGAATCAGGAGGACCTTTCAGGGCTTCACCAGTCAGGCATGGCGCAGGGACTGCATGTTGGATCTGGAGCCTGAGCAACCAAACTTGCTTGGGTTCCTGGCTGTTCCTCTGAATTCAGATCTCTCGGCTCAGTGCGTGCCCTTCACCAGCTCTTCCTTTCAGTAATCCCTTTATCTACACCAGGAATTCTGCAGTCAATCCCATTAGGGCATTCTAGTAGAGTGGAGCATTCTGTCATCTTAGGTATCTCCCTCTATTTTTCCCGCATGGCCAAGTTTCTAGTCCTTCTGCTGTCTTGACTCCGGATCCCTGCTTTTAAACTTACTCTTAAAATTCTTCCTGTTTCCCATGAATTTTTCCTGCTCCGTACTCTGGGTTCTAGCCTTTTGCTCGTGCTTCCAAATGCACTTTTTCATTACTTCCCCTTCACCCCACATCTGCTGTTGTTCTGGTCCCTGCTGTTTATGGATTTTTTGCTTCTTCCCACAGGCTGCTTTGGAAAGCCCTTTTTTTTAGTAGACTCTCAGCCATTATCTGCTCATGCATAAGATTAATTTGCTGCCTTTGAGGTATGCAGGCAGTAGAAAGGAGCAGTAATAGCATTAAACAGTCTGGAGAGCCTGGCTGTTCCCTGAGCAAGGTTTTTTTTGTGTTTTAAATTGCACGAAAATCAAAGCATTTGTGTCTTTGGGTTCCTGGAACATGTTGACACTTAACAGCTGAAGCACTCCTGAGTTGTTGTCAACTTGTACAAGGAGCAACTGGGCCTGGTGTTGGATTTTGTTTTACCGTGCCATTCAGAAGCTAATGGCATGATATGAAAAAAAAAAAACAAATAAAAAAAAATAAAATTGAAGTGCTGTGGAAGTTTTAGGGAAGTTATATAATTCTCTCATATGACCAAAATATATCTTTTTTTCGGTCTTGTCCTGAGTACCATTCAAGTTCGCACTTTATCAAACTCCAAAACAGAATGATCCACAGTCACTTACTGGTATTTCAAAGTTTTTTGTTTAAATTTGGTACTATGCATATTAAGGTTAAAAAAAACCAACCAAAACCAACCAACGAAACAAACCCACAAAAACCAACCCACAAGTGAAAAACTGGACCTAGTGGTTTGTTTGCAATACCACTAGTGTATCTCTTTAGAATATCTTGGTGTTGGGGTATAGTTTTCCCACATTTCAGAGAACACTACGAATAAAGAGCTCTGCACAGATCAGTTCATCCTCTACTTCATTATAGTACTGTAGAAACCCAGCTGACACCTTGAATCTCAAAGAAAGATAGAGCAGATCCATCTGAAAAATATTCGGAGGGGGGTGACAGGATGGGCTCAGAGCAAGGAGAGACTTTCTTAGAAAGAAAGAAAAAAAATATTTTGGGAAAAGAACAGAATGGGGAAAGCAAAACATGAAAGAGGCCCATAAAATTGTAACTAGCATGGAGAAGTCATTTACTGTTCCTTTGAATATTGGAGCTCAGGGACATCAAAGCAAACAGAAGGAGAAATGGTTCTTCATGCGGTTGGGTAGTTCAGCTGTGGAACTCTTTGCCAAAGGATGTTGCAAATGCTAAAAAAAGTCCATGGTTTTTGGAGAGGTTTGATGTGTTGGTGGAGGAACAAACTCATATAGAAATTACTTCTGGTTCAGGAAACCCCTTAACTAAAAAATAAGCAGATTTTGAAGCTATCTTAATTTTCCTAATTTTTTTTAAGTGAGCCATAGGTGGTGTACTCAGTATTATTTTCCTTTACTTCATCACTTCACAGAATTGTCTGGCAGGTGATTTTTGGTTCTTCTAACAACCATATGTCTACCCATCAATTTTATAAAAAATGTATTGTATTGAAAATATTGTAATGTGGAGGCTGAAGGCAAGTAAAAAGGGGAAGGAGAATGCAGCAGCTTGTGCGGACTTACTATTATGCAGGAATTGAGAGAATTATTATGCTTACTTGAGCACATTGAGAGAATCAAAAGATCTTGGTTCCCTTGGTCATCACATTTCAACAGCTTGGTTGAAATTCTGTACTTTATAGGCTCATTTGAATGACAGGTGTACTACATCCTTTGCCAAATTTACACATTCAAGAACTTTTTGAACAGAGGCAAAACTGTGACCATGTCCCAGCAACGCAGAAGGCTGGTTTGTGAGTAAAAGCCCAAGCTGGGGAATCTACAGATGCAGCTGCTGGGAGGGTGTTTCCTGTTCTAGCTCTCAAGACAGATTTGGCAAGATGCATCAGCAGGAGTCTGGTCAGGAAAGCAGACTTTTTCCTGCAGGCTTCCAATCTCTGTAAGCTCTTGAAGAACTTGGTCACTCAGAAAAATTAGCCCTAGAACTTAGCAAGTACCTATTATCTATTTTACTGCTGTGTTTTATTTTGTTTCAATGAGTACTGTTAGGTAATGTGGTCTAGTAGTAAAGTTGGATTTCTTTTAAAGCAAGTTTAATTTTCCTTCTATCTTTTACGTTTTGCCTACTCTTGGCTTTGTCGCATATAGCCAAAGTAATTTTTCTGTATGCTCTTTCTTGAAAGTTTTTTTAAGTTGAAATACAATTCAAAAGGGAACTACTGAAAAAAAAAAAAAAAAAAAGGGAACAGAACTTAATACAGAAAGATGCACTGGGATCGAGGGAGATACCTTTACTAACAAATTTAATGCTTATATAGGTAACGAACCCAACTGGACTTATTTTTCCTCTACTATAAGATATGTACATGTAGACTTTTAACTGCTTAGGCATTCTTCTTAATTTAGTTTTTAATAGCGAACTAACACAGAACAGGAAATCAAAGGAGTTCAAGAGCTGTAAATATGAATTAGGAGCCTTTTTTCTTGTAATATTCATCCTTGGGGGAAAAAAAAAAAAAAAGAAAAAGAAAGGCTAAATATGTTCTTTCCTCTTTCTTTTCCCTTTTGAATTTGGGCCAATGTGGGTGTGGAATTTTGGTGCCAGCTCCAAAGTTTTAGTTCACTGTAGACCCATTACTAATCCGCCATGTGTAATTTGGCACAATCCCTAGCTGGGTCTGTCTGCAGATAAGGAATGTGAAGCCAGCAGAAATTTCAGCCAAGAGATGGCAAAAAGCACGTGTAGTTGTCTCCAGTGCCCCCCATTAATTCTCAGAACGACATGGAAGAGAAAGTTGCAGTGAGAAGGCCAGGCAGGCCCTCACGGAGTGAACAAAGTCTCCAAGTGCCTGCAAGTTCTGGGAGGCGAAGGTCACAGGAGCAATATCAGGCCACTCCGAGTCTATGTCATAAACCGTCGATAAAGAGCTCTTGTGCGCAGCAGGCCTCGTGTTTTCTCTGCCTGTGTTTGTTTTTCACTGGCACCCCATCAATTCACAGCAGAGGGTTAATAAAAAAACCCACACGAGTCTCAAGGTGTTTCCTTTAAACGTCCTTGGAGGTTGGGTAGATGGACAAGACCACGCAGCTGTCCCGGTGCCCAGACCCTTACTGGTCTGTGCTCCTCAGCGCAGTATGTTTTCACCCATACTACATATATCTGGCATGATTAAACTGTAGGGCTGCGTTTTTAATGAAGTTTATCTGAACAAAAATTTTGCGCATAACATAAATCCCAGGAATCTGTCATGAGAGGAAGACCTTGAAGCATCTTGGCCACACCACCAGCGGATCTAATCCTTCTTATCACCGCCCGACGAAGACTAACCCCCAATTCTGGTTAAAGGGAAGACAAAGCTCTTCTGTCTGATCTTCCTGGCCCTCGATTCATTTTTATTCAACTTTTTAAAAGGATATCTGTGACCTTTACTCTCATTTTGTCTTCTTAAACATCTCCTGGCTGTCTTCAGATTCCATGCCATTTTACAACGTTGCATTTGGGCTGAAAATTCATATTAATAGCAAGGTTGAAAGAAGCAAACTCTAATACCTTGGAATCACGGCAGCCATTCATCAAGTTTAATTGCCATCAGGTCAACTTAAAAGATAGCTGATTTACCTACGCTGGAAAATACCAGAAAGAGACAATTACTTTAGCAGGTGCACACTGGTTTGAGCTAATTTCTAAGCTAATGAGCCAAGTTCCCATGTTTTGTTTTGGGGTTTTTTAACAACATTCTGAAAAAAAAAAAAATCAAGGTTTTCCTTAGCTTTTATGACATTATAAAGGTGAAAATCCCAAGCAAAAGAAAAAAAATAATTAAAAAAAAATATTCTTTTGCATGTCAGTCAGTTTTACCAAGGATTTTCGTGACCATCAGAAAGTTTTGTATGTAAATGACAGAAAGCCAGGCTGATGCTGTTCAAACGTGGCTTTTTTGTACATCTCACTATGTCAAGACACAGATAGAACAACTGAAATGATTTGGTCAGTTGTCTGTCTGCTCCACAGGGCTCCATGATGTTTTATCTCCAATTCTAGTCATTTAAAAGGTCAAATGATTTTTTTTTTAAAAGAAAAGACAGCTAAAGCAGTGTGTCAGGAAGTGAGATACTTCCTGGCACAGAGGTGAAAGACAAAAGCGTGAAAACCCTTTAATGTTTGAAAATATAGCCTTATCTTAAAGTTCACTTTTCATTTAAAAATAAAGGTCAGCTCTGAAAAGAACAAACAATATTGTATTATGGAAAGGAAGCAAATACAATTGCTGCACGTTTTTTCCAGTGGAAGAACACAAGCATTTTTGTTTTCTACAATTGTGAGTCCATCACCTTTCATAACAACTGTGGTTTTATATCTGCCTACCTACATTTATTTTTTTAAATGAGTGGCCTTACCTTTGTGGCAAAATGTAGTTAATGAAAGAGAACAAGACCTGAAGTTCTAGGCAAGACTTTTTTGTGGACATGCCATTTCATCACCAGATTTAGAAACTATCCAGTGATAGAGGAAGTTTTAATAAATCAGAACGAATAAGATCATGACTGAGAAAATTATCTAGACCTCCTTATGAATAAGAGTATCCATTTCTTACAACTGATCGTAACACATTTTTTCTACGGCAAAGTATAACCCTTTTTTAGCCTACAAAATGACACTATGAAACCCTGACCTTAAAAAATTGACAATATGTCACCTACCTAAGCAGTTCAGTGCTCATGCTTCTGGGAATAACATAAAAAAAAAGTGAGATAACACCAGTATAAGTAGTGAAATATCTGAATCATATGCAGGTAATTAAAAGTACTCCCAAAACTCATATTTTGATTAGTCAGGAATTACTACAGCTGCACATGGTGTTGGTTACAAAGCATAAGACCATTTGATACTCACTTGATTTGGAATTTATTATAAATTTGAGATGCAGACCTGGCCAATTGGAAAGTTTTCTACATGTTTCACAAACAGTTGATCATATGCTTACTATAGCTGAACTATTTTAAAGCAATTTAGTTAATTCAGGAAACAAATCTTACCAAATAATTTTCTGGCCAACCAAGATTTCTCCTGACTGGCTGCAGAATTGTTGTTGCATGTTTCTATGTATTAGTTGCCGAAACATTCTCTTCACTTCCTTGTGTTCTTTCTTTTGCAAGGAAGGCAGTAAGGAGTCCTTGCAGAGTGATTCAAAGTGCGACATCAGGAGAGGAAAAGATATTTATCTCAACCTCCTTGATGAGGCATTAATAGTGATCTCCCTTGAAATTCTTGCAGAGATCTAGGCTATTTAAAAAAAGCCTAATGTTAGGATACACAATACATGCATTGGCATAAGCCAATTAACATACAAACATAACCTATAAAAGCATCTTGCTGACTGAAGACCAACCAGCGGGACTGCATGTCTGAGGTATCAGCGTCAGTGGTGAGCTCATCATGACCTCAGAACCACACAGCACATCAGCTGCTTTTGGACATATATTCTCATCTGAAAGCAAAGTGGTTCTTGGGATTTAACTGCCTTTTACACAGCCGTTCCATCTTTTCTGATTTAGCCTTATACATATTCTCATATTCTTCTTGCTCTCTATAATTCCCTGAAAGGAGAGGGCAGGCAGAGGTGTTCAGTCTCTTCTCCCAAGGAACAGGCAATGGGACAAGAGGAAAAGGCCTCAAGTTGCACCAGGGGAGGGATGGATGGATATTGGGAAAAATTTCTTCACCCAAAGGGTTGTCAAGCCTTGGAAGAGGCTGCCCAGGGCAGTGGTGGAGTCACCATCCCTGGAGGTATTTAAAAACTGGGCAGACGTGGTGCTGAAGGACATGGATTAGTGGTGGCCTTGTCAGTGTTAGGTTGATGGTTGGACTTGATGATCTTAAAGGTCCCTTCCAACCTAAACAATTCTATATTTCATATTTCTTTCAGTACTAATAGAATGGTCAAATAGATAATGCAGTATATCTGTCAGATGAGCAGCATCTACAGAGTTCTTGGTCATCTATATACGGATAATATGGTAAAAAAGATTAATGAAGGTGTCTCGGCATTGAGATCTTTGAAAAATTGTGTAGTAAAATCAAGAGTGTCTTACAATGTCTACTTAGGAGCTACTGAAAAGGTATACACATAGCCAAAAGCACATAGAATTGTGCAATTCCTGTTTGCACATTTGTATTGTTTCCAGATTGTTTTCTTCTAATGACTTTTCACCTCTGGTAGAATTCATTGTATTATTATTCATTCTGATGAAGCCAATTATGGTTCTCTATTATGGTTCCAGCTGAATTGCTTCCATTCAACAAAAAATATTCTGCAAATATTTGCTAGCATATCACAATAAGCAATTCTGGCAATTAGAATCTTTTTTTGTGTGAAATTCTCATATACTTTTGAGAAATATCTCTTCTTGCAGACAAAATCTTCTTTATTTACAGGAAAAGAAAAATCACAGAAACAATGCTGGACTTATTTTAAAAGCTTTTGAAAGATTGACTATGATGCAATAGTGTCAAATGTTACCAACACAGAATCATAAACAACTCATAATTGAAAAGAATTATTTTGAGTCATTCCGTTGACTTGAAAAGAATTTTCTATTAACCTTGATAGCAAATTCCATCACCTCTTTTTGTTTACTCTGGGGGGACATTTTTAGATGAAGAAATAAGCCGTACCTATTTAATGAATTATCCATTGAAAAATTATTCCCTTAATTCCAGTCATTGTATCAAACCTTTATTATTGCCTGGGAAAAGTCACTTACAATCTGTCAAGTACTCTAAGATGTTTACCATGTGAAAGAGGAAGGATTAATTTTGTTTTGTGGTGGAAAAGCAAAAGGAAATGTTTTTGCAGCAAACAACATCCAATCTTCCGAATTGGCCAAGTGAAAGTCATGATCCATCAAAAACTTACCTGCTTCTCTGTTTAGATTAGTGTTTTAGAGTAGAAAAATGAGGCATTTTCTTGAGCTCCCCCACATCACAAAGTCTTACAAAAAAGAATGAAAAAGTGACTTTTTAACCATTTATATTGGTAGAAATGTCCTGTTTCTCCTATTGAAATACAAGGACAAGTTAAAGCCTTATTTCTATACAGTTTCTGGTTTTTGCATTAGACATGTTTCATAAGATGCATAGCTCAGAGCTTCCTTTTTTATTCAAAATAAGGGGTGATTTTCCACCTACTTCAAATTGGACAGAACATGGTCCGCAAGGTTTTAAACGAGGGACTAGGCAAATGATTTAGCTGAAATAAAACTCACCTGAAGCTTTATGCAAAACTGAAACAGAACTTTGTAGCTTGCAAAATGTGATTTAAAATAACCTACAAGTTTAATAGGTTGCTGTTGGGAGGTAAAAAAAAAAATAATATTTTTGTCCTGTTTGTACCAAAGCTTGCAAAAGAGTCTGCTCTACAAGGCCTACAACCATATTTTGGGGGGGGGCTTGAGCTGCTTCAGGTAAGCATCCAGACTTTTAGATGCTTGTTTAATTGACCCTCTAAACCTTTTGAGGTTTGCCCATCTCCAGTTTAAAAAGCCTCTCTGGAGGGAAGTTCCCCAGCTGTAAACTCTCCAAAAGCACAACACCTGGCAAAACAACATCTGCCTGACAATGACGGGAGGAGCCTCTGTAAAGGCTGACATATGTGCACATACAATTGGACTTACCTTATAGCAACAAAGCGTTTTACAGATTAGTGGACACTGGGGAGTCCTGATTCCTGACAGAAAAAAAAAATATGATGGCTTTTACGCTTTAAATTACCGTGAAGTTGTATCCACAGATGGTGCAGGTACAATGTGTGCTCTGATACAGCTGGCAGGTAAGAGAGGGAGGTCATTCCCATAACTGCCTCCTCCTGCTTCACAGCGTTGGCTGAGATGGAGTTGTTGGAATTCAAGACCAGCATTTTGGTGGGACACGGCTCTGGCTGGAAGCCTGTGAGCTCTAGTTTCTGATGCAGAAGGTTTCTGTTGACACTTCCAGATGATGAAATACCACCCCCTTTCTCTTATGGCATCTCTTTGGTGAGGTTTGGGGGCACAACCTGTCCTGGTTCAGTCAGTTAGGAGATAATGAGCCAATTACTGGGGTTGCTTGGAGATGAATCAGCTGGAGAGCTCATGGAGCCATCATAGAATCACAGAATGGTTTGGGTTGGAAGGGACCTTAAAGACCACACTGTCCCATCCCCAGCCCTGGGCAGGGACACCTCCCACCAGAGCAGGTTGCTCCAAGCCCCGTCCAACCTGGCCTTGAACCCCTCCAGGGATGGGGCAGCCACTGATTCTCTGGGCATCACCGTGTGCCAAATGGCCATGCTTTGAAGATAGGGGAAGTGAATCTTACATTGACACATGCCTGAAAACTCACAAAGGTGCTTTAATTCTGGAGGAAAAAGGCCTGATCACAGCCTGTTTCCTTTCGTTGACCTTTGCTTTAAGATTATAACAAGAATTCCAGGAAGTATTTGTACTTGGCCAAATTCTGAGAGCAGGACATGGTCCAGCTGACCACCAGTGGGACTGAAGGAAATGTACCTCCTCCTAGGAGTCAGGCTTTCTTCTCTTTTTTTTTTTCCCAAGCAATATATTCATCTAGATACCCAACCTCAGTCCTTCTCAGCCTGCCTGGGAGTTTTATACATGTGGGAGGAATGGAGTGAGCTTTGCTTAGTGGTAGAGGACCTATACTGCTTTTAGAAGGACAGGGCTGAACTTTTATTAAGGTGGCTTCAGAGGAATTCTGGAAGAAAAGCTGTTCGGAGGAGTTGCTGAAATCTCCTAATAGGCCTAATCTAAATGCAGGATGTCCATACCTGTTTTTAACGTAACCTTCTTTCCCTGCTCTTCTTTCAGCATCTGCAACTCCTGGAAATGAGCTCATGGGTGGTTGTACCACAGTGTGGGATTAACAGGGAATTATAAGTACTGCGATGGTTCCAAAAGCACAGTTTTATGGCCTAGTGATAAGGAAAAATGAGTCGGAAATGCAAGTTTGCAGAGTTTGCAGTGGGAGGAACAGCAGGTTCTGCTGGGAGGACATAATCAAAATCATTCCCCACTTCCCAGGTTGGTCTTTTTTATGTCGTCTTCAACCAGTTTTACTTGAGGGGTGAAACTGTTCTTGTCCAAAGCCTGCACTGCACAGTCTGTAACATCTGAGCTGCATCCTCCAAACCATTTCCATGAAACCTCGTTGGCCTCCCGACATTTCCGAAAGCGTGGTTGGGTGGTTTGGTGGGATGTAGGGTGAGGTGCGACTCCAGTCTGGCTGTTGGACAACACCGCCAGCAGAGGTGAGGGTCATCAAGGGGTAGAGCTGTCTTTTTAGCAAAGTTCTCCCAACGCTGTGCTCCGCACTCCCTCTCTGCTTTTCTACGTTCACTGCTACGTGTTTTTTAGATGCTGAAAATTCTGAAATCAGTTTTCTTTTCCTGGAAATCATTGTAAGTACTGAGGAGATGCAGGCTAGACTCCACATCTGGCATCCTGTAGCCTCTTGGGACTGGACCTTAAAGACCAAGGCCAAATCTTTTAATGAGAACTTAGGCGGTGTATTATGGCGACACAACCGGCTTGTTGGGAGGTTCGTGTAACACCTACCAAACTGAATTTCCATCAGGTTACAGTGTATGCACACTTCACTAGTGTACCTTTTATTCCATCTAACTGTACTTGATTTAACTCTTTCTCTGCTGGCCAGTGTTCTGTTTTTTTCTTTTTCTTTTTTTTTTTTTTTTCTTACTGTGTAAAATGTTTTATTTCAGTAGGAGAATGAAGTTAATGATGTTTCTGCAAATCATTAGACTTTTATCAATGCTGGAAATAACTGAATAGCTTCAGATTAATATCCCAGTATCAAAGACTGAGAGTAAATTTGTCACAAGCACAGGGGAAAGATCTAGGCAGAAGTAAAGCTTCTCTGTTTCAGCAGAAAGCTCTAAATCTGACTGAATAGCCAGACAAAATATTGGTCCCTTCTTTCGTGATGATGAGTTAAATTGACTGACAAAATAGCTTCTGAGGAAGGCTAATAATTGTTAAATTGTCAGATTAAGTCAGAAGATGGCAAAGATACCAGTGAAACTCTGGGGAAAAGTAAGGGCAATGAACCAAGATTGATCACGTAATTCACAGGTTTTATCCTGACTTTATTCAACCCAGAGAAAGAAAAAGTAGAGGATGGGAACTTCAGGTGTGGACTAGAAACTCTCCCCTGGCAGTGCAGGACAGGGTGCCTTAAACAGGGCAAAAATCATCCGGAAGTCGGACAGAACAGTTACACACTGCAAAAGGTCACTGGAGACCTCGGTGATGGGTGGTTGCCCAGCCGGACATCCCTCATTCCTCTGGGCACCAAGAAGCTGCTGTTTTTTTCCAAGCTTGGAAGAAGCCAGATGACTGTATGCTGGGACTGCTCCATGAGACTGGAGAAGGAGAAAACTGAATTGGTTGGACAGGATGCTTAATGTCAATTAAGCATATAAAAATGTGTTTGTTATGCTCAACTGTTCATTTAAATTTAAATATCGAACACCAGTACAACATTTTAAAGAACGGGTACTAGCAAATCTAGCCTCCAGAATGTTTTAGTTAAAGTTATTTTAAATAGTACTTACTCAAGTTTATATTTTAAAATGTTTCCTGTGCGTTGACTGCAAGATGTTTTCCAGAGCTTTCTTTACAGTAATGTGGAGGTCTAATCCTGCATTTTACTTTTTGAAATATTCGAAATAAGAACAGAACCCCAGGCTCTGCTTCAGCAAGGAGTTAAGGTGAGGGCTTAAAAAAAAAAAGGGCTGGAATAGCTGTGCATAATATTGCCTCATTACCCCTCCACCACTTCGGTCATGCCGCAGATATTTCTGGATGCTGTGGAAGCATATTCCAGCTGTTCTCAGATCTTTCCTATTTCTGGAAGCCTGCCCCTCCTGCAGCTCCAAACACAAAAGTCCACCCACCAGAAATCCAGCCTTCCTCAGAGAGGTCAGTCGACTGACCAGAGATTCCATCAGAATGTCTCTGTTATTTTTTTTTTTTGCCCCCATCTAAGGACCTTTGGAATTACAAAGTCAGGCGTGGATTCATTAGCTCCAAGTAAGACCCCAGCATTTTAGCGAACGAGCCCAGACGGAATTGTCTGTGAAGGTCCTTTCCAAAGTTACTGAGGTCTTCAGCCTGGTATAGCCCAGCTGCAAATCAAAAGGATGTCAAAACATGCAATAAATCACATTTTAACTAGTCACAAAAAAAACCCCAAAGAATTGAGTGAAGTTGTTTCCTGGTCTGTCTATAATTTAGGCAACTTGCTTGATGACAACCAACAGCCCTGTCACTTTTGGATGTCACCAGCCATCACTTGCTTCGGCATTACTTCAGGTTTGAAGTCCCATTTGCCCTTTCCTTGCTCTTTCTTTTTTTGGTTTAAAAGCACTTCCTACCATGGTGTCTAAATACTTGGGAAAGAAGTCTCAAAACATAAAAAACTTATGCGGAATATCCCAGATCCTCTTTAAAAAGAAAAAGGACTAAGCTTTCAGAGTCCTTTTGAGAATCTGTATATCTGCAAATATCTGATTCCTGGAGCCTCTAACGTCAAATCTACTCTACAGAACTCCATTGGATTCTTATTTCCAATAACTGTTAGTAATCTTATATCCTACTTCATTTTTACAACATTGCACACTAAGCTTACCTTTACGTGGCTCACGAGAACACATACTATATTGTTTACATAAGTATGTGTAGTAAGCTTGTGCATGCACCCCCATTTTTTTTTAAATAAAATTAAGCTGCTAAAATCAAACTATAATTCATATAATAAGTTACTCTAGTCTAGTATTGTTTTTGGGTTTTTTTGCTGAAGGAATTTGGGTTTTTTTTTTGCAGTTTTGCTACATGAGCACTGGGTTTAACTAATGGGGGTAAATTAGCAAAAAGAAGGGCGGGATATTTGACACATTAATGTGCACTGGTTACACACAAGGTTTTAGCAACAGGGAGCTGTTTAGCCTCCATATCTCATTTCTGGACCAGAGTCTTTCAAGAGAAGTTCTGTGCTTTCTTGTACTCTAAATTTTTCTTATGGTGCAAGACATTTTGATTCTTGTTCATGTAAGTTGCTTTTCTGATCCTGTTCAAAAAGGTGACTGTTCTCCATCTGGTAAGAAAATCTTTCAAAATCTGTTAAGTTGATCAGTAGATGCTATTGGGATCAAATATAGGGGTATTCACGAGAATTTAAAGCAAATTATTATCATTGTTATCATTGTTACATAGGGATAAAAACTATGTAGCCCTCATTATAAAAGGCCCAGGGAATCATTCGATTTCTCCAGTATCATGATGCTAAAAACCAGACTCGATGTAGTATATTAGGATGTGTCATTCTCAGCCCTAAAACAAAAAGACAAGAGTAGAACCCAGAGGTGACATTGATAAGGGGATTATTTTGCTATGCGTTTGACAGTGATATTCCTTTTTGCAAGACGACATTTTACCCAGGAGTTCATGAGGATTTTTTTTTTCCCTTAAGAGATTTTTTGGCAATGTAGAACATCCTGTGTAGTCAGGGCTAAAATAACAAGAGCTCAGGGTGAGCTGCAGCTATCTGGCTGCAGATCTTTAGCCTACCTCTGAAAAATAGCACAGATTGAAAAAGAAACAACACCTTTTCTTCTAGATATTTTATTCTATAGCAGTTTTTCTAGGTTGATCTTTAAGAGGAAAGTATTACAAAGCTAGATATACCCAGCATGGCGAGCCGCTTACAAAATAATCAATAGCTTTGTGTAGAAAGAGGAGAGCAAAGTCTAGGATAAGGAATAACGTTCCTGGAAGGATTACCAAAATCATCATGATATTCAGAGATTTTGTTTAGCTACTTTTTTTTGGCCAAAATTAATCTTTGTCTGAAGAGCTTTACAAACGGTAGCGGGGTGAGTAACAGAGAAGCAGATAGAGATGACATGTGAGGGCCTGTGGTTGCTTGCAGAAAAGTTGTCTGTGCTTTGATTTAAGTTGTGTTTGCTGTGGCAGTGTTTTTCTTCATTTCCATGACAATAGCAAAGAAAATAACATCTAAAAATTTGTTTAAAAGTTTTGCATTATTGTTTTTTGCCCTGGAGTAAATAGACAATGGCAGAGAGTGATGGTTATTTTCCGTGTGGATAGCCCGGGATTAGAAAAAGTGTGGGAATACTGACCTGTTGATCATTCGTTTCAAAGAAATGAATTTTTCTGTGCAACTCCTGATTTATTTTCATGTCTCAACGGATTGCGTGTAACTGCTACAATGAAATGAGTACAAGGTGGGTGGGAAAAAAGGCATTTGAGTGTCTCAATGATATATATTTAGAGAAGGATGATGAACACATCAGCCTGAATGGGCGTGGGGGAAGCTGTGTGTCCATGGACTGAGTCATAGAATCATGGAATTGTCTCGGCTGGAAGGGACTCTTCAAATCATTGAGTCCAACCATCAACCCATACAAAAGGGTGGACTGAATCAAACAGTCCTAACAGAGAACCAGGGTCCTTAGCAGCTCTGGGAAACCAGTGCCTAATTTAAAGCAAAATAAATGGAAGTGTGATATATAATAGTGAGCTGTGTTAAGAGATCTTCCCCCTCATACTCTCCTTGACTTTTTTCTCACCTTTTTCCCCGGGATTTGGTAGCATGTAGTCCAGCCCATGTGTTACACTTAAATTCCTCTGCCTTCGGTGTAAGAGAACCTCTGGATTTGTCTCCCAGGTTGGCCCTTACAAAAAGGCAGCTCCTGCGAGGTCATAAAATCCTTGGGATGTGGGGCTTTAAAAGGATTGCCAGAATTATGGTTGGGGCAGTCAAATGAAAGAATCTACTCTAAGCCCCTTCTTGGGGTTGGGGGGAAAACTGCCACCCTGCCAGACCTTCTAATGGCATTGGGTGGACTCTCTCGAAGGAAGATGACCTGGGCTGCAGAATTGTGTATTGTTTTCATCAACAATCAGCCCTTGATGCGTATTTTTCAGAAATCCATCTCTTAGGTAACAGAAAATGGTAGAACGTATTTAATTTTTGGAAGCATTCCATATTTACTTGTAATAACTGCCCTGGGAGACTCATTAATGCTTTAAAGCTTCCTATTAAATGGAAACCTCACAGTATTTTCTTTTTAATAAAATAAACTGAGAGGTGAAAATATTTTCTGTTTGTTTTTTAATTATGAATGCCTGTCTGAAAAAATTACTCTTAATTTGTTGGATTATTTTAGTTTTATGTCCTTCCACAGGCATGTAAATGAATAATGAAAAAAAGTGTAATAAAAGCAAACAATAATTATTCATATTGACCTGAGGCATTGAACGGAATAGAAAAGAGCCTAAAGAAACAGATTTCCTATAGCACTACTTTCTTAAGTATACTGAGGTAATTAGCTTTAAGAGGAGATAATTTCAGTTCACTGAGGCTGCTCTTTTAAGTCCTTCTGGGAAATTTGGATTTTCCATTGATAGTAGTTTTAACATGTCACGCTGGAGCCAGGGTGAATTAAAGTGAAGAGCTACACAGTCTAAACAAACAGTACTTCCCATTATCAGAAGCCTGACAACATAACAGCATAAACTGTGGTCACATGCCCACAAGTAATGCAGGAACAATTAAAAAAAATAATAACAAAACCTCACTGCGATCCACAAACAATATCTGATGGCTTTTACTGAGCTAACATTTCAAGCTGTCTTATTTTCCAGTTCAACGTGTTGCTTTCCTACCGGTCTTAAGAAAATAAACAATCTTCTATTCTTCCTTCTGATAAAATGGTGACGGCATTCTCCAGCAGTTCCTCATGAAAATAGCTAACTAAATCCTCAAAAACATCCGTAAGTAACAGAAAAACTGCAGTTTTTATCCCATTTTGAAGGATAGTTAGGATATTTACAATATATATTTTTTGTGGGTAGGCATCTTTTAGTAATTTATTTTAAATATTGAATTTAATATTTAATCTATGATTTACATGCCCATGTTACTTTTTGTACCCAAAGACACATTGTCCGTTCCAGATTTTTCCTACTACTACTTTGGATGTGCCTCATCATAATTAATGTATCAATTCTCTTTTCTCATTCTGAGAGCGGGTCAAAAAATTTTGCTAAACCTTGCCTGTGTTTCCTCTGCTCATCTCCTCCAAAATTATCATTTTGTTTCCTCTCATGCTATGCTCTGACTAAAAAGGACTTAAAGGGTCTAATTACTGTGTGATGTGAAGATCTCACACTCTTTGGCATGGTTATTGCCATCACAGGGTGTCCTCATTGTGTGTAATTGTAGACGGAGAACTGAAGCACAAAGAGATTAAGGGCTCTGACTCATGTTCAGCAAACATAGAATCACAGAATGGTTTGTGTTGGAAGGAACCTTAAAGATCATCCAGTTCCAACCCCCTTGCTCTGGCTAGGGAATGCCCCTGTACTGTTCAGAACCACCCAAACATCTGATGCTGGTTTAGGTGTCACCTCCCTCACTCTCTGCAGGTGTGTGGTACTACCCTTCTGTGAGACGCCTGTGCTCCCTTAGGAGGCTCATGTTGGACCTCTTTTACTTCAGTGGTAACTTCAGACCATCTCTGGAAGGCGGACAGGAAAGCTTGGGTTCAGACATCCGTGACAGCACATCCCAGCTCATGCCCCTGCAGACTCAGTTGGCCGTTTGGCCATCACACCATGATGAGCAAGAGGATGAGGCCATCTCAGCAAATAGGCAGTGAAGAGCCAGAGGACAGCATGTGTTTCAGCATCCAAACAAATACTATAGCTACTGACCTGTAGCCTCTGTCCCTGGAATCCCTGAGGGTAGATGCCATGCTTTATTCCTCTGTGCTTTGGTTAGCCCTCCAGCAGTGCCTTCACCTAAACATCAGTTACAACAGGAACAGGAAAAAGTTCTTTCATCTTTTGTTCTTCAAAAGAAAAGAGGGATCTTTTATAAGGGAGTAGAGCCAATACGACGAGAGGGAAGGGTTTGACACTGAAAGAGGGGAGATTGAGATGAGACCTCAGGGAGAACTTCTTTGGTGTGAGGGTGGGGAGAGCCTGGCCCAGGTTGCCCAGAGAAGCTGTGGCTGCCCCATCCCTGGAGGGGTTCAAGGCCAGGTTGGAGGGGGCTTGGAACAACCTGGTCTGGTGGGGGGTGTCCCTGCCCAGGGCAGGGGGGGGCATTGGATGGGCTTTAAGATCCCTTCCACCTGAACCATTCTATGATTCTAAGTGTATGTTGCTGCAGATCTTTCCTCATTTGAGTTGTGTTCTTCACTTGCGCCTCTGACTAAGTGGAAGTTAAATGCTGAATTCTATGGTGATGCCTCTTTACATTGTCCTGTTCTTTGTAGCTATAGACAAGAGGCACTTGATATAGACAATGCCTCCAGGAGATCCCTAACTGGAGTTTAAGCAGAAGGAGAGGTTTTTCCCTACCCCGGTAGTGTTTAAAGATGTCTCTGTAGCACACAGAGTGAGCATATGCTTCTCACCATGAAGCCGTCCACCCTGACGCCACAGATAAGAAAGGCTGTGAGATCTCTTCACGTATCACCTTGTCCTCTCCCAGCCTCAGTGTTGAGATAGGTTGTTTTCATAGATGCTGTTTGTTGATCACACGTGCGTGGTCGGCTGCGGCTCTGGAAAGCGTCTTGAGAATTTAGGCCAAAGGCTGCAGAAACGTCACTAGGAACTACATGGAGAAAGAGAAATCACACAATATGATTTTCCACTTTGGATACTGTTCTCAGAACTGTCTGACCTGGTACAGAGCCTAATGGTGTTAGTTCCCCGGATTCTTCAAAGTACCAGCGCTGGAGAGGCAGAATTTAGAGTCTTTCATTAATCTATTTTTAATAATTATTTTTCATTTATAAATGTTAAGGATATATTTCAGTGTTTTTTCTGATTTGGATTCCTCCTTTTATTTTTCACATTGCATCAGTCAACAGCCTACACCTGCAAGAAATTATTATTTACGTCTTCTAATGAAAAATAACGTTTGGAAAGGATAAATGAGAACTGAAGACCTGAGATAATGCCTAAATAAACAGTAGTTTCATGGTTTTTTGCCTTATTATAAAAAACATTGTAAGCAGCATTAAGTTAGAAGGTGGTTGTATATTGTTATGGTGCCATCACGGCAGCCACTTTTAAAAATATTAACATTTTTTAAATTTTAAAAGCCTGAGGAAATTAGATACCCATCCCATTTTAGAATGACCTTAGTATTAGGAGCAAACATTTTACCCGGACTCCTTACAATGAAGACCAGATGCCTTTCTAAATACTGTGCTGTAATTCAACCATATTTTTATTGGACACGGTACAGGAATTACAGGGTGAAATTCCATGGTTTCTGTTATGTAAGAACTGGGACTACGTGATGGTGCGATCCCTTATGTCACTAAAATCACTGAATCACTGAAGATATCATCCTGTCTTATTTACTCAAATTTCACTTCCTTGGTTCTTGTGGTGTCATAATCCCACTCCATCTCCAGCTGCTGAAGTAAGTTCTGGGGAAAACTTTGTTGGCAAGATGTAGATTTTTTTAATGTAATGAACAGGAGAAACCCCAAACCTTGGAAAAACCTTCCTGTGGCATTTCCACTGTGCTTTATATGCTTATTTCGCTTCAGGAGCAAGCTGAAAGGAACGCATATCTGTGGTTTTGCATTCGCTTTAATGCTGTTATCACCAGGCAATAAATCAAGGAATTTCTGCTGGGTTCCTATCCTAAGCATCAGCTTTATCAGCAAAATCGAGATACTGATAAAAAGAAATAGAACCTATTTCTAAAACAGGACTTCCACAAATTTGCAAATGAGAATGCCTATTGAAAAACAATTCCAAAATCCTCAGCTTCACTTCTGAGGGGCTTCACAAATTTTCTTTAGAGCTCGGAAAATCTCTCTTTTTCATTGGTCAGCATTCTAAAAGCGTGTTATTTATTGAGTCCAAACGGTGTCAAAACTTTTGAAGAACTCTAATGCCATTAAAACCTCTGCATGTTTAACCCACATATGAGTTTTAAATGGCTTTTCTTTTTTTTTAAGGCAGGGTCATTCAAAAGGAAGAAAATTGGAGACGTGTCCCGTCTGATACAAGACTCAAGAACCAAAAAAAACCCCACCACCCTACCAAAACCCGACCCGTAGGGACCAGTGTCGGTGGGAAATGGAACAAAACAATAGGTACAGTGTGACCTCTCGGCTTTTTTAACTTGGGGTTTGTTGAAGCCATTGGAAAACTCGGGTACCCTCTGCTGGCCATGCAACCCATCTGTAGCCCCGGAGCAGGGCTGCCATCCCCGGGGATGCTGAGAGCCCAGCCAGCAGCTTGGAGCTAGAGCCGCCTTCTCTTACATCCTGTTAAAACAGCAAAAAAAACCCCCAAAAACAACCCAAAAATAACATATAAGAAAGTGTTAGTCGGGAAAAAATGTCAGGCTACGAGGGGAGTATTATAAAAAAGAGCATTGCTAATTAATCTATGTGGTGTTACAGCTTTTAAAGGATTTTTAAATACTAAGTCTTCATCCAAGGGTCTTTTTCAGCGTGTGCTGTGCAGCGCTATGAACCGCCTGCTCCTGCCGTCTCTTTTATGGGTCGTGTCGGGACTCACCGCTGCTGAACGGGAGGCGTGTGGCGTGTTTTCATGCTTTTACATGAAAAAAAAAAAAAGCAGATACGTTATTTCTTTGTAGTGGAGCGCTGCCTCCTGTTGCAGAGGTACCCGAGCTCACTTTTAAGCAGAAATCAGTGGGGTAAAACTTTTTTTTTATCCCTTTAAAAATAATGTGTATTTGGTGCCTTGCAGTTCACGGGGTTAAAGAGGTAAATGGTTCGGTGTATACTGTAGCCCCCTGCTAAAAAAGAGGACAATAATGATGAGCCAGCCACTTTTGCAGAGGTGGAGAGTAACTAGTTAGAATAGTTAATCTTTTGAGACACGTCCCTGGCATTAAGTGGATTCTTTCTCGTTCGGGGGAAGGCGCAGCAGCTGGATTCCGTCACCCCTGACTGGGGCGGTCTTGTTAGTGTAGGATGACCTCTGGAGCACTAACACAGATAATACTGGCACCTCTCCCCGCTCTAATCAACTACCAGTCTGAGCAATTCTGCAGGAGATGGGGGCATTAAGGCCATATTATTCCAAACAAAATTCAGTGATGGTAGCCGAGTATTGTGACAGCGAAAGACAGATTCTGCCTTTCCCACTGAAGGTTTTTTTAATGCTGAATTTGGGGAATGGGCTGTAAAAACAACACAGCTCCGTATTTTCTCCCTTTCCCAAAAGTCGTGTTTTGCAAAACTTGAACTGTTTGTGTCAAGCATGTCTAAGCTAAAACTCTCACAGTTTTACTGCCGTATATAAAACTGTTCATTGCAAACATACACAGTTAATGTGCTCTCTTGACGTCTCCTTCCACACAGATTAGAGCTGGCAGGAAAACAAAGATTTCTGGGAATTTAACTGGAATGGGAAAGACTCAGGTTCAAGTTATTGCTCGGTCCTGTCCTGTTCTTGATCAGGGCATGGAATAGGGGTCTCCTAGATCCGAGCCGACTGCTCTAGGGGCTGGACCAGGTGCTGCTGTGGGGTTATAAAATATTTTTGACCATATATATACACATACCATATTTTGACCATTTTCAAAGAAACTTTGTTAAAACTGGCCACTTCTCATGATGCACAACAACTTTCACTGAATGTGTTGCCTGTTGTAAAGTCTTCAGTCATGGCTAATATTGCTAGTTGGACTGAGTGATCTGAAAGGTCCCTTCCAACCTAGGCAATTCCATGATTCCATGGAAAAAAACAGTCAACAAAGCCTTGTGTGCAAAGTGCAAAGTAGAATATGTTAATTTTATAAGCACGAGAAATTCTGTTAATCCTTATCATTTACATGGGATTTATTAGTAAAGAAGCAATAGCCAAGCTGTCAACTAATTTTGGCTTGCAAATACAAAATGTGCATAGTTGGAGTTTTTGGGTGTGCTTGGCCCATTTTATGGGCAAATGTTCTCGAGATCCTTAAGCTACTGGACAGTTGCTGCAGCGCCTTGTGCCTGGGTGACACAGAGACACGAGTGGTTTTGGTTGCATTTGAGAGTGTTCAACTCTGAAATTCAGCTCCTACTGTTGAAATCACAGCAGAAATAAATGCATGTGTCTGAGGTACGAGCATTTACATTTACTTTATTGTCAGTGGAGAGAAATGGGATATCATTTATCCCCCCCCAAATAAATATTTAGAGTGCAAATGTCTGAAGTTAGCTGAGAAATCCTACTTTTGATTTGCCTATTAAATTATAAAAGCATAATTGTCATCTGCCAAAAATTCGGGGTGCTTACTTACCCACAGTCCTTCATGTGAAAGGTGGGGATAAAGCTCAATTTTCCAGGGAGCTTTGCTTAATTGGAATAAGAATTGTGTTCCACTCTCTGTTGGCAATTTGAATATGACAACACCAGCTTTATTAGCTATAGACTCTGATTGTCTTGGGAGGCAAACCCATTGCTCAGAGTGTGAGGCAGGAGCTCAGGGCGTCCATGGGGTTGAGGACTCTGCCGTAACAAACACAGCGATGGAGGTGTGATGCAGAATTTCTTTGATGTAGGGGAAATGTTGTAGGAGAAGTGGGGACGTTGTAGAATTTCTTAAACTTTTGGGAGAGCATGGAAATTGAAAGCCTGATTCTTAAGAAATATTTCACTTCAGAAATGCAACATAGTCCTTTACCCCTCAAACCATTGACAGCAGATGAAGGATAGGTATCATCCTGTTTGTGAATCACTAAAGCAGACATTTCAGAGCTTTAGTTTTCAGACATTTTGGTAGAAAGAAAAAGGATTTGGAGGTTCACCAGCTCATCTCATTTTCCAGTGAAACATTTTTGATTTTTTGGGTAGGAGCGGAGTGAAGAGAGGGAGAAAATGCAATTCTGACACAACTTTTAGCAGGTAGAAGGATATAAATGTTAATTTGTTAATTTCACTTTTTAAAAAAAGGAAGAAAAACTCTTCATCATAGACATGAGCACTAATGTGGTGCTTTGGACACTTACCTGGCCTTCAATTTCATCCCTTATCTGCTTGATACGGACAGGGGATGTAATCTTGATCTCCGTTATGAGTTTCCTCGCTGCAAAGAAATTCTTGTTCTCCCTGTAAGTTCTTTCCAAAAAAGCCCACAAGTTTAAAGTGCAAATGCAAATAAGGTAAACTTCAGAACCATCACAATTTTTGCAGCCTCCCCACTTTGCTGATGAGATAGATGAGGTTTCAGTCACAGATCCCCTGGGGCACGCGGGTTGGTGACTATGAATCTCTTGCCCCTGTGGTCACTGTGACCCATCTCTTTACACTCATCATTGCCTCTGCTGGTTCTATTTCTTCTCCCATGAACTCCCTCAAAGTGGTTTCTTCTGGCCCCTGTTCCCTCTGGCCCTGGCAAGGCATTTTCCAGATGGAACACTGTCAGCAGGGGGAGCGTCAACAGCACTGGAGACTCTCCCACAGGGGCCACCGGGTCTTCATGGGAGGAACAGGGACAGACCGGCCGAAGCTGGAAGAGAGAAATTTGGCCATTAAATATAGCAAAAACAGTTCCATGCTGGAAGCTGTTGACTCACATGTAAAAGATAGAGAACTCATTATATTCAAATGAAAAGGGAAAGACTTCAACCTATATACATATTAGAGGTGCCATAAAAAAAAAGGAAGCATAGGAACTGCAGGATTGTGCTTGAGATCATTCCCCAATTTCTGTTTAAATTACTTTTTTTTAGATATTAATTTTTTTTTTTTGCATTCCTTGGTCAATGACTCTCTAGAGAGTTAGTTCTTTGCTGGTGAATTTCAAGGCTAACAAATCATGTTGAGATTGACCAAATGAAAAATAAACCAATTTTGAATATGCTGGCATTGAAAGAAAATAACCCGGGTAGCCTGCAGTGTCTGGACATGCTGTGTCCTTGGCTTTTGTGAGTCATTGTTTTCTGGCAATTGATTACCCCTCCATGTACATTTGTGAAAATTTCAGCTAAGCTGGGCTGTTGCAATTAGTGCAAACATCAATATAACATATATCAACATATGCCTAGAGGAAAAAAGGTGCACCCTGGATTCTATCTTAAGGATCCAGCGTTATTGTATATAACACAATATATGAAAACTTCTATAAAATTGTCTTATGATATTTTAACATACGGAATGAGGGATGCCAGCTACTGAGATGTGTATGCAAAAAAGCAAGTAAAATTCACTGTAAGGTTGTTACAAGGAGATATATGTTTCAGCTTCTTACATGCAATGAGGCTAGGACAAAAGCACAAGTTAATGGGTAAATTCACTCTGACCATTCAAGAGAACTAAACACGAGGGACAAAGAAACATTTAAGAATCTCCAACAAGTGGCGTTTAGGAAACCTGGGTTTTTTGACGTAATGTTGTTTGGGGCATAAGCCTGTGCTCAGACTTGCCCCTCTCTTGGCTGATGATGTGAGCAACGTGCCATTCACTTCATGCCCTCAGCGATTTAAGAGTTGCAGATAAAATGTTCCTATGAATGAATTCTCTGGAGAACCTATTGAGGTAGACACCTTCTGAACGCATTTATTTCACACCAGTTATACTGTGTTCTTCTAGAGTAAAATTTCCAGAGAAAAATGTGGTGCTGGTATACCTGATGATGATGGCGGTGCACATCTTTATTATTGCCTTGTGGCCTCTTCTGCATTCAATTTCTCCTTCTGCTTGAGTGACTTGCAGTTGGCCACCTCAGAAGGGGACCTGTCCCAGACAAAGAAATGCAATGGGGAGCTCTTCTTAAACCAGCAGTGAATGCTCAGGACCAAGACCAGAGACAGATCAGAAGAGGACCCTGCCCAAACCGGGGAGATGGAGGCCTGGCATCTTGCCCTGGCTTCTAAAGCTGCTTTTCTATTTCATTTTGATATGAAACGTGTCACCACTAGCTCTATTTGCAGGTATGGACCCCAGCCAGTATTTTTTAAAGGCTTTTACTAAATCCACCTACACTTCTGTTTTAGCAAAATACTGAGGTGCATATCTAGCACTAAGCACCAACAGAAAGATTGTTATTGGGGAACAACTCATTTATGTATACGTGAGATTGTATTGTCCTGCTTCATATAATTAAGACCTGTATATTTGTGCCAGCCCACATTTGTGACACGAGTCTTGCTATTTAAGGAGTCGGTAGTAGAGGATCCCAATATCTCATTAAAATGTTCTCACTGTTGTGTGTCTGATATTATGGCAGAAGTGACACCTAATTCTACATTTTATATTAATTTCATTTTTACAGCTTTTTTCACCAAGCAAGGGTTGACGTGTATGAGAGAATTAGCTTGGAAATTGTTTACTTCCCGGGTTGCGTTACGCTTGACAGCTCTTGAGGCTTCCTCAGCGATCAGGAAAAGCTGAATCTTGCCCTGCAGAGGAGGAGGACATTCTCATTGGTCAATGGGACCTGCCATTCCTGGCACAGCAAAGACGCAAGGAAGGGTAGACGACGGCATTAAGACTTACAGCTGGTGCCATCCTTGCTGCTTCTAAAGAAGAGATGGGAAGGTCCTCCTTCTTCCCCAGTACTGTTTCTGGTGCACCATAGCTAGAACCAGACAAGGCTCCCAGAGCTTTGGCATTGGCAATGCAGGTTGGGGGATGGTGGTTGGTTCAGTACCAGAAGATGTTGGCTGATGTAGGCAGATGTCTTCTTTGCTCATGTTTACATCCCACACTAAGTGCTTCTTGTAGCACACCATCAGAACACACCGCAATTGTTTTAATGTATTTTTTTTTAATACACAGGGCTATGGAGCTGGTGAGGGGTCTGGAGCACACGTCTTGTGAGGAGCGGCTGAAGGAGCTGGGGGTGTTCAGCCTGGAGACAAGGAGGCTGAAGGGAGCCCTCACTCTCTACAACTCCCTGAAGGAGGATGTAGTCAGGAAGCGTCTGTCTCTTCTCCCAAGGAACAGGCAATGTGACAAGAGGAAATGGCCTCAAGTTGCACCAAGGAAGGTTTAGGATGGATAGTAGGAAGAATTTATTTATGGAAAGGGTTGTCAAGCCTTGGAAGAGGCTGCCCAGGGCAGTGGTGGAGTCTCCATCCCTGGTGGTATTTAAAAGCTGGGCAGACATGGTGCTGAGGGACATGGGTTAGTGATGGGTTTGTCAGTGTTAGGTTGATGGCTGGACTCGATAGGTCCCTTCCAACCTAGATGATTCTATCATTAATTTAATTTTATAAATATAAAAGGACTTTTCTGCAGAAGCACAGACAGAGTGGTGTAAGATCACATAGTAGGTCTCTGGTAAAACAAGGCCTTTATTTCATCTCTTCCAAGTCCTAAAGCAGACCCTCAGCATAATGAGCCTTCTTCTCTGTATGTCCTTGTAGCTGTGCTAGAAAATACGTAGAGCTGTGATTATCTTTTTCTCCTGGGATGCTCTTTTACAGCATATGTGTACCTTGGGCTCTGCAAGTTGAAGAGGTACATTTTTTTAAACCAGTTAGCCAACCGGTATATATAGTATTCTTATGTTTAAAAATGCCTTTGAAGACTCGCCCAATGCTCACTGAAGCCAATGACATCTTTATTTAATTTCAAAGGAATATGCATCAGGATGTGGATGAAAAGAGAAACTGTGGTCCGGCTTCTGCCCTGAGAATTAAAGCAGGCGTGCTTGAAGGTGTAGGACATAATTTTCTTGTAGAAGGAATGAAAGCACCTGGGACCATGAAGATTTTACAAAAATGGCTCAGTTTCACACTTCCTGAAGTATGCACTACTGTCTGAAGCAGCACCCATCCGAGAAAAATTTCAACATCCAGGTATCTTCTCTGAGGAGACTTTTTTCAGCAAATTTCCTTACTTTTTCTTTCTAGTCTTGCTGAATTCAGAAGAGATCTCCCCATTTAAAATACATCGAGAATGACATTGTAATCTACAAGAACATTGTAAAGCAAATGCAAATAGCTGTCCGTATTTTTCTTTACGTAGCAATGTTTTCATTGGGCCGATGGCTACTATTAATTTTCAAAAGTTTCTTTTCAAGTTGGACAAAATTACAGCAAACTGAAAGTCCCATTGAGCCCATACAGCCAAAATTGTTCTGAAGTCCCCTGGACAGATGTAGCAACACTGTGTCCTTTTAATTAAACAGAANGGAGTGGAGAGTTTTCATGGGTCTATTTTTAGAGTTTTTTTTTTTTTTTTTAATAGAAATGGAGAAAAAACCCCTGCGTTTTAAAGCAATACTGGCATTAAAACATAATACATCAACATGTTACTGTTAACAGAGTTGATTATTTTCTAAAAAAACCTACAGAGATGGTTATTTTCTTAAAATTATTTTTTTTAATCTGGGAAAATGTGTTGTTTCTAACAAAAATTATGAAATAAGAATAAAAATGTGGCAGTCCAATTTCAACTTCATCACAATCTTTCAGGGTTTTTATTTCAAAATATCTCCATTTCAAACTTTTATTTACTGTAAATTATAATACAGGAAATCAACTTGTATGGAAACTGTCTTGATTTCACCATAAACAATTTTTCTAGGGAAGGGAGATAAAATGTGCACCACTCTGGAGGGTGAATACATGCTGGGCAGCACTGGGGTATGCTCAGGGAACCTTCACTGCCATCAGAAGTTCTGTCCCAATAAACACCAGACAGGGCCAGTTTGGAGGTGCACAACACAGGAGTGGGAGTGAGACATTGGGCTGGTGAGACGTGATGAGGAAGAATTATCATTTTTCTTGCTAGCCTTGGGTACCACCTGCAGTTAGTGCTGTTGGTGCAGATTTACCCCCGGGTGATCTACACTCTACTTTCACTGAACATTTGCGTATGAAGACAACAGGAGTTGTGACAAAGAAAATGGATTTCTGGTAAACTGTAGACTTCCCTCAAACACTTGCTGCCGTCTCCAGAACAAAAGCCCCAATTTCTGCATCCTTCTCGACCATTAAGCCTTTTGAACATCTTTCAGCTTTCTCCACTGCCCATCCATCTCAGCAATCAGCCCGCTGCTGCTGAGGAAATACCCTTTGAGAAGAGTATTAGGAAGTCCGTTCCAGTGAGTATTTTATAAGGAATAATGACCACTTTGTTTCATTAGTGGCTTTCTGGTTCTAATCAGGCATTTATTTTTCACGTTCACCAAACGAGGATGTACAGCATATGTTAAGGGAACTATGTGTGTGCCATATGGCTAAGAAGAATAAACGCTGTATAAAATGGAGAGAGTGAAAGAGGAAGAGTAAGGTAATATAATAGATAATGAACTCAGCTACATTATAGGATTTTATTGTTATGAGGCTGCAAAGATGAAGGGGTACTATGGAACACACATGGATTTTAAATCCCGGTGATTGTGTTTTACTTTATTATTCTAGGCTGTAATTTCTTTTCCCTCACCCTGATCAGATGAGCCTGTAGCCACGGACTGACAAAGACAGAAGGTTTAATTCTTGTATTTCGTTGTACTGTCTAACTCCAGCTTCAGCAGAGGAAAAGCACATGAAGCCCAGACGTGTGAAACTGGAATCGCCACTGAGAGGGACCTATGGTGCGTTGACGTTGGGGTAGGTTTTCTGTACTGCAAAACAGCACTCTGATAATTTCTAAGGTCCAAAAACACATACTCTGGCTTACATTAAAAAAAAAAAAAAAAGTAGGCTCCAAAATCAATTTAAAGATTTCTTTTAGACCTTGGCTGGACTTCAGAAAGTGAATTTTCCCATTGCTCTCATCATCTGCTATTAAGGTTTGAAGTCAGGAAGCATCTTGAGCTCAATTCACTAGAATGAAGGGCTGAAATAAAAATGTTTTGATTTCCTAACCAAGAACCACAATTTTTAAGAGGTGTTCTGGAAAAAAAAAATTGCTTTGGATGATAGCATGAAATATAGATGGGATATTTCAAACCATAATTTAGCACAAATTGTTACCTGATATTAGACCTACTTTGCTATTATTTGGAGTTTGGCTGATTCTGTGCTCAGAATCCCACATAGTACTGAAGCCTTCAGCCGTGGTATTAATAGTGAAATCCCCATTTGGCCGGGCAATTGTCTGAGTTGCTATGGATACAAACGTGAAGAAATTATCAGAATGCAAACTGGGGCAGAACTATCTGTTTTAATCCACACACAGCCTCATCTTAATAATGCGCCATTTCACAGGAGCACTAATTTTTGAAAGTTAAATGCACTAAATGCCCACACTTTTAGGCTATTATACCCAGCCTAAAAGTAAATCATGGACTTGTTTTATAATCTTATTGACATTGTCTATAATTTATGATTGTTACAGCTACAGGTTATTTAATACCAATATCTAAAAACTCTTCTCATTATCACCCTAACCTGTGTGCCTCCCTTGAGAAGGATATTAGCATGGTTGGCGATGTCAATAATTTTAATTAAAGGGAGTAAAACACCCCTGCCCTGATTTTTACTATTTAAAGGAAGTTACTGAGAGCCCTCCAGTTCTTAACATAGAATTCAGGATCAGATAAAGGTACACAGGACCTTACTTATTGGAGAATCAGAGTAAGAGGTGTATAAATCCATCTCGGTTTTCTTTCTGCCCCTTGTTTCAGCTATACCTGGTAGATTTATTGCTCGACTCTGCTTCGGTAGTCTGACTCCCCGTGGCGATTTCCCAGTCTGCCGGCAGGAATACACCCTCACTGCTGCAAAAGATTATGACATCATGGATGTTAAAAAGAGAATGAATGATGTGGTTAGCCGTGCGTTCAATATATTACGAGAGAGGGGGTTATATGGAAACATGGCCTTTCTGTCAGGTAGAATGAATGAGATATATAATTTGTTTTGTCCTTCTCTTAAAAGTACAAGGGAAAGGAGATAATCTGTCTTAATAAGGGCATGCTTAGAGTATCAACCAACTAGAAAGTAATATATTTTTAAACATCCATATGTGATCCCCTTATTAAATTAGGATGTTGAGCTAAATTTAAAGTATCAATATATAAATCAGTCAGTCAGTTAAGTTAGCCAGTTTTATACTGATAAATGGGAGTTAATAAAGCAATTACTTCTTTCTGAACCATAAGGCTCTGGTTTCCAAATCAGTTGTATGAGTTATGGATTACTGACATAATTTACAAGTTTTCATTTACGTGACTTATACCCTTGATTTCTGGGGAATTAGCCCTTTATTGTATTAAAGGCGCGACAAAACAGCATTTGCGTAACATTAAGGTTGGGGCAAAGCAACAAAACTCTCTGACTTCTCAATTTATGGTGACACAGCGGTTCTTACTCTTACTGCTGTTGTGCATAACAGACAGAGAGTGAAGGACAGAATTGTTGCCTTAATATTGAAGGTCGTGACTTTTCAATGTGTGTGTCGTGACCTATGTTCTATACCTGTAGAGTTTTGCCTGGCTTTTTCCCCTCTCATTTTTGTAAGCACACACCAGTAGCAGGCAGTTCTGCACCTACATTGGCCATGTGCTGTGAAAGAGGTGGCATTAAAGCTTGTCAATGTATTGCCACATAACCTTCACATTTTCTATTTTTATGAGGCTCAACCTTGCACAGGTTGACGTCATAGAGGGCTTGGAAATGATTACAAAGTGGGTAAGGTCAAGCTTATGCGGGGTGTGCCGTAAATAAACTTTCATTTTAAATTTTCACACGCTTTTCTCCTTTTAATGCCTACTGCCTGGTATTTATCTCATTATTCTACTCAGGCAGAAATAGCCCATCTCTTGGGCCACACAGGTCTCGAAGAGCTGCACAGACAGACTAGCTGAAGTCAGGTAGAGTTTTCCTGGAAGCCAATTAGTTATTTACAAAGCAGCTCTAAAATTCAAGAAAGAGGTAGTGGTTTGCAGATTGAACTTTTTACTACCCTCTGCTGCGTTACTGGTTAGGAGCCCAGTAACATCAATTATAATAGCCACTATGAAAGAGGCTAATATGAGCATTTCAGGAAGACTTCAGGATGCATCCGGTCTGGGTGGTTCAGCTCATTCAGTCTTTCAAAAAACCAAAAGGCAAAAAATAACCCCAAATCAACAAAATTATATTCTGGTTGAAAATGTCACGTTCCTCATGAAAAACACATTTGGTTGGGAAGCGGCAAGCTGAGAAATCAAACCTGGCTACACACGGCTTGAGATATTCCAGGTTCCAGGAAGGAAAGAATAAGAATGGAGACAAAAAAGCTGGGCAGAAATGAGGGAACCAACAGCCCATGGAAGCAAAATTCTCAGGGAAAATAATAATAAAAAAAAACCAGCAAGATTTATGTAGCCAAGAGTAGGATTACCCTGAGATCTGGCCCAAACATCAGACCCCGTTTTACAGACTAGCAGAATTAACAGGGGTCTGGCGAAAGAGCAATTCCAGGCTCCTTACTTGCTCTGTGATGTTTTACCTCACCGGCCATCCAGAAACTGGATTTAG
This sequence comes from Arenaria interpres, assembly GCA_013399435.1. Lineage (NCBI taxonomy): Eukaryota > Metazoa > Chordata > Aves > Charadriiformes > Scolopacidae > Arenaria > Arenaria interpres. Next base: position 79,696 of record VXAK01021282.1, on the reverse strand, counting down.
CCCTAAGCATGGGATGAATCCTTTGAGAGATTGGCTTCCATCTCCCCGGCATATCCCCATCCAAATAGCAGCAGCAAACACACAGGCAAGGCTCCTAGAATCTGCCTTTCCTATATTCCTGTCACTATAAAGAAATTATTTTCATTACCTATGACATGAATTTCATTTTTTCGCCACTGAGGGGTATTTAAATACTCTGAAATATTTACCCCAAACTACTGTACACTGGTATATGCACAGTGCATTACATATTTTAAAGCTCAGAGAGTCCAAGCTTCACATATTAATGAGCCAAATGATAAGTCCTGACAGAGGCAGTCAGGTGGTGATCTCCCTGGTATGTGCCTGAGACCAAGTACGGTTTTCAGATGTCAAACTGTATAAAAATGCTTCTGAGGAAATATCATAATGGGTTTTTCTGTAATTTTACCAAAGTTTACTCTCCAGCCTTGCGTAATTGGGTGATATCTGTTATGTCAAACAGCTTCGACCAGAGCAATTTGCCCTGCACTACTGGCATTAATATTATCATCAAATAATCAATAATCCTGCTAGTTATGCTGGTGCTACGTATCATCTGAACCCAGGCCTGGCTACCAGAAAAGTAAGTGGATTTAAATGAAACATAAACTGACCAAACACTATCGAATGGGGTATATTCCTAATAAAATATTAAAGCCTCTTAATAAACTTTATTGCAAAGGCCAATTTTTGATAGACCTAACAGAAACTGGTCAAACTTGCTAAATTATTCCAGTGTTGACACAGGAGCAGCCAAACTGCTCCCCTTTACACACCTTTCTTTCTGGCCCCAAAGAAAATGATATTTATTAATCATTTAAATGAAATGGAATTTTGGCAGAACTTCATATTTTCCCTTCAGCCACCTATAATTTTGTGGGATTTTAGATAATATAATTTCCCTGAATATACCTTCCAGAATGCTAAAGAAAGAGTGATTTGTTTACAGTATCCAGAGCGATGCCAGGTCTGGAGGCGAGATATCCCCAACTTTTGATCTGCAGGCTCTGGCTTCCAGAACATTGAGATCCAGGATAAAAAAAAAACCAGAATCTGGTGCACAGAGCCTGTTCATCCCATCACCACAATTGTAAAACAGAACCAGAAGAAGAAGAAAAGCTGAGAAGGGATGATTCTAGGTGTGGAATAACTACTGTATGGACAGTGACCAAAAGGACAACCATTCACCATTCAGAGGTGAATATAAGATGTCTATTTACTTTTTCTTCACACAGGAACTCAACCCATGAAAGCAGCGACTACAGAAGCTTTAACATAACCAGACATCACTTTTAACATAACTAAGTGGAGATCATAGAGTACCATGGTAGGGAGGTGGTGGCCCCATAATGCTACAGAAGGCAAAAATAGACAAGTATTTGGATTCAAACAATACTTAACCCATTCTGGGAAGATAGATCCATCAGCAACTCTTAAACAGGTAGGAAAATGTTCTGTGATTGCCAGAAGTTGAGAGGTTGTCTCAGATTGTTCTGTGTTGGTTTTTTATACCCCTACATGAACAGTGTTGTGGGGCGATACAGGGCTATACAGACCTTTGTGATGACTTTGAATGGCTGTTACTCTGTCAGGGTCCATGACTCTCTGACATGCTTAATTGTCAGGAATTTAAAGAAAAGACAAATTGTCATCAGTTATGCCTGATTTTTACTCCATCCAGCCCTCCAGACTAGGTCTTCCTCTTAGTCTGCTGGGGTTTCCTTCTTTTTCCCCGTTTCCTTCTTGTCAAGCCTCTTCTTTTTAGCATTTTTCTTGGGAGGACACTGCAGAAGAAAAGAACCTAATTCCTGTGTGTTAAATATGCATATTCATGACCTTTGAGCACCAGGTTTGGACTAGATGATCGAGTCTTACCCTTTTCAAACCCTGAAACTTTTGTTTGAACACAGTCTGAGCTCTCTTTTGCAAGAATGAAGGAGTATCCTACCAAATCAAAAGCCATCAAAGGAAAGAGACACACGTAATGCTCTGTTTAACCATTTCCCACTGTGTTATCTGAAGCCACCAGCATAATAATTCACACATTTATACGAGTAAAAGGAGCACCAGTAGAGAATTAATGTAAAAATGCATAGCCTCATATAATATTTCCTCCCATGCCAGGAGTGTGGTATTTATACAGTTACAGTAGATCATTGGATGAAAGTACAACTTGTGAGAATACTGAAAATGTGGTTGTTTTTAGAGCTGGAAATTGGCATTGCTCAGACTTGATCCTGAAGAACAAGCTACATCAATACAAAACTGTATGAGGCTGAAAAAAGGCCTCAAAAGAGGAAAAATGCACCCACCCACTCTATAATTACGATCTTGACCTCTAATGTAAAGGCTGAGTTAATTGTGGGTCTGCAGGTCAGTCAGAGGCCTCAGCTACTTTTATTATGTATATATTTATATATATGTATCTATATAGACAGAATTCAGTTGCTACATTCTTTTCCTCGACCAGATAAGAACTACATTTTCATACCTGATTTTTCTGAGTTATTTAATTGTTTTTATTTACCTCTTTTATTCTGTTTAGCAGAGGACAATAGTTCTAAATGACCCTGTGACCATGAAAGTTGATGTAAGCAAAAAATAAAATGCTTTTGGCTTTGAAAAAAAAAAAAAAAGAAAGTTGGCTCAAATTCAGGCTGTGTGTACTTAACATTCTCCAAAATGTTGCAGATGGGTTGAATGGAAGGCTGATTTTGATAAATGATTCCAACTCTGAAGCCACAATGCAATACTTGTAAATTCTTTTGAGATGATTAGACCGGTGGTTTAGCATCTATCATTTGAGATAGACTGGCATGATAATGGCTGCGGATAACTCATCGCACATCCCTGCTATTACTCTTCCTCTGGTATGGCTGGTGTCGCTGACAGTCAGCTGCCCATCTTGGTGAGTCTGGTGCTATAATTTTTTATTAAAAGAAGGAAAAACTGCTTTTCAGAGGAGCCTTAATCTAAGGGAATAGCTACTTAATTCCCTTGTACACGTGAAAGGACCAAATCAGAGCTGGGTTGTTCAGGTTTTTTTTCAGTTTGTATTTATGTCTCTGAGGTCACATTCCTAGATCTCATGCACAAAACTGGAAAAACTGCAGAAAAACTTCCTTGGCTGCAAAGTTGTCATGGAAAATAACCTTATATGTTCATCCTCTGTTTGGATTCCCACGAGACATTGTGTAGACCATTTGAGATGATGGTTTCATTTACCTCCCTCTCCCTGACCTGTCTCCTTGGCTCTCGGTGTGGTTGCCCTCTGGGGAGGTGGTAGGTGGTGCAGGCAGGTTGCCGTCCCTCTGGAGCCAGCGCTTCCCAACACATGGCTCCGTGGCCACGCAGGTGCCAGGAAGGTGCAGGAGCCAGAGGGATTTTCCGTCTACAATCTGATAGTGGACCCTCAAGTCCCCTTCTCATCACCGTTGCTGAATCTCCACTCTCCGGGGGGAAGATTTATATTCTCTTGACATGGAAGAGTTAAACGAGGGGGAAAAAAAGACTTTTACACAGCCCTGTAAAAGTCATGTTTTGCTGGCAAACGGCAGCAAACTTGCTAGGCTTTCTTCATTAGAGTTTTGCCATTTAAGCCATCAGCGTCATTTTGTGAGGACATCAAACATGTGTACGCCAGATGCCGGCAACGCAGAGCGGCACTAAGGACCTGACTCAACTTAACAATAATCTGCGGACAGCGGGTGTGAACCTGAGCTGGGCCAACACCTCATCAGACTGCATGGCTAATTGATTTCAAAATTAGAGTTGGTATTTCTGAACAATAATCTTAAAAGGCAGCAATAAAATACATCAGAATCCTTTGAGCTAGCCAAGCTTTCATCCAAATGGCTTATTACAAAGAGCTGGCACACCTGAACTTTGGCATAGACAAATAAATCCCAAAACAGTAAATGGAAACCACATTTGGCACTGAAGGTTTGTCAAGAGAAGTTTGTAGTCATCAGGAAACAAGATTTTGGATTTTTTTTTCCTTAGTGGCAGGAAATCATTCACTGGATGTATTTTACTCCAACTGCTGTGATTTATGCAATGAAAACACAGGTAGTGTTGAGGAGAATGCTCTTTTTTTTTTCTTTTTTTTTTTTCCTTCTTTTTTTTACCATTTCGCAATCTTCAGGATCCCAGAAGCGCTAAAAGCACAGCAAGGGTTACAGTTATCCCAACAGTGATAACTTAATTGCATCTGTCGGCCTCCCTCTTTGAACTTTGAACTGCTGGTTTGTGGCATCATGGTCCAAAAGGATTTAGATCTGACTTTTGTGTGGCTACAATAAATTATACCCAAGTATCTGAGCAATGCCTGGAATCTTATCTTAAAGGCAGGATGAGGCATCTCACTTAAGGGATGGTATAAATTTGGAATACAAATCTTTCCAGGAACTAGCATTTCAGACCAGGTAGGAAAGATTGTTTTTTCCTTCACAATAGGTTCAATTATAAGAAACTCCAGAATACGTAAATAAACCATTAATTTCCTGAAATATTTCCTGAAAAAGTGGCTCCTGAGAACAACTTAAAGATAGGACTGAAGAAATCTGTGAAGTCAGAGGCTGAGCTGTGAAGTACCTGAATCCATTTGGATTCCTTGGCTCTTTCTGTTGTTTGTAAATATTTTTATACATTTTAATGTGATGAATAAAGATGTAATAGTCTGAAGGCAATTGCAGCTTTCATCATTAGTTAGTCTAAGTGAAATGTAATCCACTGCTTGATTACTAGCTTTGTGTTTAAAATTGGTGGTTAAATTTTACAATTCTGAAAGTCTCGGCCTGAATTTGTGATAACTGAGGTAGTTCTGTTCATGGTTTTGAGTAATTCTGAGCTGTACCATTTCTTTTCATGTTAGTACAGTGACAAACTTAACTCAAAATATGAGTCTTGATGGTACGTGTTACACCTTCACAGACAGTCCTAAGACAACTCCAGAATTATACATTATTTTTCCAAAGGACATAAGCAGCCTTTTAGCTGCGCACCTGACAGATGTGGTAAGCTCAGCTTTAGATGCTTCAAAATACTGTTGTTTTTTTTTTTCTTTCAGTTTATGTCTAATTACAGTTTTCTGGCACAATCTGACTCTCATCTCACTCACAACGTGAGTCTCCAGATGGATCCCTGGATTTTCACTGGCTTATTCCTACAGGCAAAACTGGCCTGTGCCATGCCAACTTTCCAATTATATGGGGCCCAATTCAGTTATAGATGTTTCAGACCAGCCTAATTCTATTACCTGCCAATCTGCTGCTGCCAGCTGATAATCAGTCCTTGAAGGTTCATCTTGCCTTTTTGAAAAACTTTGCTGCCCTCACTGTTACGTCTCTTGATCTTGCCAATATATTATTGTGCCTCCAATGGGGATGTGAGAGTGCCTTTTAGTTGCCTATTGCATTTTAGCCATGATTAATTTTAGGCATGTTCTTGGGTTGTACAGGTTGGGGGTATGTGGGGCAACTCACACTTTGAGCCATTAATTAAGAACAAGATTGCTTGTCTTGGTATTCTAGCCTAGTAAGAGGTGCTGAAATAATGGAGACTTTTATAAAATATTATATATTATGGGCAGCTTTTGGTAGAATAACCCAGGTTTCCCACATCCATGCACATATTGACTTAATTTCTTAGCTGCTGATGGCCATCTACTTGTCTTTAAAGTAAAGGATAAATTAACCTAAATGTCTAACATGCAAATAAAGACTAATGGGGCAGATTTAGACCTCTTTTACATCTACCCAAAGCAACCAGGGTTGCATAGGTGCAAACAAGGGCAGATTTGCCCTGAAATGTGTGCACTGCTCATAACGACACTTCCCTTTGCTTGGGTGGTATCCAATCAAGGGGCTTGTGTTGGAAAAATTGAATAAGAGGCCGACATTTGTAACTTAATTCCGGCACATGGCTCTTCGTGTTTTCCTCCTGCTTCTCCGTGTAGTCGTATGCAAAGCGAAAGAACACATCAAAGTGACACAAATGGCGTAACAAAAAAATCTGTCTGCAAAGTCCCGCGCCAGCTGGTGCTCTCGCATGGTTTCGATTAGGGTCCGGAGAGCGCTGGGGCTGGACCACCGCGGGAGAAAGAGCTGAGGGGACACGGGGAACGTTCCCATGCACGGCGTGAGACGGGCACCTGGGTCAAATTAATGCAGGGCTTATCCACTGTGAAAATTCACAGGGTTTAATGGCTCCTCTTACCTGTGAAGGGGTGGTCTAGTTATAGGACTCCTGTTCAGAGCCCGATGTGGAGAGGCAGATTTCAGGCTTTTGTGTTAATGTTAATGTTAAAGGTCAAACTCTATAGTAAGAGGCAAACAGGTGGGAATCAGAGTACAGCAAACAGAAAAATACAGCAAAGGATGAGTTCCTCAGCTTCCATTCATTTTTCGGGTTTTGAAAAGCAACTTGGGCGTTCCCAAATCTGTTTTCAAAACAAAACTGTTCTTATGGCAATGAGGAAAAATGATGCAGTGTATTCCTGCTGTATTTTGCAGGTTTATTTTATTCTAGAGAAAGGTAACGATAGGTGTGTGGTGTCCGTACTTCTGTGTAGTTAAAGGCTTTCCCCCTATTTATATCTTAAACTATGCAATGACACTTCATTATAGTAAGGTTCTCTATTTTCTCAAAGTTTGGTCACTCTGTATCTTCCTTTGATGTCAAAATATCAAAGAGGATTGTGCTGTACTTAAAGGTTCTTCACCGAGGACCCAGCAGAACCCGTAGAGAGGACCTACCCACTAGCAAAATAAAAGCTTGGCTGTATCATGGAGTTTTAAGAACCCACTTCAGATCCCTCAATAGTCCCATTATCCGTCCGGCACGGGGAGAGGCAATCAGCAGGTTGCCAAACTCTGATGCTGCAGTTAAAATAGCTCCGGATTAGGGTTTGTTTGTTTGCTTTATCCATGCATTAGTCTTTGATAACAATGTCACAAACAAGGCTGGGCTTGTCTTCTATATGGAGATGGATGAACCGGCTGCCTCCCAAACTAGGCAGGAATTTGACCAGATAACGGGAGGGAAATCAGAAAGTAACTGGAATTTTTACAGGGATGCTTCGACACTGTTGGTACCTCCCGGGGTGGTTGGGCTGCTGGCTGGAGCAGGTCCCTGGGTTGGTGCTGGCACTGCTGGAAGAGCCATGGGTACCATGGCATTCCCAGCTGGCTCCCCAGCATCCCAAAGAGCTGTGATGTGGCCCGCGTGGCCAACAGCAAACTGGGCTGGGCTGTGGTGCCACCGCTTTATCTGTGGTGATAAGGGAGCAGCTTTGGGGCTGTAGGAAGACCGTTGTCTTATTGGTACATGTAAAGCAAAAGTCTTGCCAATAAGCTTTTACACCTATTAAATATCATACTTAATCTGACATTTGCATACATAACTCTCTGTCAGTATCTCAGAGATAACATTTGATTTTTCTTTCCAATTTTCAATGAGTGTCAACCTACCCATACAAAAAGCAGAAATGAAGCAGAGGGACAGAGGAAATGAAGCAGCTCCAACAGGGATTTAAATAAACTGCTGAGTTGGAAGGTAGGCAGAAAAATCTGAATAAATAGATTCTCCTTTGGAAGAATAAAGATTTGAGGATTGCAAATTACTACTATTTAATATAACTCAAAACCCAGCTTGAACACTGAAATCTGTAACTGCAGATAGAAACACATACAGTGGTACATAATGATTAATGAATGTGTAATTGCCCAGAAATTAACCCCTAAAGAGAGCGCTACAGCATCACCACTGCTGTGGTATAGGAAATTTGGGAGGGAGGAGAATTATATGACTCTACAAATAAAAATCCCAAAGGAAAAGAACGAAGCAGACATGACAACAGCTGTGGAGAAAATATTTGAAATAACACTAGAGAGATACGATATATGGATATACCACATGAATAAAATACTACATTGAGAAAGCTGCATCTCTCTCCATCATCGACCGCATGTGTGTGCCACAGAGTGGCCTGGCCTCTCAAAACCACGTCACCAACCTGCTGGTCTGAAGAAAAGCATCCACCTTACAGAAAGACAGTGTGTTAAGAAGAGTGCTGATGACTTTTACTTGGATCAGAAGGGATAAATTGTCATGTAGGCACTAAAAAAATATTTTTTTTTTCTACCAAAAACTCTCAGCTACTGTAAAATGTCTGATACAGCTCCGCTGACTTCAAGGAAGCCGTTCTAATTTGTGCCAGCTGAGGATGCTGGTGGCAGCGATGAAACAGGACCAAGAAAGATAGTTTGAAAGTGGAGTAACATAAAAAGAGACAATAATGAGGACACCAAATTATCTGATGTGTGGTAAGAGGACTATAACGTCAAGATTAAACAACATGCTGATTGATATGCCTAATTCTAAGCATATTATTTTCAGAATTGATTTAAATTTTCTAGGTACCACTTCATCTCTCTTGCTGTGGAAATCAATCTATGCCATTTTTCTCCTTCTGTAGCCTCATTTTTCCTTCTTTGTCCAGCATTATCAAACCATGCCACAAACTCAATTAGGCTGTTGTGATGCCAAAACCTGCCGTCCTGGCAAAATGTATCATGCAGCATATCTAGGTAAGTGAATTAAAAGAGCATCTGAGCAGGTATCTGGTGTGTGTCATGGTTCATTCTTCCATAATAAACTACGTTCCCCTTCCCATTCATTTGTCAATCATAGTAACTAAAGATTATTATTTGCTGTACATACGTGACACCAGCAATTTGCAAAGTCTGTTGGCAAGAAAATCAGGTTAGAATGACAGAGTGAGAAATTAAGCAGAAGTCTGATGTAATTAGCTGCAACAATCAGTGCTCTAATTTCTGATTTATTGTTTCCTGTTTTCCTGCTGCTTTCAGTCCATGCATACTGTATGTGCTTCATATAGGTCAAACAATTGCCTTATCAGTCCTGGCAAACCAAGAGGTCAGAGTTAACAATATTTATTTAAACATGCAGGATGCTTCCCACTGCAATTAGGAAATAACTATTACTAATAGGTCTTTGGCGCTATTTCCTCATTTATACAAATTTGTAAAGAAATAGAGGGGAGAGGGAATTCAGATTTCGGACTTCTTCACAGACATTTCTTGCAGATAGATTTACTTGACCAGTAGCCTTTTGTTTTGTTAAACCGGCCACATTGAATTGAATTGCACCCAATGACAATATGACAACAAGATATTGATGTGGAATATTTACATGTACATATGTCAGTTTAATAGCAATGTGGTATATTTTGCATTATTTAATGCCAGATCGTCAAAAAAAAAAAGAAAAAGAAAAAGAAAAAGACTATCCAAGTCTTGTTCCCTCTGAAATCAATGCGAGTTTTGCTCCTGACAGTGATGGGGTTATGACTTGGCCCCATAAATTTGTTCTGGCTGCCTTGTTTCACATCATACAGGCTACAAAGTCTCTGGATGAGCAATCCAGGACTGTGCATAATTTACTTGCACATAGTTCTCGCAATTCCGGTAGGAATTCACATGACTGGGTGTTTTGTTTGGAAATCTGCACAGTAAATTTTGCATCTCACCAGAAATACTCAACACCTCAGGTAACAGGCACACCGTCAGAAAATGTGAAGCTGGGAGAGACCCTCAGAGGTCCTCTAGTCTGGCCTCTGAATTATTCCTAAAAATAAATTAGAATTAAACCATTCCTGACGGAAAGCTGGCCTAGCCCATCCTTTTAAAACTCCAGACATGGAGATCCTACAACCTCCTCATGTAATCTATTTCCCTGCTTACTCCAGCACCCTTACGGAGAGATAACGGGGGGAAAATTCCAACTCAAATACCCTTGTTGCAAATTAACCCCACTACTTAATTCCCTTCTTATAGCAGACATAGAGAGTAATTTAATATCTTTTTTCTTTGCAGTAGACTTTTACACAGTTATGTCACGTCTCTTCTTAGTCTTTTCTTCTCTAAAATAATCCATTGTAGCCCTTGTTCCTTGAAATCCACATTTTGTTGGCCTCTCCTAATTTTTTTTTGATCTGTGCTGAACGTTGCCCAATCTTGCTAGAGCCATTGCAAACCCAGGTGCTGCACGTACAGCTCTTGTGTTTATACTTCACATTGTGATATTTGCTTTATTGAAACATTAAGATGCTTTTGACTCGTGTGATACTCTACAACATCCAGCTTCTTCTCTGTAGGACTGCTATCTAGGCACAGGTCGTTCCTCATACGGTATTTGTGAGGCTGATTCTTCCTACTTATATGTTTTATTTGCCTTGATTGGATTGCTTTCTTTTTATTACAGCCTCTTTCTCCCATTTGTCTTGCTTATTTTGAATTCTAACCTTCTCCTCCAAAATGCTTGCGCTCCTCCCAGCTTGGTATCATATAAGAATTTAATAAACTCACTGCCTGTTGGACCACCCAGGGAATTAATGAAATGACTGCACACTAAGAGGCTCAAGACAGATTTCAGTAGACAGAGCCTTTAAACATGCTGTTTTCCAGTCTCTTCTGCACCCTCATCACAGTAGTGTCAGGTAGAAAAGTTATTTTCCTGTTTTGTTTGTTGTTTCTTTTTTTTTCAATAAGGCTAGTATGAATGCAAAACAAAACAAAACAAAAAAACCACCTGAGGTTTTACCCTGCTGTTGTCAATGCTAATCACAGACTACTTTTGAAAATTAAAAAAAAAACAACTAATTGGATTAGGACAATTTAGAAAGTAAAGCTTGAACTTAAATAAGGGGAATCTCTGCATGGATGGAAGATGGTGGAAAACTTCAGAGTCTGGGTATTACTGATCTATTTGAAGTAGTTTTTTATAACCAAACTTTAATGATTTTCTGTTTTGAGCTTTTTAGTTTGAATGAACTAAAAAATGGTCTCTTACATCTATTTACTGGTTTCTTGTATGTGCTTCTCCTGTTACTATTCCTGGGTTACTCTGTGTCTCTCTGTAAAGGCTCCTGTGTGGACTGAAGGTTGCGCTCATAGGATAAAGTTTTTTTCTCCATCTGAAAGGAAATTACCGTCTATTCAGACTTTATAAGTATTGTTTTCTGTACTTTATTTTTTTTTTTAATTTAATTTTTAAATCGTTAATTTTATTCCCTTTTTTTTTTTTCCATAATAACTCTTTTCCTTGAAGTACACCACACAGCCTGCGTTACAAAGCTGGAAATGGAAGTTGCCCAACAGTTTTGCTCAAAGTTCTGTAACATGGATGAACACATGGGCTGAGAACTTCTTTATGAGCTCACATTGCCCAGATTGAATTTTTCTTTTGGCTGGTTAATATTCCCTTAAGGTTTGGTCTTGTTGCTGTTACTATCAATGGGAAATCTCTCATTAAGTTAAAAGGGTGTGGAATCAGGTCTTAAAAAAATTGTATTGAAACATGACATGGTTATAAATGCTAGTAAAACTTGCAAGAGGGATCCTTCAATGGCCCTGAGAATTCAGGGCTGACCGGCACCAGCATGTGCTTTCTGAAAAAGGGCAATGTGCTGAAATGTCGCAAAATCCCTGCCCGTTCCCTATCCTCCTGGAAGTTAAGAGAAGTGTGGAGGAAACTCGTGCACTAAGGATGGATAACTGCCCATGGAGCATGTGTGTTTGGTTGGATTCCAGCACACGTTCAGGAGCTTTCTAAGACACCTTGAAGGCTGGGGTGGGGTCCAGGTGCTCACCCCCATTCCTGGGCTGGGATGTGAGCGGTGACAATGACCAGACCTCAGACTGGAAGATGACCTGAGCAAGCACCAGGAAACCCACCCAGGCAATAAGGGAGATGTAGTGCTTTCCAGTCTGTACAGTGAAGGAAGACTCTGGAGGTCTCCAGAGGACCCCAGAGCACAACGGACTCACAGTTTAGACACACAGATACAAGGCAAGCTCAAGCGATGCTTTAGCTTCTCCTTTGGTCTACTCTAATGAATAATATCTTCCAGCATTTCTGGGTGTTTCTGGTGTCTCTGCTTGTTTCTGATTGACCGCCGCTACCTAGAATGCTTATGATCTTGGAAACTTATTAGTATTACTTACTTCTTTTGCATATCACAGCCCTTGATAAAGATGAAGAGCTTAATTCATCATTACTCACACATCAAAGTTTGGGTAAAAAAGGGATAGCACAGCTAGGAGTTAGCTGTCAAATGTGCATGTGTGAAGGTACTGTGGGAAAATATCACCATGCTGCTTTGCTGGTTATCATTCAAGGATATAGGAATATATCTTAAACTTTCCTGGGACCACAGACTAAACCGCTGTAAGAGCACATATAAAGCTGGTTTTATTTCCTGTGACTGACAGTTCTTTGCGAATTGACATCTCAGCCAAATGTTCAGCCAACATCAATCGTTGCAGCTTCCCACAAGCCAATTTACAGCACCTTACAGTAGGTGGAGAGAGCTGTAGGATATCACAAAGATAAAAGGCACACTTATATAAAAAGAAATCCTTTGCTCATATCAGGCTGGTCAAAATGAAAGGAATTGTTTCCTGCAAAAAGAGTAGCCTCTTGGCCAAAAAGTACTTTTGTTAAGAAAATCATTGCCAAAACCCCTCCCTTTAAATTAGTTCTATAGTATTTTTTAACAACTGTTTCTTCATAATGCAATTGTTTCTGGCTTTGGGCCTCCTGTTCTCCACCGTCTTTGCTCCCCAATACTGAAAACCCTGGCACATTGGGTAAGAGGTCGTTAAATGGAGAAATTTAGAAATGCACGTTGTCAAATTATGACTTCTACAAGACATTCCAGTGACATTTGCCACTTCTAAAAAAAAGGTCAGAGGTTACACAGAGCAAAACCTGTGGCCCTCTCTAAGAGCTTCTGCTTAGGAGCCCCGTGGGTCCGGTGGAGTCGGGGTTTCTTGTTCGGACACAGGCCAGGGAAAGAAGTCAGAATACAGAGTGTCATTGTCACCAGATACTGTAATTTAAAAGGACCAAGATCCACAAATACTGACATCAATTGTGTCCTAACATTCAACTGATCAAATTTGTAGCATTTTTACTGCCATGGACTAAAAGCCCTAAGAATTAGTATTTTGGCTTCCAGTTAAAACAAAAGAAGCACTTATGACTTGCTGGCCCCACTGTATGTATGCCCTTGGTTAAGGTTGAAGCTAAGCACATGCTTCAATGCTCTGATGCATCAGTAACATTTTTTATAAAAGAAATATAAAAGAAATAGGTAATTATTTCAACAAAATTAACAATTTCCATTCATAGCCAATTATTTGCAGCAAATGTAAATCTAATGTGACATTTTGAGTATGGCACTTAAATTGAAAGTTTGTGGCTGATAATCATTGCCCAGATTATTAATTCTGGATATTAGTTTAATTTTCTATGATTTCATGAAAGTGTCAACCCAGCAGTGTTACGGTCGGCAACCATCCCAATATTTATGTCTACCAAATTTTTAGTGGACAAGTTTTTGGGGATTTTTTTTTTTTTTTTCACCTGAAAGTGAGTTAATCTTACATATTTGCTCCAAAATATCAGTGCTAATTTTCCTCACCAGTTAATTTGGGGAACAGAAAGTATAACGTGGGCTCAGTCCCCCTTGTTTGATAATTTAATACCGATATTACTTACGTTATTAGTTTTACTGGTAAATCAAGGAGCAAGTTGCCGGAATCCAGCTGTGACCCCAGGGCAGGAACTTTCTGCCGGCTGTCACCTTCTGACAGTTGGGGCTGTTAATTACCTCCAACAGCCGGAGCACAAGCACCTCTCTGTCTGCCAGCTGGCAGCCCCCGCCCCGCGCTGGCAGCCTACGAAGATTTAAAACCTGTAACAAAAGGCTGCTATGTAAACAGTTTATTGTATAATACACAATGGCAGAGCTAGACCCACACCAGGAATCAAAGGCGGCCTCTGGGCTCCTGAGTTGTTCGGGTTGGACCCGCTGGGAGCCCATGATCACCCTGTCCCATCAGGCGGCCACAAAACATGAAGTCCCAGGTGAGCCCTCCTCAGGCTCTGAATCCAGAGATAGAATCATAGAATGGTTTGGGTTGGAAGGGACCTTAAAAATAATTTCGTTCCATCCCCCTGCCCTGGGCAGGGACACCTCCCACCAGAGCAGGTTGCTCCAAGCCCCCTCCAACCTCGCCTTGAACCCCTCCAGGGATGGGGCAGCCACAGCTTCTCTGGGCAACCTGGGCCAGGCTCTCACCACCCTCACACCAAAGAAGTTCTTCCCCACATTTCATCTCCATCTCACCTCTTTCAGTGTCAAACCCTTCCCCCTCCTCCTATGGCTCCCCTCCCTGACCAAGAGTCCCTCCCCATCTCTCCTGGAGCCCCTTGAGGGACTGGAAGGGGCTCTAAGGTCTCCCCGGAGCCTTCTCTTCTCCAGGCTGAACCCCCCCATCTCTCTCAGCCTGTCCTCACAGCAGAGGGGCTCCAGCCCTCCCAGCATCTCTGTAGACTCCATAGGTCCATGTCCTTCTGATGCCGGGGGCTCCAGAGCCCAACCAAGTGTCTGAATTGTTGCAGTGCCATGGGACTATACCAATTGTTTTAACATGGGAAAACAACACAGCACGACTTTAATTGCCTGGTGACGTGCCAGTTAGCAGCCTAGAGGAACTGCAAAAATCATCTCTGAGGTTTTCTTCTCAGAAAACACATGCAGGCTTCATAAGCGTGTTCTCAGATCCCTGAAAAGGGAAAGGACCAAGAAGTGGTTTGGTTTTCAGCTTCTAGAAGAAGTTATTTCTTTTGTCTTCTTTATATGTCTTTACTTGTCAACCATTTAAGTTTAGAAAACTGAGACACCCTAAGCAAGGGTCAAAGATGGTACCCAAACCCTTTTGATAGCTTCAGCTGAGGGATTCAAGCCCTTGCCGAGAGTCAGAGTTGAGTCACAATCAGTCCCAAGCCTGAGAAGGTTCAGGCCCCATCTCTCTTTTGCCTGGAGAGCAGCCCCATAATTTCCAGGTGAGCTTAGACCACCGCAGACCTAGAACTGCAAAACTGATGATATTAAAGAGAGCAAGAAGGAGCATAACCATGGACCAGGATGACAGCCTTCCCTGGCAAGGAGGTCATCTGGATCGCACCCCTTTCCCCTGTAATGCTTGACTGTTTTACGTGCTGGCTGCTCGGTGCAATAAGAACAAAAAATTACACATATTATATATATATATTATATATGATATAATAATATAATATAAATAGGACAGAAATTTGTGGAGTTTCACGGTCCTGAGGTAACACCAAAATCACGAGTTATCTCACAATATCCAATTGTGCATATAAAAATTTTAATTTATTAAAATAAATTAACATATAGTTAAGGAATATACTCATATAGTTAAGGAATATGTTTTGAGAGTGTTTGGACATTTGCTATCTCTATGTCATACTTAGGCAAAGCATAGTAATACTGGTGGTAAGCCAGATCTTCCTGGGGCTTTTAAATAGTGTCATTAGAGCAGATGAAATCATTCTTGAACTGTAAAAAGCAAGTGGAGCAGCAAACTTTGCATTTCAGGATAGGAAATGAGTGAAAAATAGATTTGTAACAAAATTATTGCTGTGGAAATGATTTTGAGTCCACATTATAGAGCACTCTGTCTCTGTCTCAATAGGTTTTTACTCAAAATCAAAACAATCTATTCATACCTTGCTATAAATATTATTTCTCACATGGAAATTAAATTTCATGTCAGTGGTATGTTTTCCATAGATGTCACAATATTGCTTAATAAATTTATTACAGGAAATATGGCAGTTTATGCCCTTTAAAATGACTACTAGAGAAAAAGAACTATTCTTGGCCTAGAGAAAAACAGTTACCATTGAACTAGCGAGTCCTAGGGACTTCCATTTGCAAGAAGTAAGAATAGCAGCCCGAGTACCACCTGCCTGGTCTGCTGGCTTTGAAATGCATCTAAGCCGGAGATGTCCACGTTATTTTTAAAAAAGAAACATCTGGGAATGGCTTTTATATCGCTACGGAGCACGCAATTTCACTCCTGTTCTTGCAATTTGTGTGTTCCTGACAGATGTTTCAAAACTACAAGCTTAAAGAGGCTTAATGTCACCATATCTGTTAGGACCAAACAAATCATGAAGTAGGATGTACCAAATTGTGGGTTTGGCCACGATGGAGCTCCCCAGGATTTACACCAGTACAAGTGGGAGTAAAGCTTGGTCCAGTGACTTCAACGCATAAGGCTGGAAGGATTGCTAAAATGTGTATGCATTCTGAAGTTTGAAACGTAATGTACAAGAAAGACAAAGTAACTTTAAATCAGTGTTTTATATGATTTATACATATGGAGCATTGCCTACACATCCTTCGCGCATTACTGTTGGAGGATGTTTTGCAGGTGATGCCCAGAAATGCAACCAAGTGCTGCTATAAAATCAGCCAACCTTCACCACTGAGCTAAAGCAAGGTCTGTTTTGCTGCCATTCATAGAATCATAGAATTGTTCAGGTTGGAAAAGACCCCTGGGATCATCGAGTCCAACCATCAACCCTACTCTACAAAGTTCTCCCCTACACCGTATCCCCCAGCATCACATCTAAACGACTCTTAATTCCCCTCCCCGGAGCTGTGGCAAACCTTTTCCCAGGTCCCATTCCTGCCGATGACTCCCTTCTCTCCCGGTTCACGGCGTCACTGCTGGCCCCGTGGCCGAATCTGCCCCTCATCGCTCGGATGCTCCCTGGGACCTGGGGAAACATCAGTGGGAGGTACCTGGTATCTATCACCAGCAGTCCCACTGTCAGACAACTGACTGCAGCAGTGCCGTTTTGAACTGATTTTACAAAATTTTCTATGGTTTTCACGGATCAGAAGCACCCTGCTAGTATTGCATTTTTTTTTCATTTGAATAAACTTGTGTTTTGTTTGGCAGTTAAATTAGCAAATATAGAAATATGTCAGCACGAATGTTTTTTCACATTTTAACATGTTACTTAACGTATTTTCTACAAAGGATATTTTTTAGCAAGTCTATTGCCTTCTAGCCCTTTTCTTGTAATAATCACTGAAAGACAATTTCTCCTGCTCAAAGGTATTTGTCTTCCCGTCTCCTTTCTAAAAATTATTTAATTTGATTTCTCTACAACATTTCTTCTAGAAAATCTTTACGGTCACTTTGGCAGTTTCATCATTTCATTGGGAAAATTCATAATATTTTATTAATTACATTTTTCTTTTTTTTTTTTTCTTTTTTTCTTTTTCCTAAAACAACCAGGTATCACGGTCTATTTCCTAAACACAATGCTGGGTTTTTAAGAAGGTCTGATATTTGAGGCCTTTCAAATTGCTTAAAATTTCAAGCTTCATTTTTTCATTCCTATAATTTCTTTTTTCTTTGAGGTTTTGGGTTTTTTTTAAATGATGGCAACCCCCTGCCTNCGGCGTCACTGCTGGCCCCGTGGCCGAATCTGCCCCTCATCGCTCGGATGCTCCCTGGGACCTGGGGAAACATCAGTGGGAGGTACCTGGTATCTATCACCAGCAGTCCCACTGTCAGACAACTGACTGCAGCAGTGCCGTTTTGAACTGATTTTACAAAATTTTCTATGGTTTTCACGGATCAGAAGCACCCTGCTAGTATTGCATTTTTTTTTCATTTGAATAAACTTGTGTTTTGTTTGGCAGTTAAATTAGCAAATATAGAAATATGTCAGCATGGTTGTTTTTTCACATTTTAACATATTATTTAACATATTTTCCACAAAGGATATTTTTTAGCAAGTCTATTGCCTTCTAGCCCTTTTCTTGTAATAATCACTGAAAGACAATTTCTCCTGCTCAAAGGTATTTGTATTCCCGTCTCCTTTCTAGAAATTATTTAATTTGATTTCTCTACAACATTTCTTCTAGAAAATCTTTACGGTCACTTTGGCAGTTTCATCATTTCATTGGGAAAATTCATAATATTTTATTAATTACATTTTTCTTTTTTTTTTTTTTCTTTTTTTNTTTTTTTTTTTTTCTTTTTTTCTTTTTCCTAAAACAACCAGGTATCACGGTCTATTTCCTAAACACAATGCTGGGTTTTTAAGAAGGTCTGATATTTGAGGCCTTTCAAATTGCTTAAAATTTCAAGCTTCATTTTTTCATTCCTATAATTTCTTTTTTCTTTGAGGTTTTGGGTTTTTTTTAAATGATGGCAACCCCCTGCCTCCATCCCTTCTTTTTGCCCCATGTTCCCATCAGCTGTACCTTTGTCATATTCCTGTTTCCCACCAATCGCTTCCTGCGGGCAGTTTCATGCCTGTGAGAGGTCCCACCCAACTTAATTGCTCTGCTGGAGTTCATCAAGGTGTCACTAACGATGCAGAACCCTCAGCACATGGAGCGTGTGTTCCTTGGCACCATGAGCCCATCACAACCTGTGATGGGAGCGAGCCTGGGGGTATGATGGTCCTCTCCTATCAAAATTCTTCACTGGAGATTAGAGGAGATGTAGCCAGTGGGGGAGGAATTCTTGAATTTCCCTTCTTTTTGTGCTTTCCAGCACTGCAGAGCAGAGGGAAGGGAAGGAGAGAGAGGTTCAGGAGGAAGAGGCTTTGCTCAGGCTTCCTTTGATCTGCTCCAGGTGAAGCTTTTCTGACCCAGGCAGAGCAGATCAAAGAAAGACGCCAGAATACAGAGCACTCGAGTATTTCATGACTGTAGAAAATACTGCCACAAAAGTGCCCCTTTTTTTATTTTGAAAATGTGCTCACCTTACATATAACCTGTCATGGCACTTATTACCAAAACCAGATGATCACAAACTATTGATTATTTTACATACCTCCGTCAGGAAGGCATTAGCCGTGTAGTGTCCCACATAAAAAACCTGTGACGGGTACATGTAGAGTGCGATAAAACCAGCCAAAACAAATGATAACAAACCGCACACCTATTTTATTTCTAAAAAAAAAGTCATTGCTGTGAGACATTCTAATTTTGAATCTTCAGTTACCCAGTGACCAGTAGAAGATTTCCCTTGCAATGGACTGGGGGGCACAAGGGGCTGGGAGGGGACACAGCCGGGACCCCAACTCACCACAGGGACATTCCATGCCATGGGACATCATGCTTAGGGTATAAAGCTGGGGGAGAAGAAGGAAGTGGGGGGACACTGGAAGTGATGGTGTTTGTCTTCCTAAGTCACCATTCCATGATGGACCCCAGCTTTCTTGGGGAAGGATGAGTCCCCACCTGCCATGGGAGCAGGGAATGGATTCCTTGTGTGGCTTTGCTTTTGCTCAACCTCTTAAACTTTATTTCATTTTTATCTCAACCCATGAGGTTTTTCCTCACTTTTAAGATTCTGCCCCCCATCCCACCAGGGAGAGGGAGCAAGTGGCTGCGTGGTCCTATCTGCCAGCTGGGGTTATACCCCAACCTGTGCTAAGCTCTGTGCTGCCTTCTTTATGACTATAATTAGGTAATTTTCTGCCCCAAAGATGCCTCTAAACAACGTCTTATCCTTCTGATTGCCTTCCTGCCTAGTGAGCAGCCCCACCGAGCTCCACTGACTCATGGTGGACCTCGTCAGGGTTTCTCACAGAGCTCACACATCACCCGCGGGACGCTTCCTTCATCACCAGCCATGGGAGCACCCCCTTGGCTGAAAAATTCCCGACAGCCTTACGGAGGTGGTTTGCTGGTTCTTCTTTCCACGCCTGGAGTGAGTGGGAAGGAGCAGGGAGGGATCGCGGGTTCCCCTCCCAGCCAGAGAGAGGGTGCCATCTACTGAGGCACTCGGCAGCTGCTGTGCTGCGAGCCTGGCCCCAAAGCTCGTCAGACCAAAATAAATCTACGTGCGTGACGAAACTCATTAAAAAAAGATCATTTCAGGAATGTTTCAGCATTTGTTCACATCGCTGTGTCGTTCCCTTTGCTGTGCGCTAAGGGCAAGGGAGAAGCTTTGTGGCGAGCAGGGCTCTGAGGCAAAAGGTCATTTTGGTACTTATGCTTTAAAATAAAATTAATTATATAAATCCCTGCCTTTTACGCTGTTATAGGGTGAGATGAACTGGGTAGTTACGGTATAGTCATTTCACTTGTTAACCCTGAATTTACTCCATCTATTTTTATGGAATCTGGAGTTTCTATTAAACCTTTGTTAAAATCCACTTCATGCTGATGGTTACACGGTGAATTATCATTCTGTGCCACGCGTGGAACCTCAAACCCATTATCCTGGAAACAGATTGCAGAACTATTTCTGCTAATACTTTTATCTGATACTACAAAATCCATCACTGTGACGTTCTGTATAACAAGGGTCACAAATAAACAGCATATTTTCCCCTTGCAAGAAGCTTTTTGGAGGTTGTCTTCGAGCGCTTTTGTCGGTGTGTTTGTCTCAAGAGCCAGATCTGCCTTTTGCAGAGCAGACTCCTTTCGTTATCTGGTGGTATCTGTCTTCTTTAATGAGAAAAGGGCACTAAAGATGCTGGAGAGACAGAGCAAATGCCTCTGTGTGTGACTGTGAGTAAATCACGGGCTGTGTGTAAGCCCAACACATGCTTTCTGTTGGTAATCCACAGGGGAGTGTACTAATCATGCGTTTCTACTGCTGCTCCATGTATCCAAACATTTGACCAGGTAAAATTATTGGGGATGTCAGGGAAAAAGATATATTTGCTGTGCTTGCTTTCACCTCATCTCAGAACATAAAACCCTGTAAATAAAAGCTAATCTTGGCAAATCACGCAGAAAAAAGTCAAAATCAAGTTGTCAAAGTAATAAACAGTCCAATCCAGCTGACAGGTTGCTTTGTTACAAAATAATATACACATGTCAGCTGTAAAAAAGATAGGCTGAGACCGAAATGTACTGTTTTTGAAACAACAAGTATGAAAAGTCCTTGTTCTCAGGATCCTATACAACTGAGCTATGATAAAGTTCAAAAGGAATTTTGGATGTGGTTTTTTTTTTTCTAAACATTTTTCATCAGCCTACCCTGGTCCAACCATTTATTGCAGCCTGATAGACAGCAAAAGCAGAGGGGAGCACTGGCCAATAGCTGTACTGGCTTTTGGGGATTTATTTTATTTTATCGGTGAATGACAATTGTGATTGGAAATGGTTCAAGCTTATGCAAGTTGTGTCTTTGCCGTTCTTGCCACCAGATTATGAAATAAATGCAGATTTTCCAACACAGATGTAGACTGTGTTTGGTATCAAGACATATTTATGGCAGATCAAATTGTTCTCTGATGCTTTGGACAGATTTTACAATCAACAGGTTAAGTTAACAGGAGTTGTGAATTATATCCGAGTGGTATTTATAAACAAAAAGTCACATTAATGCATGCAGGAGGGTATGGAGAGGTTTGAATAACACTGTCAACATGTCTACTGCCAGCACAGTCTTCCTCCTCCCCTCCACTACTTACTGGTAGGATTCTTTTTTGGAGATATTTAAGTCTTGAACCAGGTACGTGTGGATTGATTTAAGCTTCCGAATAAAACCAGAGTGGTGCGGTTGTTATTCCAGAGGTCACCCGCTGGTAAAAGTACTTTTTTCCTGATCTTCCCAGAGTACTGCCATTTCTTTAATGCAGCTGAACAGTGTTCCAAATATTTAAAACCAAGTTCATGATTCTGAATAAGTGCCTGGAGAATACTAATTCAGTTTAGAAGCAGTATGGCTCTAGCGTTTCTTGGTGTTTGATATCATCACTGATGATTTTGCAATAGGTGATGGAACACTCTTTCCTAAAAGACCATTAAAGAAATAAAAGTTGACAGTATCTGATAAAAACTTTAAGTGGATTCTTTCTCTTTTCCATGCTTATTTTTGTGTTATTGTAACTTAGGGAGTTTCTGAGCTCCCTGAGGCTCTTTTGTTACAGTCACCGAAGAGAATCACAACCAAAGACAGTGCCTATTGAATGCACCTTCTAATGATTTGCTGGGGCTTTTTTTAACACTGCCTGCACCAAAATTGCAAAGAGTCATCGCAGAATCAATGCAGTCTGTCTGGGCTACTTCTAGAGAGAGGTGTCCAGATGCCATAGCCTGGCCAGTACCAAATGATATTTTTAATAAATTGCTGTAAAGTTGTTGGTAAGCAGAAATTAATCAAGAAAATATTGTCCTCACATTTCCTAGTGAAATGTGAGCAACACACACGTGGACTTTGCTTCCTGTTGCGTGTGTCAAGGACTATGAATCATGAACTCCAGTATTTTCACTCCAGCTTTTATATTCAGCCTTTATTTGGTTTCGGGCACAGAATTGAGGCACTCCGTTCTTTGCTTTTTGTGTATTTAAAAAAAAGGGAGCGCTGGCAACAGCATCATTACCCATCTCCCCTTTTAAGGGGTTAGTCAGTTAATGCTGCTACAACACTTTGAAGATAGGCTTTCCAAAACTTAAATATGGTTAGGCATTTATACAGATAATAAAGCATCCATAGCTACCTAGGATAAGATACGGAGGATTTAAAAAGCTCAGGTTTCCTGGCATAACTAACTGCTTGAGATTAGGAGGGAAACCTTTCCTCCAGACAGGTTATTACTCAGGGTATTACTTTTTGGTGGTTATGGGTGGCTTACATGGTTCTTCGAAACATCACACGCTGTTGCCTGGAGCAGGGCACCGGGTTAAATGAACTCCTCACCTTCATGAGAATGACAGGTCTTCTCCTTCCGTGTTCCCAGGTCCTCCCTGGCTGGTGGAGATGGACTCTTTCCCTTCTACACATCTCAGTGAGACGCACGACGTTCCTGGCCGTGGCTATACCATACGTCCAATGGATGTCCCACCTTGTCAAGACCTTCGGTATTTCAGTTTTTCACTATTACTATATGAAATTTTAAAGCTTGCAGTTCTGATTTGGTTCAGTGGACACAGCTCTAATAAGAGGAGCCTCACTAATTAAAAACTCATAAAGCAACCCAGGTGCCTTTGAGTGAGCCAGAGTGTACTTCAACGAGCAATTGTGGTGACAGATTTGGGGTTGGGTCATCTCCAGTGGTAGAACCAGAACATGCAACTGTCCCACTCGTCCTTGGCTGTTGCTTCCACATTCTGGGGGTGGGTTAAGCCTCAGGAGGGTGACAGAGAAGATCCCAGGCCACCCCGTGTCACTGGCTGCCATGCCTGTGAGCCGAGCACTTCCCATCGTGGTGCTGGGGTGGGAAGTGCAGTGTTCAAAAGTGCTTTGCTAAAACGGTAAAAATTTCTGCCAGAATAAAGTCTTTTGTTGGACTATTTTGAGCAAAAGCAAAAATAAAGTCATAGATATGGGCTTAGTATTAACAAATAAGAGCATTCCTCCTCGAGAAAATGCAGTTTGCAGCTTTGTCCTTGCATTTTTAAATATGCACAACTACACGGAGGGCGTGTGTGGTATGTGTGCGTGTGTTTGTGTAATAACTGGCTTCAATTCAGGTCTGATTTTTTTCTTTAAACTTGCTTATCAGACAGCATGTCTCATTTAATTTTCATTCAGTTCATAGTTTCTGTTTTACTGCCTTATTATAGTCTTCAAGTTCACTGCATGTTTCTCTCCCTTCATCTTTTTTTTCCCCTTTTGTTATATACTTTTTATATAAGTATATACAGAGAGAGAAAAATAATCGCTCATGAGCAATCTTGAAACCCTTTTCCTTCCCTGAACAGCAACAAGAGATTTACATTTATAAATAGGGAGCCGGGGGGCTGGGAGGCAGCTCGCTAACACACGCCAGCAGTGAAGTTAGGCAGATAAATTTTTCAGTTCTTTTATCTAGTAAACATCCTAATGATCGACATCAAAGGCTGAAGAAAGGAGCCGTTCCTCTCTTTTGTGCCAGATTGAGAAAGAGGGGGCTCTTTTACATCTCATATGGGAGATATGAGGAGCCTTTGAATGGATCATTGCTTTTTATGAGTAGTAATGAGGTGAGAAGTATTCTAGTGTGTGGCACAGGCCTTCATTAAAAGCGTGAAACAGAATGGCTTATGGTTAAAAGGAGTAATTTGTTCTAACATACTTGCTAAATTGTGCTGTAACCATGCCAGGTCGCTGGACTGCATTTTCCATAGGATTCCCCAATGCATTTGTGTGTAATTATTCTGCCTGTACGGAGTTCGGGGATTTTTCCAATGGCTTGTGCTAACTAGTTGACAACACTCATTCCTTTACTGGAAACGTCTCTAAACGTTGTATTTTAAGAGGTGTGGAAGAGCCCACATTCTGTTGGTCAAGCCTATATTTCCTCAAAAGAATAAGAACCAGCAAAACAACATAAAATCGGCATAACCGACGGGAAGGGCTCACTGACACGATGAAAAAAGCAGGAATACCATCCTCAGGCTCTCCTTCCTCAGTTTGCTGGGATTTTATTGGAAAGGTCCCTGCAAAACAAAAGCAGTGAAGCGTCTGCCTTCCCACAGCACGGCTCGGCCCCCTCCTCGCATCCTCAGCCGGCAACGATGCTCGGTGCTCGGGAAAATCACCCCCTTGACTTCTGCTGCTGCCGGGAAACGTGAGAATAATCACCCAACCGCACCGATAACCCCATGCGCAAACCCGCTTCCAAGTTCTCCATGAGAGGAAACTTCAATTATACGTGCAGTATAAATTTTTTGCCCCAGTAATTTCAATTATACGTGCAGTAGACATTTCTGCCCCAGTGTTTTTTTATCGGTGGACAGAAGGAGGTTCGGTCCCTGGGAACCACAGGCGTGATTTTAATTTTTATTCCAGGGCTGGAATAAGTTGCACCGGCCAAGGAGGCTTTCCCAGGTTGTAGGCACAATAGAAGTCCTTTTGTCAGCAAACCTCTCGGAGCATCCAGGGCTGACCTTTAGGCATTAAACCTGAGTGATCTGCATCTGGCCGGCTGCAGCAGGAGGAGGAGGAAGAGGAGGAGGAGGTGGAGACAGAGCGCAGCCCCCCCAGCTCCCAGCCCCGCAGAACCCTCTTCTGCCTCCAGTCCTCCGCACGCCAGAAGACTGACAGCTCTGAGATTTAAGCTTGATCCAACATGGGAGTAACAGCTGATCAGGAGATTTTCTATGAAACTTCTTTAAAAAGAAGCATTAATTCAATTTATGTCTTTTAAAACAAAACAAAAAAAAATGGAGGAAAATCAAAACAGACAATATATATTTTTTTTATTTTTTTTTTTTTTTACTTTGTCCTCATTTAAGGACAAATAGCAGTATCTGAAAAGAACAAAAATCGCACCAAAATATTTTAATTAACTCAAGCCAAGCTTTTGTTTGGAATGCACATTGATGAAAATTTATGAGATTTCAAACTTTTTGCCCTGAGTCAGAGCAGGAAAATGTTTGAAATCTCAAAACCATCTCATTCCTAGCTTTGAACTAAGGGAAGGGACGGGACTGTGTGTGTGTGTGTGTGTGTGTTTGGCAGCAATTAAAATATGGGAGCTGTGCTTAGAGCCATATGCTTCCTCAGGCACTGATAAAAGTTGCATGTGTATAACTGATGGAGAATTTGTCCCATCATGTAAAGACAGCTGAGTTAAGTACAGTTGTTTTTTTTAAATCAGCTTATTATTTCCTCCCATACAAATCAGGACAGGATAGTCCACTTTAACCTGTTTAGATGAATGAAAAAACAGCAAGATAATCTCGTGAAGAACACACGAAATCCACTCTTATTACCATTTGTATTCTGAGCGTCAGTCACTTAGAAACCAGAGGAACAGATGAATTAATTTCTCCACATATTTTCCAGCCATACTGGGAAATACAGAAGATTTCAGTGTTTCATGTTCATCAGCAAGTGCTGGGTTTATTCCTCATAATCACATTCACGAAGTTTTGTTTGAAAACATTGGTGACAATGATTTAAATTGCTTATTTCAATGATGTGAAAAAAAGAATAGAATAAAGCAGAGAAACACAGTCTGCTTTACTTAAACAGCCACTCCTCCAAAAGTGTATGTATATATACGAGTGTGCATGTATATATGTAAGTATAGTATATATCTATTATTATATATGTGTATATATATTATAACATAATGTATGTGCACTACACAGTTTGAACAAGCACCAAAATACAATGTTAGTTTTTCCTGTAGATTAGATTGTTTTTCCTGTTTTTTTCAGGCAGCAAGGGCAAGTGACAGGACAAAGATCCACACAGGATGATTTGAAGTGTTACATCCCATCCCATTGGATTAATTTTGAAAGTTTCAATTTCAATTCATCGCCATTCAAAAATTCATAGCGATTCATACCACGATATATTCACGTTACTAATAGCAGTGAAAACACCAGCAAACTTGACTTAGTCCTCAGAACAATATGGGATTACTATTTTCAGCAAACATAAAGAGGAACATACAAACTCTTCATTGCTGGCGTAGCTCCTTACCAAAATTTCCTGGTTTAGCTAAAGAAAATCCAAGAAGCGCATAGCGATAGCTAAAGAAAACCCAAAAAGTGGATAGCGATACGGTTTAGCGATGGTTTTTTGTCAGTGTTGGATTGATGGTTGGACACAGTGATCTAAAAGGTCCCTTCCAAACTAAACAATTCTATGATTCTATGATTCTAAAATGTCAAGAGACAGCCTGATATCACAAGAGTTGAGGCAGGGACAGTATTTTCACCCTGAATACAGGTGAGGGAACTCACCCAGGTTCCTTCAACCAGGGGTTGAGCTCAGTATGCTGTGAAGGTCTCAAAGGATGCCTCTGCCAAATGTCAGCTCCTTGCTCATTGGGAAGATCCACACATCCTGGCATTGGAAGACCTTCCTGGGATGAATAACCAGATAAATGTGCCTTCAAGCAGCATTAATCAGAATATTTATAGCCATGCACTCCAAGGTTATGCAATTAATAGGAATTGTCAGTTGTCGTGTGTTACTCATTGCAATCTTTAACATTCATCTTGGCACTGATGCTTTCTCTGTGGTTGTAAGCAGTGTTTGAAATGAGATCTTTATTTTTTTATTGGTGTCTTGGAATTTAGATCTGCAGAGCCAGGTTTGGCCACCTTGCAAACACCAGAGAGTTTGTGCTGCAACTACAATCAAAATGCCTTTTAAATCAAAATGGACTTGAACATAATGTTCCTAGGCTGACAGTGTTGATAGACCTTCCCCTTTCTCCCACCTCAACTGCTTTGAAGACCGGCTTTGAAACCATTTGTTTGAAATAGTTTATTCCGTTCATAATTTCTTAATTGATGATTCCTTAAAAGGGGGAGAAAATAAAGATGGGCAAATCAAAATCACTTGAGGCTACTTGGGAACCAGGAAAATGCAACACTCCATAGGTAGAGTCGTCAGAAGGCAGAATCCTGACCACAACTGGGAGCTCTGGAGCCAAGTTGACCTATGGAAGATATGAAGATCTAGAAAATGTTGGTCCCGATCCTGCCCTGATCTTCCCGACAGTATCCCAATATATTATTGTTAGACAGAAACTAAGGGTTCTAAGTTTTCAAAGGACTCTCAGATGTTGATAAGACTGTAAGTGCTGCTATCAATGCCTTCTTTATTAGCAGTTGTTAAAAAAGCAGGAATACAAGCATTGTAAAGAGAGTGAGTTTTGCCCTGTGCCTCAGTTTCTCCGTAGAGTGTGTGCACAGTTCTCAGCAGATCTCTATATCTGAGTTTCACAGAGTTGAAATGACTTGATGGTATTGAAACCCCTGATAAACAGTCAGAATTTGAAAGGCATACGGTTGTGTATATATAGCTGCTTTGTGCAATAACCTCATAAATTACTCCAAACATCTCTTGATTAATCTTGAGCCAAATTATCTTCAATCATTTGTCGGCATATTTCTTGCTTCATGGGACCTAGCAGTGGTGATAAAAAAAAAAAAGCAATATCAGAAAGGAAACAAATTTACAGTGAGTTTGGTCTCCACGCTGCTTTTCGGAATATGTGTCAAGGTCCCATTACCCCTGTCTATTCGTAAAGCATCGCACAAATGAGGAGAATATATATGTCCACTATATTTTTCCCAGACAGTTCCATTACAACCAAAACCCTGCTGCTTTCTCCCTGCTACAGGAGTCCTCCTCAAAACCCAGGATCAACCCAGTGTTCAAGAAGAAATTCTGGAAGACAAGGATACGCGTCCTCTTCGTTTCACTAACTTTGTACTAGATTTCTAATTTATGTCATTTTTTGCCCAGTAGGATTTTCACAAGAAGACAGTTGCATTCTTTAAGGTGACTGACCATGTACTTCTGCTGAAAGTTTTATTTATTTGCCTTTTTCCCACATTCTCTAACGCCCATAAGCTTTGCTTGACTTGTCCGAATTTTCCTTGTCCTCTGAAAGGCCTGAGCATGTGCTGAAAAGTCCAGTTTTCCACTGTAAGCCTTTGCAGATATAACCAATTTAGCAGATTTTTGGGTGAGAAGTTTCATTTCTTGCCCTTGTCCTCCAGGTAGGTGCATGGGGTGGATCTCAGCCATGTGGGACCGGAGCTATAAATGCTCCAGTGGCCCACTCCTTCTAGAGGTTGTGCGTTAACAAACATTAATGACCTGCTGAGACAGTGGGAGGAAAGGGTAAGGGGACTAGAGCAAGAATTAACACATTAGCGGTTTCAACCATAAATAGGTTATCTCTATAAACTAAATTAAAGTTCAGTACTGAAGTATTAAGTACTTTATTTTGTCTTTTTAAGTACTAAACTTTTCTGTTTGGAACTTATAAAAGCTCACTTGGCACAAAGAGAAAGGAAAAGCTGAAGGTCTGTGCTGTGGAATAGGATGTTTATCTATCAAAATTAGGATTAAACCTAATCCAGAGGTGCCAAAGGCTGGAGCCGGGTGGACAACCGACCATGGGGATGTCCCTCTCTGACCTGCCCGGGGCAAGAGACTCTGCTCTCAAGCGGGAGCTGCAGGTCAGGATGGCCCCCTCAGTTTTCTGTGTTTAAAGATATATCTAAAGCCGAGAAAGTCACCAAAAATGGTGAAATCGCTGAAATTTCAACAGTTTACCATTCTTCTCATTAAAATCCCCAAAGTGTGGAGTGCAATGAGAAAAATAAGCCATGGCACCAACTTAAAGTGTCAAGTGGAAATTGTAGCTACAAGAAACGGAAATAATTCCGAAAGGAATAATTTTCCAAAACTATTGTTCGGTTAACAAAGACAAGAAAAAAAACCTGACAGTCAGTGAAAGGGAAAATTACTGCTGATTTTTATTTTTTTTTGAGGTCCTTTGTAACATTTTATAGCCCAGCATTGATCCGACGTAGAGCACAGGGGTATGAGCATTGGCACAGCCGAGCAGGCAACAAACGGGAGCTGGAGCTGGGAGAGCCAGATAGATGAAACCAGGAAAAAATAGGCACACCTTTTTTTCTCATTTTGCTGTCGAATTAAGGACAATTTGAGACCAAACGTGTGCTTTATGGAGGTTTAACACCCTGTCCCAGGTTTATGCACATCTCAAAGGGGCGTTTCCTGGGGCTGAGTGTACCCTGGGGCAATGGGGGAACACCGGGGATAAAGTGCAGAATATTGAAGTGCTTAAAGTACTATATAACGTTCTGGCCCGCGGAAAGTGAAATACACCGGCCACTGCTCAAGCTGCCTTTTCCCTCACTGTTCTAATGTGTTTGCTACTATTTTTTGTTCTTTTAAAATGCCTAGAGGAAATTCATTTTTATAAAAAATGATAGTTAAGTCTGAGCCTCCTACATCCTTAGGCTGCTGCTTGCGCCTGGGAGAGCCAGCGCGTGCGGTGTGGTGTCTCACAACCAGCCGCTAATTGGGCTCCCTGCAAACACGGCTATTAAGGTCAAAGGCATCGAATGAGGTTGAATGAATGAATCGAATTGAATGAATTTAGCTTTAAATCCAGCAGAGGCGTGTCGTTCTGCCGCCTGCACACCGCTCCCTTTGCTGCTGGTGAGAGTAAAACGGACTCATCCAGTCCGGAATCGGCTCCCAGGCAGCTGTGTTATTATTCACAACACTTATTATTATCCACGCATTTGAAGCTATGCATCAGAAAGCGCAAGGCCCATTCCTTATATATTTTGGATTATATTACATACAATGCAACAGTGATGTTACAATGATGCACCCCATGTTCCTGGGCTGCACCAAGAAGAGTGTGGCCAGCAGGTCGAGGGAGGTCATCCTGCCCCTCTAGTCTGCCCTGGGGAGGCCCCATCTGGAGCACTGGGTCCAGTTCTGAGCTCCCCAGTTCAAGGACAGGGACCTGCTGGAGAGGGTACAGCAAAGGGCCACAAAGGTGATTAAGGGCTTAAGCATCTCTCTTATGAGGAGAGGCTGAGGAACTTGGGTCTTTTTAGTCTTGAGAAGCAAAGGCTTAGGGGAGATCTAATTAATTTGTACAAATACTTAATGGGAGGGTGTCAGCAGGACGGGGCTGGTCTTTTCTCAGTGGTGCCCAGTGACGGGACAAGAGGAAATGGGCACAAACTTGAGTATAAGAAGTTCCACCTAAACATGAGGAGGAACTTCTTTACTGTGAGAGTGGTAGAGCACTGGAACAGGTTGCCCAGAGAGGTGGTGGAGTCCCCTTCTCTGGAGACATTCAAAACCCGCCTGGACAAGTTCCTGTGCAACATGTTCTAGCTAGACCCGCTCTGGCGGGGCGGTTGGACTATATGATCTCCAGAGGTCCTTTCCAACCCCGTATGATTCTATGATTCTATATAATGCACGTTGAATTCATCCTGAAGGCTCTGTCTCGGACTTCTTTTCAGTGTATTTAGGTAAGAATGAAGTGTAAAATTAACAAACTAGAAATTACACTATTTTAGAATGTATTAGAATGTAAGAATTCCTGGCCCTTCTGTATCGGGAGAACATATTTCCAGCAGCACCATGTCCATCTTGTTGACATTGACATACGATAATAGAGTATTACTTTCAGCAAGCTGCGTGGGCGTGGGACAAATCTCAGGAGAACCCAACAGCATCGTCTCGTTACAAACCCCTGCTAATCTACGTGCAATCTTGGTAGCAGCTGCAGAAGTGTAGTTTTTTTTCAGGCTGTTGCTTTTGTGAATGTCCTGCCAAGGGAGCGTGAACCTCGGGCACGGCTCGAGCTTTAACTATCAAAGTCAACAGAACATCTCCCAGTGCTCCCAAATGTCTGCATTAATAAACTGTGTAAACAAAACATTCCTGGATACCTCACTGGGCCTGAAGCCTTTATGGAACTGTTGCTGATTAAGGAGTCTCTTTACTTAGCATTTGTCTTTCACATTTATTTTTCAAAGTATTTCCGTAACAGGCCAATGTGACTGAAGTTTCCTGACCCTCTGCCAATCACAATATAACCTTCAAAGGAAAGAGATAACCTCCCACTGAAGTAAGCAACAAAGAAATGTTCTTCAGAAGAAAAACCCAGTAAAATTCAAATAGGGAATGCAAAACTGGAACTGGTTTTGAGAGCCAAACATTAAGATTAATTTAACTCTTTAATCTGTAGCCCCATAGCAAAGAGGCTGATTTAAATCCCAGTTCCACTGACCCAGCCGTGCTGCAGGGAGCCAAAGCGGAGCGAGATAAGACCTTCTGTGGCAGACACTTTGAAAGGCAGTGAGGAGCAAGGGTCTTTCAGCTGGGACTGCTGGGTGCTTATCAAATGGGAAGAGCTGAGATAAGCAGGACCCGAATCCCTGTTTGCCTTAGAACTGAGTAAGCGGTGAAGCTCTGGTCCCCAGGAGTATTCTCATACACTGGTATTTATTTTCATCCCAAATCGCAATGAAATTTGGCACCTCATGTTTTGTGTTTGGTTTTTTCCTTTCTTTCCTTTTTTTTTGGATGAACAATTCCAAATGAACGTGATTTCACAAAGATGGATTATTTTGACTGCATCTTTTTATCATGCTACATCGCCTCATGAGCATGGTCATCCCTACCCCTCGTGCCCAAACCCTTTCCACGGCCAGGTTTTCTGGATGGATTATATTTTTTTCAGGTACTGGACGTACCATATGTCTTTCAAAGGAATGACTGCAGAGAATGGTAGAAAGTGCCACGGGAAGTGCTACTCCCCTGACAGCCCCTACAACAATGATATGTCACCGTTTGTAACCCTCCGACAAAGGTGATAACCTCCCTCTAATATACGCAACCAAAACAGTGTTCTCTAGAAGGAAATTCAATTGGCAGAAAATAAAAATAAATTTTTTTTCATGCTTTACACAAGTTTCACGGAAAGGGTGTTTTGCACTGAGCACTTTTTATATCGGTGTGTTCTATTCTTAGATGAATAGCAAAATGATGCTGTTTAACTGTTGAGAAACTCAGCTTGTTTCCAGTACTACAGTCAATAGCGTCCCCAAATCATCACCAGAGGCTTTGTCTGTTTTCAGCATTCATTTTTGCTTGTTTTGTGAGTGGCGTTTATATAACTGCCCAGAAACTCCACCTTTTGGGTTGAAAGTTGAGACTCTTTGTCTTTGCTCCACTGTGGTCAATTCTTTTCTTTTTTTGTTTTGCTTAAATTCTGAAGGGAAACGACTCAGAGTGGGGCTGTAGATGGCCCTTGCACAAAGCATGGGACACAACATCTTCTCTGTTTCTGAGCAACCTCCAGAAGCAGGTGTGGAAGATGTGTTCTCAAGTACCGCCCTCACTATCTACTTGGAGTAGAGGAAAATTAATTAGTTGTCCCCGTTAAAGGCCACAATAGCTCACCATTGCTTTAGCCAGCATCAGCCTTGATTTACAGATGTGAAACCAAGGAAGAAACTGCTGTCCTTCTTACCTAATATTGGGTCTAAGTTTCTAAGCAAAATGCCTTGTTCTTCTCATGAACCAAATGATGTTTTGCTTGCTGAAGGCTGGAGGAGGAAGAATGAGCAAAGAAAGTCCAATAAATGATGGTTCAGGAGTTAAACCATCATGACCATAGAATCATTATTGTCTGGCTAATTATTTTCCTCACTGGAAGTTACCCACATTTTGTTTTGCACATTAGACATGCAGATTGATTTATTTTTTTTCAACAAACTCCCTCAAACGACTGAATTCACTGGAATTTCCCAGCTCTGTGGCAGGAAGGTTGTCTCATCCTCCAACAGAAGCTGACAAGGCAGAGTAAAGCTGAGGTAACAAATAGAGTGTTATGACAAATGTTTAAAATTTGATTTGTCCCTGCTTTTTTTTTCTTGCCCAGCTTTCACGAAGGCCACTTAAAGTTCCGTTTTGGTATTAAAAGAGAGTGAACATGGAAGGAGAAAAGGGGAAGAAATCCCAGCTTGTATCTTTAAAGCTCTGGAATGGTGTAAATTATTACAGTGGTTTCACATTTTCATGGGATCAAGGCAACAACAGTAAGCTCATAAAACAGATACCACTAATTATGCAGAGGAGAAGTCATAAAGTCACTGGTGGAAGCATGTTTTATATTCATGAACACATCATTAAAATTTTAAGACGCACTATCAAATTCTACATTTTAATACTACACCCAACAACATTAAACCCTCCCAACAAGAAAATCAGATTGTTTAATGATCGTGTTTGTCACACAGGTTTTATATGTCTGCTGTTGGAGCAGATGTGGATTTTTCTGTTGCTGGACAGCTTTTATCACTGGACAATTAAAAATAATTTTTATCCAAACCATTTATAGAAAAATTAAATACAACAAAAAGGAAAAAAAATTGCCAAAATGTTACGAATGTTTAATTGCAGAAAAATTTAAATTTACCCAATCACATAAAAACCTTTTTATAGCATTGTCAATTTGTTTTTACTTCTCTTGTATTTTCTTTTTTAATTATGAAGTTGTTTTAAATTAAAAGGATAGTGATTCAGGCAGGTTACAACCCAGCGTGCAAACACTAGGTATTTTAAAGGAATCTTTAAATTAAGCATGGCTTTAACGTAGCCATTTAAATTAAGGTAAAATCTAATTGGAGCTATTGCAGATTTGGCTGCTCAGCTGGAACTCTTGGGAGATCGAAGAGGGTCCTGAAGAGGCCACCAGGAAAATACATATATGAATTTTAAGGCTGGAAATCCTTCAGCATAGAAAGAGACGCGATGGATGGCAAATAGATGGATTCTTGTTGAGATATAGACAGCGCAAGGTGACCTTTTTAAAGCCAGCTCTCATCACCTACAAGAAAGACTCTCATTTGTGGGTTTGGACCGACAGGCAGAAATGGCTGAGCCCTGGCACATCCCCAGGCAATGTCCCTCCCTCCCACACCCCTGGTAGGGACACCACAGTCACACCACACTGTTCCCCTTCGCCTCACAGGGAGCTGTGCTGCTCCCAACATTTGGGGCCTCTAGAAATAAATACCCCCCTTAGAAAGAGTGTGCATAGTTAAGAGCATTAAGATTTATTCCTGTTTACCAGTGTTGGCAAATAAATCTCAAATATTTAATGTTGCATTTAAAGGACATATTTTTAAGACATAACAACTGATTTTTGTCAAAACCTTATCAAAAGAACTAAACTGGTCTATCTATATTTACTATGTGATGTCCAGGTACCAGCTAATACCATAGTTAAACATTTACCTGAAAAACATCGAGCGAGAGTTTCAATTATTAACATAAAATTGTTAAAGTGAAGACTTCTGCCTAAAAAAAAAATCAGTGGCTCGATGTGGCCTAATATTAGGTCTTTTTCTCAACCTTTCTCCAGAGCCAATATTTGGCCTACACTATCTGCCAGCATCTTTTTAATGAGAAGCACACATCTAAAACCTCTCACAGCTCTCAAAATTTAGGAGTAAATATTTTTAAATTAAAACCGTATGCTAAGCAGTGCAGATTTGCTGGTGCAGATGTTATTTTTGGCTCATTTTCTTTAACTGATTCGTAACCAATATACTTCAGCCTACGTATCCACATTTATTATTACTCTGAGTACCGCAGATACAGTGAAAGACATTAATAGCGTAATATCTCAAGACACTTTAAGCAGTTTTCTACTTAGTAGCAAAATCGCCACTAAAATTCTGCGAATAAGGTATCCTCAGGACACTATAAATAGCAAAAGTGGGGAAAAGAAAAATAAAATGGAGATAAAAATGACTGAAATAGAGAATGGGACAGGAAGGGCCATTTTTCATTAAATTCTACACTCCACCTATCTCAGGAGGCTAACACAATCCTCAGGCATTTAATTCCCAATTGCACTACGTAGTTCTGCAGCGCAGTGCAGTCATGTCAGCTGTTGGGGGGTTTTTTTGATGATACTTTTTCCGCATTCATTCTAATTATTTAGGATTCATAATAATGGCCTTTTTTTTTTTTTTTCTGTTTAAATGCATGGCCATAATCCACAGTGTCATTCTTCTCTCGAGGAAATTGAAGTCTCTGGTGAAAGTCACACAGTTCTCCACATGCTGCTAATTCCTAGTTAATTCGGAATTAGTGAATTCTCTGGTTATGAGGGACCCTGTTGTCAACCTTATTATATTGGCCAGTGTTTTATTAAAGAATGGATCATGCATTTTTTCTATAAATTGATCTAATTAACCTTATTCCTTCAACTGTTGGCTATTCTTGGGATCGTGAACCACATTATCTCAGAAGAACATGAGTATCTTTTTTGGTTGTGGGAAGAAAAAACACTGTCATTATTTTTTGCATTTCAAAAATTAGGATCAACTCAAGTCAGGGTTCAGGGTGGACAGTGCAGTGTCAGAAGGCTAAGAGCACAGAGATGCTGCCCAGGCCATTTACAGTGCTCTCTTCAGATATTGTCCTTAGAGACCAAGGCTAGTTTTTTCACAGTTCAAGGAAGAACAGATTTTCTTCTTTCAGCTGTATTTAAATAAGGTGACCAGGCTTTGACTGTGTGTGTTTGCCCTGTTCTCACTGTTGTGAGGAACTACCCTGTAAATAAATATTTTTTTTAATGTGTGGATTTTTTTCAGCAAGCCAAGGTTGAGATTTGAGAATGAGAAGCTCCTCAGAAATAGGAGGAAAAATGAGAGACTAAAACCAATTAATTATAGATGACCTCACACGGGGAGTTTAACACAGGCTTAGAAAAATGTTTGGATGCTAAAGATCCAATCCACTAAACATCTACTAATTTTGTGTACTACTACGGTAAGTTGGCCCACAGCTGCCAGACCAAGGCAGCAAACGGCAAACACAGCTCTTGCAGGATCAGGTCTTTTGGCAGAACTGCACAGGGTTTTCAGATTTCCCACTTTTATGTCTTGAAGCATTTTTGTTTGAGGCCTTTCTGTTACGTTTCGCCAGTTATATCTTAGACCTATATAAGATACTTTCCCATCCTGGATCCTGAAACCGCAGCTTCGGAACTTTTCAAAATTTCCTTAATTACTAGCAAGCTATGAAGTAGAAAAATAAAGTTGTTCTGGGGTTCTTACATCTAAATTGTGGATGTTTTGCAGAGTGTCGCATTTTTTTTTGAAAAGAAACAAACTCCAAACCTGCAGGTCATTCATTTTTATTGCCCTCTGGAACAAAACAGAAACATGCAAGTGATGGAAAATGTCAAAACCAACGTTTTTGTTAAAAAAGTCCTGATAGTTTGGTAAGAAAAGATTCAGGAAAAAAGCCCTGCCTTTTGAATGACATGTTTACAGACTGTCATTTTATAACCAGAAGGATAAATATTTAAAACAGATAATTCCCTTTACCAAATCTAATAATGACACCCTGCTAGAGACGCAGGCTAATCACCCAGCAAGTAAATCTAGAGGTAATTTACCAGACCAGCTTCATTAAATAAATTTTATCTTGTATATTGCACAAAACCAAACTCTATAATTGGGATTAATTGCTACCTTCATCAGCTTTAGCAAGGTCAAGGATTAAGTAGGCTTGGGGAGTGGTCTGACCTTTCATTGCGTCTCTGCTCCCTCCGAAATCTTTAGCTGTCACATTCAGAATTGTGGGTTTCACAGAGGATTGCCCCAAAGTAGGTTTTGGTGCTGTATGTTATTCCCACGCCTGATTTTACCTAGTCCTGAAATATTCAGAATAGCTGCTTTGAAAAGCAATGTGAAAATAATTTCAAAGCGCAAATTTTTCCATGTTTTTGATGTCTTTTGTTACAGAATAGGAACTAAAGCTGAAACATCAACCAAATTAAAAAGAAAAAAAAAAGATATAGTGAGATTAATTTTTATGTTTCTAGAAAGAAAAGGCTTGAAGTTAATATGGCTAGCTGAAAATTTCATATAAAAACTCTTTTTCTATGGACAAATGGTTTACGCTTTCAACTTTTCATGAAAATGCCCCTAAACAAAACATTTTCAGCCAAAAACTTGTCTGGTTCTGGTTATTTGGGAGGGAGGAGGTTGAGGAAGAATTAAAATTTTACAATATGGGTCTAGAACTGCTCTTCTGCACTTGGTTATGTATATTTAAGACATATCTCCCTCCTGGCATGATTTGCAACACAATAATGGAGCAATGCTGAGAAACCCACGCTATTGCTCTCCACTTAAATTCCCAGAATTGTCAATCTGGCAGCTCTCACAGTACAGCATTTACATAATTTTTAAATTACAGACAATTATACAAAACCCGTCTCCATCAAAGGGTCGGTTTTCCTTCCCCACCCTCCCCCTGAAGTCGACAGCGAAGCCTCTTTTCTCAGCGGTGGAAACAAAAGTGTCTCGGTTACACTTAGAGAAGAGCTCTGTGCGCTTAAAATCCGTGTATTTTCACTTTTGCCCTAATGCTCTGGTATTTGAGAAAGTATGTGGGTCATGGGGATGCTGTAAACAGTAGCTGGGAAGGCTTTGATGGGAAGCGCTGTTCAGGGAG
Source organism: Arenaria interpres (assembly GCA_013399435.1). NCBI lineage: Eukaryota > Metazoa > Chordata > Aves > Charadriiformes > Scolopacidae > Arenaria > Arenaria interpres. Next base: position 42,002 of record VXAK01021282.1, on the reverse strand, counting down.
AGCGTATGAAGGGACTATTTATAGAACAGTAAGAAATAAACAGGTAACGATGGATTTTTGGGGTTTGTAAAACTGCAGACCCCCACGACTGGAGATGGAAAGAGGTTTACCAGGAAAATTATTGATGAGTTTGGGTTTGGGTTTTGGTGGGGTTTTTTTTTTTTTTGGTGAGGGAAAATTGGCGTTTTCCTAAATGACTGTAACTTGCAGTTGTCAAACAAGGAAGCACGGTTTCCCCGGTGCCTCCTTTCCGCCGCCATCAGCCCCGCACTTCCCCGAGAACGACCTTCTTTACAGCCCTTGGCGTGAGACAACCCAGGGCTGCCCTGGCCTGCCACTGCCACTGGGAATTTCTTTCAACCCAGTTGCAGACAGACGGAAGGACGGACCCAAGCAGGAGCAACTCGCCCCTCGTCTCCCTTCGGACGGCACCGTGAGAGCGCGCGTGCCTACACGTGTGTAACACACAGCGCTTAGGCATGGGTCCACGTGCGCACACACGTGTGTTGCGGCTGGTGTTTGGCGTGTAACTGGGAGACAAACGACCGAGGGAGCGAACTTGATTGTGCTTTCTATATTTTCTATATTATATAACGATTCTCAAACGCCTTTCATTATAAAAAGCTAAACCCAAATGCCTTTTTCTTTCGCTAAAGCAGCTGCTGGTAGGAAAAAAAAAGAAAACAACCCAACCCAGCAACTTTTCTTGGCTTTTCCTGCGGGATCAACGCTCAGCTGCTCTTCTGGGGATGAATAACTAATGCCCACGGTGCCGCACAGCAGCGGACCTTGCCCCGCGTTGTAGCCAGCCAGCAAAAAAGGGCTGCATCTGCTTATTCTCAGGCATTAATACAGCTAAAGGAATAAGACATCAGAGGCCTGCGAATGGGAAGGTCTTTTTAAATTTACAAAGCATTTGCTCCTGAATCCACCTCAGCCAGTTTGGGGAAAGCGCTTTTGGCACCAAGTCACCCTTCAGGGAAAGACTGATAATGATCACTAAAGACATACTACGGGCTCCTGCCTCGCTCACTTCAAAGGCCTTCTCTCTTAATCAACATTAAATCATCATTTTGCCTTGGATACAGGGACAGCTGTGCACAATCTATTTGTTTTAAAACAGATTAGGAATGTTTTTTTCTGCCAGAGCATAAGCTGCACGATAAATGTACTTTAAAGACGTAACTAGAAAAAACATTGCTCCCTTCGTTCGCTAGATCCCGATACTAGCTGAGAACACACAACATCCTCCCGGGGCTGGATCCATCTTTGGCAATCACCAAGAGCACTGGGGAAATACGGGCAGTTAAAAAAAAATCCAGTGTGTGTTGGTTTCATCTGTGCATCCCAGTAAGATGTCCCTAACCAGGGATAGTCACGGAAAGTAGGGTGGGACCTTCTGGATCTTCTGCTTTCTTCCTCCTTTTTTTTTTTTAACCTTAGCGTTGCCCTATTTCATCCGCTGACAGTCTCACAAGGTGACAACAAAGGCCTTTTATTACCCAATTAAAAGCCGACAGGCAGATAGTTGTTAAATAATTAAGTAAAGGCCCTAAATTACAGGGGGGAAAAGTCCCTCCTCTAGATCCATACCGCTGATATTTTTCCATAGCTGCTACGCATCTCTCTACCAGCTGGTTTTCTTACACAACACAAATGCACTGACATGCACAGGATTTAAAAGAAAAGTCTAGAAAAAAAAAAAAAGGCATATTTCCAGACTAGGCCAGTATGTATGGAAAACAGTGGTTCCAGCAAATATTTTTGAGAGTCAAAAATGAGTATCCAACTGAACATAATTCCCAGTCCAACTTTGGGGTGAAATGAGCTACTCAGTCTCTGAATGTGGAGAGAGCATATGGGTAATGGAAGACTGTAAGGAGTCCTATTGTCCACTTTTTAAAAAGATTTGAAAAATTACAATGGGCATATAAAAATTTTGCAAAGAATATGTCTCACAATAAGAAAATTAGAATGTTAGATTTGTATTATTTTTCAAAAAAGCCTGAGACGATTGACAAGCAACTTGATTGTATGACACCAGTTCCTTCATGGAGAGAAAACAATGTTTGTCATCCTTTACATATTAGAGAAATTCAAAATGAGTTTAAGAGAATGGAAGCCAAAATGAGAGAAATTCAAATAAAAAATGAGATCCAGCTTCTAAGAGGGACCAGCAGAAAAATCTGTCAAATGATAGATTTTTGGCACTCAGTCCCTCTCTTGCTGTCTTTAATCCCAAACTAGCCAGCCTTTTTGGGGCGTGCCTTAACCGAGCACTACCTGCTTTAATTCAAATTGTGTTCCATCCCGGAGGAGCCAGAAGAAACGTGGTGTCTTCCCAAAGGGGATTATGTGAGTGATGGGGATCTACCAGCCCCTTGGCAGCTCCAGTGTCCCTCTCCAGTCCTTGGTTTCCACCGCATGGCCAGTGTTTTCCTGCTGGGAGCATAAACCAGGGACTGGCGCAGGTGAATTTCCAGCCCAGTTACCGTCAATTCTCACCAGTTACCCAACCGCCATACACACCAGGGATTGGGTCTGTTGTGTCTGCACAGAATGGCAACTATGAAAATTAAGAGGTTATTGTTAATTTCTGAAAAAAAACCAAAAACCCACACTATTGTTAGGACCCTTTTCTAAATCCAACAAACTCAATTACTAAAAAAGAAAAATTCAGACTTTTAAAGCTTTTATGATAAACCACAGTTTTGCCTTAACCACTTAATCTCTCTTTAAATATTCATTTCAAAACTAAGAATGTCTTTTCTTGATGCCCTTATGACAAAATTCAGACTAAGTGATCGGTATCTCTCTCTATTTTATATATATAAATATATGACTATGTTATTTTGTGACAAAACAATACAATATGATCCAGCTTGCCAAAGCGGAACCCAGTGCAGCCATTGTACCCCTGACTTTGGTTATCACACATGGGGGATAGGGAGTGAGAAACATAACTTCTTACGTAGGTTCTGTCATAAAGAATATTGGACTTCCAAGAGGCTACTGCCAGGCGTGGGAATAGAGGGAGAATTAAAAATGACTAAATGAAATTTCAGCCAGCAAACCATGCAGAGAAACAGCTGAGCAAAGGGAAGTCAGGGTAGAAATGGAGGAAAAACTGGGTGTTTTTTTTGACAAAGAAAGGATTTACAATTGAGAGGAGAAAGTCTATGGAGCAGAAGAAGCTACACCAGGTGCGGAAAACCTGCATCCCAGCAAGAAAAAGGCTCCTCTGACTAGTGCAGAGCAGCAGAAGGACTTTGGGTGAAGGGTGGCCCATTCCTTCTCCTCCCAGAGAACCTCTTTCACACCAGATGATGCAAGCGGGACGCAAGGAAGGAAAAAGCATATAAAACCTATCGTATGCATTTGAAAAACAACAGAATGCAAATCGAGGCAACATAAATTAAAGGGAGAGGGGGGAGAAAGTTACTCCGGGGGTTTTTATCCCCCTGCCCCCACAGGATACAGGCTATTTCCTTTGACTTTGCAATCGCAGTTTCAGAACGCTACTTCTGGCACTGTCTGAGCTGCGTGTATTTTCAGCCCTTGGCAAGAAGACCTTTAGAAGATAGAGGTTGCTCTTTCACTCGGGACGAGGGAATTAAGACTTCTTGCGCCCTGACAGTAAATAATGCGTTTCTCCACTGAGGTCACCGTTGCACAGACAACAGGCAATTTGGCATTTCCTAACTTTTCACTCCTTGACTCTGCAACCTAAATAACTTTCTCCGTTGAGTAATTGTCCACATGGAGTCCATTTTTATTGTGCGCGTGCTCATGGCTAGCTGCAGGCAGAGGGAGCACGTACGGGCCAAGAATGGACCACATGTGGGCAACACATTTCAAAGCAGCTCAGTTCCTGAGAGGTGAATAGCTCCCTGCTCGTGTGCAGCATTGAGAAAATGAAGATGGAGCCCTCTGGCCATCACCAGTGCAGAGCACTGATCCTTCATGATGATCCTTCACTGATCCTCCGGTTGTGATTTCTCAACAAATTCTCACATTCTACAGAGGAATTTGAGACAATTAATGATTTGATATGACTGAAGAATATGATTCTTCAGAGATTAAAGAGAGAGGGGGAGATTCTTGATTCTTCAGTCACGTATATCTTCTTGATATACTTTTGAAAATATATCCAGCTGACTAAAGATTCAAAAATTAATCTCCAGTAATATTCATCAGCATATTATATTTATAAAATAACTATATTCTACGCTGTATAAAAACAATAAACAGCACTACCAGCAGTGATGGCAAGAGGAAAGGCTATGGCTTTAATTGATGAAAGCAGTTCTAGGAGGTAGGAATAGCCCCTACTGGATTAGATTAAAGCTCTGGTCTGTAACGGTGACCAGTAGCAGATGCTACGGGAACAGGAGAAGGAGATGGTAACCCCTCCTCTGGTCTGCAATCAGGCGCTGTTTATACCATCACTGGCCAGTATCTTTACCTGCTTATTGACAGAACTCTCTGTTTTCCAGAATTCTGCTTCATACTGTGAAAGATTGCGTTCGCTTGACAGGAGGAGAAAAGAGGTTTTATATATTGCTGATATTCACCGGGCAGGGAATATCATCCCCTTCAGAGGGGCTATGACAGGCTGGATGCCCAGATCAAGCGAAAAAACCCAAAGTGTAAATCTGAGCTCATTCCCATTATATCTAACGAGATCGCTGGGTGTCTGCTGTCTTTCAGCATCAGTATATAAAACTCGCAGACCCAGCCAGATAACTGACCCTCATTGAACTGACAAATTGTAACTTTGATTTTCAGTTTTATCTAGTACTTCAGGGAAAAGTAAGGCCCAATTTAAAATAAAACACCTAAAACGTGCGCATATTTAATCACTGAGTGGTGCCATTTCGTTCTTGTGGGAAGAGACGCTTGTGATAGTTACACTGGGACATAAGAAATACAGGTTTAGGAGTTTATGTATTTCAGGGATTGCTTTGCGAGTAACTAAAATTTTGAAAAATGGGTAAATTTAGGAAAATTCTGTTTGATAGTTCCACTTTCAAGTGGTGGCCAACAGCTGCCAACACGCAGCATCACAAAGCGTGGGAACTCCCACATGTACCTGTCAGATAAAAAAAAAACAGAGGGAAGGAATCAAAATCGTTCCTAAATGGTACCTAGTTTGGGTCTTGTTGCTCCTTTGTAGGAAGCTATTCCAAAAATGATGAGGGGAAGGTCACAGCCTCGAACCGCAGTGGAGCCGCTTGAATTCATCGATGTTTCTGGGTACCATCAGTCCTGGTCTGAGGAGTACCAGGTCCTATGCAGAAGTCACACAGCAAAGTGAGTCGGTGTTCATGTCATGCCTCCCTAGATGAGAAAGGGTTAAGCATGAGTTAGGGATGCATGTGAAAATATATGGGTGAAGTAAGGGGAAAAAAAAAAATTCTCTTCTAGCTTGAGCCACTCCATCTGTTCCCTTAATTCAGTGGCAGACCTTGACTGGACCCTGGGATCCGCTAGTCCCACACTCCGCACAGCCTCTCTCTCTGTAAATTAAGCTGTTGGCCTGTGTTGCTGAGGGTTTAGGAAGGTGAGTGATGACCTCGGTTGGAGTATGTTTGTATAGAAACATGTCACTGTGGGATGATGTCTTTCCTCCAGGGACATAGGGCCCAATACTAACCATTTGTTAAGAAAATACCAAAGCTAAACATATCCAGCGTATGAAGGGATCCAACACCCTTGCCAAGTGTAACTTTCACTCATCTTTGAAACATCAATGTACACTGCATTTTAAAGGTTATTTTTAGCACTTGTCTTTTAAACTGTTTCCCATCTGATGTTAACATCTTGCAACTTTAAAACTAATATGAGTTATTTTTATTATTAAAATGGGAAATCTCTTTAATATATTGTAGTATGGCAATATGTTTAATATTTCTTTTAAAAAGGAGATCTAAAATAGTATTTATTCTTAAGAATGAGGACACGTATTTCCAGAGAAGCCACACAATGCTTTCAAGTTCTATGTTTCTTTATATAGCAAAGATTAAAAATAAAATTTTAAGGAGGATATAGTTCTCCTTTATTCCGTCTTCCCTGCAGTATTTTCCTGCCAGTCATCTATGTTCCTGCATTCTGGTGTGCGTGTGCTGATGTTTGGAGGATTGGTTGTGGTTGTTCAATTGTCTGAGGTAGTCCTGTCGCTAAACAGCAGGAGTTCTCCTACAGCATTAATTTTGAAAGCAGGTAAGGTGTTCACTCAGATCAGTAGTTTTCCTTGGTTCATGAAGTCCGCCAGAATACATGAACAGACAAATTCAGATTGGAATCACGTTTTTCAAGCCAGGTAGTCTTAAAAGCGAACTCCTAACTGTGGATTTAGATCCAAACTTTAGGCATCCGAGTCTGAAAATGTTGGCCTTAATATCTCTCTTCGGGGTTGATTAATGCACAGCCAGGATGTTTTTCCATACAGCCAGCCCATAAATGTTACCTTTCTAAAGTTCAGCCCATGCTAGCTTGGTGTATCTTTGAATAATTTATCTTCCTTCCCCTGCACTCTTTAAATATTTCAGCCTATTTTAGGTGGTGGAGCCGCTGTGAAATCGCTGATTCGGCGGTAGAGCGTCTCCCTGGTATGCAGGGTGGCTAGCGTGGGGGCCAGCCTTAGTTTTAATGGAAAAGAACAAAACTTTAGCACCATCAGAGGCAATGGGAGCATTGCCACTGGCTCCCACCCGGGCCGGTTCTTATCTTTGGTCTCCTGAGGCGTAAATCAAGGGTTATTCCACCAGAAACTGTGAGGGTGTACGGTGCAAAACTGATATCTGTGGGGAAATCAAAGCAAAACCAGCCAGAAAAACTACAAAAAGCTGGTCAAAGGGAGGTACCTGTGTTAGAGGAGGGTGTATTTTAACATTTTTCCTCTAACAAAATTGTCTGTTTCTCAGGAAAGACTGCCCACCATCACATGGAACCATTCCTAATGGATGCGTCATAGAAAGAAAATGATAAGAATGGTGTATATGTGGGATTTTTCTCTCCCACAAGGAATGGATAAAGAAGTTACCTAAAACTGGTCATCAACCATTTCCTCCACATGTAAACAGTCTTTTTGCCATACCTGAACTTTTATAGATTCCCAGTTCCGGCTCAATCCAACATAAACAGAGAACCACCAACACATTTCAATTGTTCCTCCCTTGAAACCATGCCCTTTAATTTCTTCTATTTAAAGAACTGTATTTGTTAGGAATGACTTAGTGTAAGGAATGCACTCAAGCTCTTTAGCTGGAGATAGTCTTTATTTACAACCAGTTTTGTATAGTTTTTTTTTGGAAGCCATCATTCCATTACTTTTCACATAAGTCATAGCAGAAAAGAAATGTATTTGAGTAGAAGAGTGGGAGCTAAAGGTCATTTCATTCAAGAAAAAGCATTTGCTTTATTTGGGCCAGCCCTGAAGAACAGAATAAAAGATTGGACAGATATCTGGAGAAATGCTCCAAATGTTTTCTGGGTGAGAAAACACTTTTGATTTAATAAATTAATAAACGGTTAAATAAACAGAGTAAAATGTTAAGTGCATTTTGCTTTATACTGAGCATAAAGAGGAGAGTAACAAATCCTTTTAACAGCAGCCAGGATATTATTCCCAAAATAGCTTCAAGCGATGAAGAAGCCTGCGTGGTGAGAGGGCCACCGCTAGACGTCCCTTGGCGTGGGTAAAACGCTCTGTGGAAGGGGGGTGCAAAGCACCTGTACCCCTCGTCCTTCCAGAACACAACTCCACTCTATGACAACGATCAGGCTCTAACGGAAGGAAACCAAACCCTTCAAAACCCTCTTAACACCAGGGAGGTCTCTGAATTGGAGATTTTCCGTGGGGAAAAGAAGAAGACAACATTAGGGGGCCATGTGAAATGGAGAGGGGCCAGCCAAGCTCCAGAGATGTGGGCTGGGGCTGGTTAATGGCTTAATTTCAGTTTTAATTAACACCCGGGGGGAGGAGGCGGGTGAGTTGCAGCAGTTAGGGAGGTGGGCTCTGTTCTGAGGAAGGTTTGCTTCCAGACAGAGGAGCGAGCGGGTAGGAGAGGACATCACCCCTGAAGCCCCTCAGCTTGAGGAGTGAAAGCCCAGAGATTTTGCTCTCTCTGGAGCTGGTCAGAGCTCAGACTTCAGCACCCCTCTCTGCCCCACCTGCTGTGGACTGTTTTCCTTTGGCAAAATCAGTTTTGTTAGTTTTTCTACTTCAGAGAGGAGACATATACAGAAGTTTCCCACAAATTATAAAGCTCCTCGCCCTTTGGGCAAGCCACAAATGCCATAACCTGGCTCAAAACTAAAATGCTGAACGTGTGCTAGATCTTCAGACTCTTCATGTGCAAATCCTCCTTTAGCAGGGACTCCCCATGTGCTTGGGCACCACCCCTACTTGCAGAGGGAAGGTGGTTCTCCACTCTCCATCTCTCCAGTTGCTACACAGGTGGAGCATCTCTGCTTGGTAGCTGGAGAGCAGCTGCTCCTCCTGCTCCTTGATTCTTGCTCTGTTTCCTGCCTCCACCTCTTGCTGCCAGGCCTGAGGAAGAACGAGATCCTCCTGGGGCAATGGTTAGATATAAGACACGAAGAACTACTCAAATTTATTTCCCTTTACCCCTGTTTCTCCAAGGGTTCTGGTAGAGAACAAAGTGAATGCAGCAAATGGGACAATAGGCTCTGCAAAGAAGCATCTTGAAAAGAGATGACAGAACAAAAGGTCAGCATTATTTTGCTCCTCTGCTTTTGTTTTTTCCTTTGAGCTGTGCAAATCTGATGCAATTGTAATAGTTTTTTGACAATATGTTGGCTTACCTCAGTTTAACAAGCAAGACTTTGCTTTTCTTGGGGCAGAGGAGGGGTTCGTGGGCTGAACAAAGTCTCCTTAGACCTGACAATTCAAGCGAATTTACAAGCCCCCTTGAAGGCTTAAATCAGCTCTTGTCCTGTGTGTCTTGTCATCTACTTGTCAAATATGTGCAGTCTTCAACTGACAGGTGCAAATCTGAGAAGAATATTGGTTTCATCTGCATCTTTCTATTTTGGGGGGTTTTGCTACTCTTTCTCCTGATAGTCCAGCCGTAAAGCAGCATCTCTTAAATTTGATTTATCCCCTATTATACTCATCACTTGTTTTGTGACCTTACTGAATCATTTTTTGCCCTCTTCAGTACTAGCATCCATAGATGCTTTATATTTCCATAGCCACAAGGCCTAAGCAACCAGGGGACTAAACAAAAGAACAATGGCAGGAAGAATCCCTTAAATATCTTCTTATTGTGTGTTTGTTAATGCTGGCTGTAGAGAACCACAAAAAAACCCAGTTACACCCTGAACACTTCATATTTTATTTAAATATTTGGGATTAAAATGGTATACCTGTATTTATTGCACTTTTTTACATTTTTTGTTTCGTTATTTAGGTAAAGTAGATTTATAACCCATGCAATTATGTCGCCTCCAGATCCTCCCTAGATTTAATTGTTCCGGTAAAGAATGAAAAGCGTGACTCTCTTCCACTTGCAGACAGGAAAATAGTGGTTTCAAATTTTAAACCAGATTTTCTCCAAATGTATTTTTAGTCATATTTTTGAGGGAAAGTCTGCAGATGTCAGTCAGTGGTCATGCGCATGCCTCTGACTATATTTCTATTTTATTAAGAGTTTAATAGTGCTTCTCAGGATTTCAAAGCTGTAGGCAAAAACGTTAATGAAAAAGCTGTATTTCTGTGGCAAGTACATGGCAGTGTAAACAGAAAACGGGCTGAGCTTGCAAAACCCAGATTTGGGCTCAATTTTTTCAAAAGCTGATAATCTATTCTCCTTCAGCCCCTATTTAGAGATGAAATGAATGCGTTAAATTTTGGCACAGTTGCTGCCTGAATTCATCACACCATTTTCCCAAGCTGGGGTGTTTGGATTTGTGTTCTGAGGGACTCCTTCTCTAACAAATGACGAGAACGTCTCCTGGCAGCCTATCTGAGTTTTTCCACTCTACATTTATTTTCTGGTGATAATCTGCTGTCTCTGTTAAGATTTATTTAAGAAACTCCCCCAGCAGCAGATTCCCTAAAGAACAGGTACTTCTCTGCTCTTTTCCTTTAGAATTTAATTCTTCAGTTTTGGTTTTATTACTCTTCCCAGGACAAAGGAATCCCCTGGAGAAAAGCCTGTGTCCAGAGAGGTTTTTAGGGAATCATAACCCTGAGATCACACTGTGAAGGGCAGAAATTAGACCATGAATTTCTCATCCTCCTGGACTGTCTGGGGGCACTGCCCACGCAGAACCCCCCACTGCCTGAAACAGGGAGGGAATAAAATTGGGCTAGATCAGGTGTGGTCGTGGCCAAACTGAAGGCAGTGCTTGGTTCTTACTCTGCCCTCCTGGCACTTTGGGATGAAAGTCTCAATGATCAGTAGTTGAACCATGATGAAAATGGCAAGGAGGAGGTTTTGGTGGCCAAAAAAAAAAAAAACAACAAAAAAAACCCACAGAAACTTGGAAATTATATATAATTCCATTTGAATATTATATATCATTTCCAACTCAACATTTAAGCGATGTAAAAATTGAAAAATCTAGGTTTTGAAAATGGGAACACCAAATTTATACGCTTGTATCCTTACACAATCCGAACTCCAAAATCTTAACTCTGTTATAATATGCGTCAGGTTGTGATTTTTACTTTTGCTAACTCACCAGCTGTGAAAATGGGTGGTGTGAAATTTATAGCGCAGCGGTGAGTTGCACCTAGGCAGACAAGGGACTTTCCAGCACAGAAACACTTGTGCTAAATTTGAAACAATGATGTCTTAAATTGAGACTTTTTTGGATATGCATTTTAAGATTTAATTTGAAGGCTGATTTTCTTCTAAAATCCCCTGTAAGAGTCACCAAGATTTTATAACTTGAGACCAAAATGCAGAATGCAATCAGAAGCTGAGTCACTAGTAACTTGTAAATCTGTTAACGTTTTGCAAACTCAGAAAAGTGATAATTTTGGCCATCTGACTCCTGTAGTGACGGCAGAGAGCTAGATTTATTAAGCGCAACAGAAATTATCACAATGCTTTCCAATAATGCTGAAATAATAATCGAAAGTAGTTTCTCTACTTCCTGTTGCGTTAAATTGTGAACTCGGGAGAAAAATGGGAAGATAAGCAAGAGAAATCAGCTTAATACCTCGCGAAATCAGTTGTTTCCTACTAATCTTACAGAAAAAAAATCGTACTGAAAATTTAGGGGTTTTTAATGACCAATAAGAAATGTTGTTTTCTTCCTTCTGAGTCAACGCTTTCTCAGCTGAAATGGATCGCTGTTGAAGAGCAGAAGGAGCGGAATAGCCGTTTATTTGAGGGGTTTCTATTGCCACCTAGTGGCTCCCCCCATCCTTCCTCCCCCCTTCCCTCAGCACCATCACGAGCTCTCGGGAGATTTTTCACTCTTCTGGAGCAAATGAGTTTGTTTAGTGACAAGTGAGGGGGGCGAAACAAACGCTTTCATTTTTTTTTTTAGACATATAAAGAAGAAAGGCATGAAGTTGAGTTTGCTCATTCTATGGCCTAAATCAAATTGTGTGCGTAACTGAGATCTCCCCCGGCTGGCATAAATTAAGACCCACACAGTAACTTAATGATGGGCCCTACTTAGAAAAGGAGAAGCTATAAAAATGTGCTTTTGTTGTTGTTTGAAGCAGATGATGTGGATTTGAGGTGGTTCTCTCTTGCTCAAGTGTTAATCTTCTGTAGTTCTCTTTGATTTCTGCCAACTGGATCCATTTTTACCCCTGGAGCAAGACCTGCTTCTACCCTTATAGAAAGAGTGAGGAGCTTGTGTTGTTCTTGACAAGGTTTGCTGAGATAAATTGTCATAAAGATGAAGGCTTCAGTTCTCCTGACTCTTTTTTGATAACAGTAAATATAAAACAATTTTCTGAGCTTTTGTCTTTGCACATTCACACCTGAGAGTTAAAATAGAAATGAGCAAGTCTCCATAGCTCTTCCTTATTCCACTATAAGTCTGAGGGTTTCCTGAAGCCCATGGAGGCTCTTGTGTCTATGGAGGTAAGACTTGCTGTAAATAAAATTAGAATCAAGCCCACAAACTCGAATAAAGTCCAGAAGTTTTCCTTTGTACCTGGTCTCATGTGGATAGTACAGTGCCGTAATATAGATTATAACAAGTAACACCTGCATGTCAGATCTCCTGGTATCGCAGTTTCATTTCTCCACAAAACAGTTTTTCAAAATATCCTTCCTTTTGAATTGAAAACGTTCCTCTATATAAATTGCAATCTTTTTCCTTTGTTTCACTATAGGCTAAAAAATGAGATTTTATTTCTCGAAAGCTCTATTTTAATGACAAGTAAAAATTCGTAGGCACTAATTTTGCCTTCACTGCTTAAACAGAAATGGTGTGTTCTGAGTGATAACCACTCCTCCTTTTAAAATAAACCACACAGTTTTGTCTTGGCAGACATTCAGCTCTCGAAGACTTATCTGCTTGTAAAGTTTTCCTTTGCATACATGGTCACTCAGTTTAAATACGTTTGGTTTTTTTTTTTTTCAAAGTATGGAGCAAACGACAGAATGGAAAAAAGAGTGAAAGCTTTGATATATATTCTATCTTTACAGTGTGCGTATGGAGTTAACTCTCTCTCTCCCGGTGAGCGACTCCCATGGGCTTGGAATGTCTTTTCGGAGGCAGGAGAAGGGCCCAGCTGAAACGTGCACTTCCTGTACTTTCTGCACATGGGCTTTTCTGAACGTTTTTAACGTGCAAATTGGCTGGGGAAAGAGGGTCGCCAGGAGCCTGACATGGGACTGGGAGACGTTGATTTTCCTATTTGCTCAAAGTCTTCCTGCGTAACCTCAGCCAGTTTGCGTAGGCTCAGATTTTTAAAATTATTAAAACACTTTAGGAGGTGCTTTTTAAACAGTCTTCCGCCTGGATTTCCCACCTAGAAAATAACACACTCCACAGTAGCGCTTCTTTTCCCTGCCTTGTGCTTATTTATGGAGAGTATTTAGGAAGAGCAAAGTGCTTACCTGGCTTTTGTCTCTGAAAATTCTTCTAAAAATCTACAAATTCTTGGAGTTTCGGTGCCTTTTCACGAGAGGACCTACCTCAGCTGGGACAGAGCGGCCCCATACTGGTTTTAGACCTGGAGTTGCTGCTACGTTTCAGGCAGTAAAATAAACCAGGAAACCAACGTGAATGGTCGTTATTCCAACGGAGCGTGGCTTATCATGCTCAAACCTCTAATTGCAGAGCGAGTGACTACAAGGCTTGTGTTGTCCTCTTGCATTATTTCTTGAGGTGTTTCAAAGTTCATCATCCCTTTAGGCTTTAAAATTAGATAATTTTAAAATTTTAATTAATCTAATTTAAAGTATCGAACTTAAAATTAGATACTTCTTTTTTACTTCTTTTGTCCTCGCTAGAGGCATTTTTCAGCTGAATGCCCTGTGTATGTTAAGACAATAACCATCTTTGAAGCCCACTTTTAAGGGATTTATTTATGTTTTGTTTTTAAGGGGAAACACAGCTTCCAAATGCAATGTTGTTTTTTTTCCAAATAACACAAGAAAAAATAAACCCTATCAGGTTATATGTTTAAACTCATCTGTTGTGTTTCAATATGACGAAAAATGCAAATACTTTAATTTGTGGAGTGCTAGTAGCCAACTGTGTCATTTGCCTGATTAAAGACAGGAATTAATGGAAATTCAAAGTCATTTCTACAGATCAGGGATGTGTTGAGTTTCCTGAATGCTCTGTGTTAAGGTTAAGCTGTGGTTTTTAAGGCTGAGGCAGGGGACTGGTGTTCTGCTCCCCCAAGTACAGTCCCACTTCCAGCCAAACTGGAACTTGAGTTCCCACTGGAGTGACCGTGGGGAAGCCACAGAAGCCTAAGAAAAATTTCTGTGGGGGCATAACATCACAAAAACTCGACAGCTAATGGATAGGGTGAGGAGGTCGCAGGGGAATTCTGGTCACTGGGATGCCTGGGACTGTAAATATCCTCCTGAAATGTTTTGGCGTTCGTGCGGCTGCAGTGAGGGGGAGAAAAAAAGAGAACGAGGCATGTGGGAAAAGATTGAGATGGCTGAGGTACAGAGGAGTGAGTGCTTCTAGTCCCTCTCCGAAGGGCTGGGTGATTAATGATGGGTTTTTCCGAGGCTCCAGGTCACCAGGGATCTAGATGTTCCCCACAGAAGCCCTGGGGGATGAACTCAGGCGAGCTCAGTCGTGTCTCTCTGCGCAAGGAGACAACTGGCTCTCATTTAGGTCCTCACCAGAAGCCCCTGGTGCTGCAACCAGTATCCTATTGGGTGCCACGAAGATTTTTCTGAATGGCTTAGGGTATTTTTGAAAATGGGAAAGATTATATTATTTAACAAAACTAGACGTGATGCTGAAGTTTCACTTCTCTGCTATTGTTCTGGAGATATAAAATCAACACTGCAGCAACTCCTGTGTTACCAGCTGGTGGTGTGAGGTTCATCTCCAGGGCACCTCTGGGCAGCATGGTGTTGCTGCAGCTCATCTGGGCTTAGCATGTTTGCCAGTGCCCAGGAAGATGGGGACCTCCCTGCTGTGGGTGGAGTATCCCCTGCTCTACCAATGTGTTGAGAGGAAGATGAGAAAGTTCCGGGGAGATCTTAGACCCCCTTCCAGTCTCTCAAGGGGCTCCAGGAAAGCTGGGGAGGGACTCTTGGTCAGGGAGGGGAGCCCTAGGACGAGGGGGAAGGGTCTGACACTGGAAGAGGGGAGATTGAGGTGAGATGTGGGGCAGAACTTCTTTGCTGTGAGGGTGGTGAGAGCCTGGCCCAGGTTGGCCAGAGAAGCTGTGGCTGCCCCATCCCTGGAGGGGTTCAAGGCCAGGTTGGAGGGGGCTTGGAGCAACCTGCTCTGGTGGGAGGTGTCCCTGCCCAGGGCACTGGGGGGGCTTTAAGTTTCCTTCAAACCCAAACCATTCTATGAAGATGTGTTGCCTGCTCATCGTCCTTGCCATGACCTGAAGAGAGGAGAAAAAAAGTGTTTTCAGGCTTCTACCCTCACATCTGCTCTTGGTACTACCATGGTAGCCCATAAAGCCTCCCATTCAGCAAAGCACATAATTGAGGTGGGAAGGCCCATGAGTAATCCTTTTCCTCCTCAGCAAGGCACAGCGTGTGTTTAAATCTGATTAAAGCCTGTTGGAACTTAAACACGTACTTAAAGTTTGGTGGAGTTGAAAGGCACAGACGTGGAAACTCAAATGGAAGAAATGCAATCCCGTCTCTTAGCTTCTCCTCTCTGTATGTTCCAACTGTGGGATTTAATTACAAAAATGTCCCAATACAGGCAGATAACACCTATTATGGAGGGTTGCCACACTTTGCAGGTAGATTAGGATTAGGTTAGATCCCAATTGTCTTCATTCCCCAGAAATTTCACCAAAATTGCATATTGGGCATGAGCATGTGTTTTTCCTCCCACCAGATTTAGGCACAGTATGAGCCAGAGAGAGATAAATGTAAGTCTACTGTGCATTTGGAATGGATATTTGCTGGAAACGCGTTCTCCAGGTAAATTAACTTTCCTTAAAAAAGGCTCTCAAGCACTAAGATTGAGAAGGAAAATGAAGTGCAATTCCAGGCTCAAGGAAAAGATTTCTATTTTTAATAAATATTCTTAGTTTAAAAAAACACACAGCAAAACCACAAAAAAAAAAACCCCACCAAAACAACAAACAAATGAAAAGAAAACCCCCAAAACCCCCAAAAACCATGAACGCTACTTAATTTCTGCTAGTTGTTGGTTCTGAACTTCCCTCTGAGGTGGGGGAAAAAAGGCACGGGCGCTGTCAGGCCCCGTGGGGACTGCGCTGCTTCACTTCCTGATGGGGCACAGTCCATTTCCTGACCTCGGGAAAGATAGTGGGGAGGCAGGGGAG